>OX451740.1:781430093-781925851 GCA_948472305.1 Vicia faba
TCAAAACCTTGTCCAAACATGACAACTTCTCCAATCAAAACCCCTTGTACTTTTGAGTCAAATTTAATAACCTCGAAATGTGATGAACCAAAGCAACCTTTCCATGACAATTCTCCCAAAACCAATCCAATGGTGAGGTTTAAAATTCTCAAGCTATATTGACTAGGGAATGGAAATAAACTCGTGAAACCATGTGGTAGCTTGTTAAATCTCATTGCCTTTACCTACATGGATAACAAGAAAGACAAGCCAACATTGCATTTTATTAGTTAAATGAAGAAATCAAAACAATATTCATGATCAAAAAAGGAACATAAGTCAAGGTGCTTGGTAATCCCTCAAAAGGAGCAAAACTCAAAGTAGGGAGGGGAACCAAGATTCCTAGTGTAATCTTGTTGTGAATAAACCAACATGGTATGATGAAGGGATCTTAGGGGCAAAAATTGGGGTACAACAACTTCCCTTATTTAAGTTTCTTCTATCCGGAGATACGAAGGTTAAAAATCATTGTGTCGACGCGATCGAAGATACTTAAATATAAAACAAACCCTATTTTTGACCTTAAGATGCTATGAAAATTCTTATGCATATGAATGCATATGAACTGGACCAAAGAGACGTAAAGTATCACTGGGGATGCAAAAATAATAAAGAAACAAAGGAGAAACCCCACCAGGAAAATAAATCACTGGTAGACCAAAAGACCTGAATCAAAAGGGATGGTATAATGGTCAAAGGATACACCAATTTCTACCGAAGGCGAAGCTACCAACGTTTACTGAAGACAGAGAGAAAGATAACAAACATCGACGTTCACTGCCGATGGTCTACCAACTTTCACCGAAGGTAGAAAGAGAAAATATCATAGCACTGCCGTTAACTGATGATGAACTACCAACGTTCAATGAGGGCAGCAAAAAGATAACAATCATCGACATTCACTGCCGATGACCTACCAACTTTCACAGAAGGTAGATAGAAAATATATCATAGCACGCCATTCAATGATGATGAACTACCAACGTTCACTGAGGGTAGCAAAAAGATAACAAACACTAACATTCAATGCCGATGTTCTACCAACTTTAACTGAAGGTAGAGAGAAAATATATCATAGCACCGCTGTTCACTAACGATGAACTACCAACGTTCACTGAGGGTAGCAAAAAGATAATAAACATTGACGTTCACTGTCGATGTTCTACTAACTTTTACTGAAGGTAGAAAGAGAATATCATATCACCATTGTTCACTGACGATGAACTACCAACATTCACTAAGGGTAGCAAAAAGATAACAAAAACCGACGTTCACTGCCGATGTTCTATTTTTCTGTAGCGGTAGAAATGTTTAAGACTAAGCCATTGGATTCACTAGACTTTATACAAATCAAAATAAAAATCGCCACCACGCTTTATTGTTTCCAAAGGAATGGGAAAAGAGCGAATAACCCAAAAGGAGGGGGAAAGATTCAAGGTAAGGGGGTTGGTTATGCAAAGGGAAGGTATTAGAACCCTAAACATATACGGTACTCCGCAGGAGCCTCTTTGTAAAATCTGTATATTTTGGCTATAAAAATTGTTGTATATAAAAAGTGGATGGTGGAGGTGAGGAAAGAAGCGTATTTATTTTATAATTTTTGCACCCGCCGCGGTTGCGAACCTTTAGTGCCTACGTACCACCTTTCATGCAATAGGGGATCATGGTACACGTAGTTCATCTTTTAAAAATTTGAAACACAAATGCCTTGGTTAATTTTATGAGATAAAACATCATCGTCATTGTCCGTGTGGAAAACATGCCTACTACCCACAACCATGAGAAAGGAGAATTTGCATCATCTCAAATTGGAGGATATGGCTTGGATTTTAAAATCAACAATGCCTCACTCAACACCTAAGTGGAAAATATCTCTTTTCACTACATATTATAGAAGTATAGTTGTTTGCATCACTACAAGGATTGACAAGAGTCTAATCTTTTGAGAAAATTTTAAAGATAAAAAGCCAAAATGGCAAGATGGTTTGGAATGATATTGATTGACTTTTAGTCTTCTCACAAAAAATGTCAAGGTATCATTAAGTTTATTAGGGGTTTATTTATGAAAATGTTTTGAAAATACATGGACCTAAGTCCAAGTTTATTATGAAAATAGTTCAAGTTTCAAAACAAGAAGAGTTTTCAAAAGGAGGAAGAAGATTTTGAAATTAAAGAAGATGGGAGGAGAAGAAGAGACTATCCTAAAGCATAAGGTAAAAGCTAGGGATAAGAACCATCTAACCAACAAGCAGAAAATACTTGACATTATGAGCCAAGATAGAATTCCCATTCTTTGGATTGAAACCAAGCAAGAAAAGATACTAGACCTCTTGTGCGAACCAAACTTCAAGTGTCTTAAGTCTTCACAAAAATTGGGCAGAGTAACGGCTGTATACGGGTGAATTCTAGATTACAAACAGAGGGTGTAATCACAAAAACCTGCACACAAAAACAAACAAGAAATCCAATGTCTTGAGGTGAACCTCAAGAACTCCAGACAAATTAATCAGATAAGGTCACAAAGTCTCCAAAATAGGCCAAGGTTTCTAATTCCAAGTCCAAGAAAAGTCACATGCTCCATAATGCCAAGGATAGTAACCAAATAGTCCAAGTACCATTAAAGATTTTTTAGGGTTTATGTTGATTATTAAGTATCTTAAGAAAAGAAAAGAAAAGCTCAAGTGAGAAAAGTAAAAATGGAAAGAAAGTAAATGCTCAAATGAGAAAAGATGAAAATGGCATGAAATGTAAATGCTAAAAGTAAATGGTACATAAAGCATAAAAAAGAATGAAAGCATAAGGTAAAACAAGTCAATAATTAGTGGTTAGTTGGCTGAACATCTTGAAGCTTGCATTTGGAACTCATTAGAGGATTGGTAGAACCAAAGCCTCCACAAAACAAGTTGCATTTTCTTTTTGTTAAGTATATAATCTATTTGGAATTCTCATAAGTACCATTTTATGATCAACGATGTTTAAGTGATCCACGTTGACCAAAGGTGTTATAGATCCATTAGAGGATTGGTAGAACCAAAGCCTCCAAACAATGAATCTCAAGGTTATTGGATCAAAAAGATCAAATTAACATACTTGGGTTTGCAATCATAAGTTTGGGCCACGAATGGTCATTTATTCGAATCGCGACAAAATTTAGCGCTATGTTAAGCAATCGTAAGTGGACTTATATAGAAGTCGCACCTATTTTGAGGCCGGTCAATAGCAATCTATGCACCATTTGTTTTAAGACATGATATAGAGATCATGCTCTAACAACATCTAGTGCAATAAGAAGGGGATGAGATGAAGAGGGATGGGGAAAAATATACAAACCACATTTGAATTAAATTTTAATCAAACTATTATAAAAATCATTCATCCATTTTTGTGGAGTTAAACTCAACACCATGGATCCAATGATGCTGATGAAGTTCATGATCCTAAATCTAACCCAAGATCAGCCAGAAAATAGTCACAAAATAATATCACATTTTAATATACATAAAAGGGTTTAAAAATAATGTTTAAAAATAGAAAATAAAGATAAAAATATCAACTATGTTGAAATTAATCAAGAAATAAAAAGTAAGACCATAGAAAAAATCATAAAAAGGCTCAAAAAATTTTACAAATTTTTTGGAAATTTTTTAAAGTCAGAAACTATTTTTAAAATTAAAATAAATGGGTAAAATAAACAAAAAATAGTAAAAATAGTAAAGTCAGAAACAAAAATAAAATAAGGTCACCAATATTTGTCACAATATCATTGGATCATTCCATAATTTTTTCAGACATTTAAAATGTATAAAAGTATTTTTAAACATTTAAAACAAATCAAAAAAGTGTAAAATTTATAAAAAATACCAAAACAACAAATTAAATTGTGAAAAAATAAAAATCAGTAAAAGAAAATAATCAAAAATATTTTTCATAATTTTTTCAGATTTTTTGGAATAAAAATGAATTTTCTATGATTTTTTGAAATTTAAAACAATTAAAATATAAAAATCAGAGAAAGAAAATAAAATTAAAATATGTGGACCATTGGATGAGAGTCAAAATGCGTTATTAATCAAATCCAAGGGATCTGGCGCACTGTGCATATCATGGTCATTAGTGAATATTGTACATAATCATTAATTAAATCAGGATTTGAAAAATATAGAAGGTGCGCCTTCATTTGTTGAAAGGTGACATGTTGGTCATCTTCAACCTCCATCTATCACGAATTGCAGGTCTCTCAAACTATAAAATCAAAAGCTCAGACCTATGCCATTCGCTTCGTCTCTTCCAGACGAAGACAACCACACCCTCACGCCAAATTTATATAAACTGTAGCTCAAGAAATTTGGAAGGAATGTTTTGAAAAGGGATTTGAAATTTCATGGTCAAAATGTGTTTCCAGTAAAAAGGTAAGTGTTGTGACTAGAACCAAGGCAATGAGAGCAACACAATGATATCAGAGTTTTGAAGAATTGATGAAGGAATATACTAATTGAAGTTGAGTTACATAGCTCTGAAACTGGACTTCTATGGAGCAGTATAGGGCATGATTCTTGAATGTAATTATATGCTTAGCTTCAGGGAAGATCGAGGAAGGTGAATTGATGGAAAAATTGGATTGAAAATGGCTCGAGAATGGATTTTGAAGTTACAGAAAATTGAGTTATGAAGCAAGTTTGGCAGGGTGATTCTGGCTATCCAAGCTTGGGAAAATGAATGGGATAGTTCATGTATTTATAGGAGAAACGAATGGAATCAAAAGAAAGAGTGAATGATGCATTTTGGAGGCAATTCGTGCAAACCTGATGAACGAGTGAAGTGTGATCCAAACTTCACCAAAACTCATCCAATTCTTGCGTTTTGATGCACTAACCCACTTGGGAAAGTTGGCTAATCATGTTTAGACCCAAAAAGCGTGTTAATTTGAGGTTTAGAGGTTGTAACATGAAATTCAAAATCTGACTTGCAAGGAAACTTCAATTCCAAGTTACCATTTTTTAATCTATGGCATTCTCAGCTCAAGGGGTCTTAAGGTATGATTCTTGATGCTTTAGAAAGATGAGGTTACAAGCCTTGCAATGGAAAAAGAATGGAGTTAAATGGATGCTTGAACCAAAAAAGATGGAATGAAGTAGATCTCTTGAATGACATTTTGAAACTTGAACCATTCAAAATCTCCAAAATTTGAGCAAGTTATGACTTGTTGAAGTTAGCAAAATTTCATGAAATGACCTATAATCTTTTGCATCTTTAAGGAAACTTCCATTCGTTTTCCCACTTTGCACATAAAAGAAGGAATAAAGTTCACATCTTCAGGATCATTATGGAAAAATAATGGACTCAGGGTGATAAAAATTGACCAAGTTATGACCATTTGAAGTCACATATGGAAAATTAGGGATTCATCTGGAGGACTTGTAATCTTTCTTCCTCATCAAGTCTCTTCCTCATGAAAATCTTTCGAACTTTTGAAGTGATTTATTGATAATACTTTGAAGAGAAGTATGTATTTGGAATAATTCAAAAAATACCAAAAGGTGAGCAAGATATGCTCCTTTGAAGTTCAAAACCCTAGCTCCTAGATCAAGAAAATGCTTTGAATAACTATGACAAGCTTGAACAATCTTCTTGTACCAATATTCTTTCTTTGTGAATAGAAGTTGTTGAGGATTATAATGAGGATTCATAGCTACCAAAACCACTTCCATATCTTGAAATTTGAGAGAAATATGCTCTTGTGACCAATGGGAACAAAACCTTGTCCAAACATGACAACTTCTCCAATCAAAACCCCTTGTACTTTTAAGTCAAATTTAATAACCTTGAAATGTGATGAACCAAAGAAACCTTGACATGCCAATTCTCCCAAAGCCAATCCAATGGTGAGGTTTGAACTTCTCAAGCTATATTGACTAGGGCATGGAAATAAACTTATAAACCCACGGGGTAGCTTATTAAATCTCATTACCTTTACCTACATGGATAACAAGCAAGACAAGCCAACTTTGCATTTTATTAGTTAAATGAGGAAATCAAAACAATATTCATGATCACAAAAGGAACATAAGTAAAGGTACTTGGTAATCCCTCAAAAGGAGCAAAACTCAAAGTATGGAGGGGAACCAAGAATCCTAGTGTAATCTTGTTATGAATAAACCAACATGGTATGATGAAGGGATCTTAGGGGGAAAAATTGGGGTACAATAGTAGGAATAGAAGAAATGTCAGAATAAATCTGGTTGATTTACACTGGAATGGTGTTCGTATTTGAAGCGTATCTGAACTGTATCTAAAAGTTAATCTGAATGAGTATCAGGATGGCGTCCGTGTTTGGAGCGTATCTAAAATATATCTGAAGGTGAATCTGAATGAGTATCAGGATAGCATCCGCGTCTGGAGCGTATCTGAACTATATCTGAAAGCTGAAACTGAATGAGTATCAGAATGGCATCCGTGTCTAGAGCGTATCTGAACCGTATCTGAAAGCTAAATCTGAATGAGTATCAGAATGGCATCCGTGTCTGGAGCGTATCTGAACTGTATCTGAAAGATGAAACTGAATGAGTATTAGAATGGAATCCGTGTCTGGAGCATATCTGAACCATATCTAAAAGTTGAATCTGGATGAGTATCAGAATGGCGTTCGTGTCTGTAGCGTATCTGAACTGTATCTGAAAGCTAAATCTGAATGAGTATCAGAATAGCGTCCGTGTCTGGAGCGTATCTGAACTGTATCTGAAAGCTGAATCTGAATGAGTATTAGAATGGCATCCATATCTGGAGCGTATCTGAACTGTATTTGAAGGTTTAGCTAGTCGTGTAGATAAATATCCTGGCTTGTTTCAGGTATCAATCTTTGACCTTTTGTAAATTGTTGATGATAACCATTTGCTGACTGGTCTTTCCTGAAGAGATGAAAGATTAGTTGTATGCAATTTCATGATGTATAAAATGCATTGTACAATGATGTTCTATCAAATGAATGAAATTATGTTGTATGCATTTGTGTCATAGATGTTTATGACGTATGGATGCGATGTATGCGCATGTAAGTTGTGTTGCTGTAACACTGTTGGATCAGGAAAATAAATCCCCGATTCTTGTTAGGGATGTGGAATGTAAGTCTTCATATTTTTAAGTGCTAACAAGTTGATGAGCTTCTATTTGGTAGAGAAATAAACTCTGTTGTAAGGGAAACTTCGTGTGTTTCTCGTGATATCCTGTTGGTGAATCTTGAGAAATTGGGCGACTTCTACCGGGGAGTGATTATTGGAAGTTTTGATCCGCCGGGGATTAAGATGCACACTGTGGGGGGATTTTATGGAATAGTATAAAGATATTATCCTATTTCTTAAAGCCATTAGTGATTGTCTTTATTTTCTGTTCCTTTTTGTTCATTTGTAAACAGTAGTTACATTCAAATGCATATGTTCAAAAATAAGTCATTGGACGTTTTTGTAAACAAAACACAGGAATAAAGAAAAAACATATAGTTTTGCACTTTCAAAGGGGTATCTTCGTATTAACTTGAATAAGTATTTTGTATAATGAGAGGAACATCCTAGTAAAGGAATGTCATCGTAAAAATTTTGATACAAAGAAAAGATAGCTATGTGCAATAATCTCATGGGGTTCCCGTTCTGCTATAGCCTTCGTGACTCTGAGCATCTTTTCCACTTCCTGCCTTGTCGAAAGTTGATTGGATTGATCAAAACCATTGATTTCTTCAGTCAAAGCCAAAGGTTGTCTGCAAGGTGATCCAACGGAACATAGTCATATGCTTTAATTCCCTAAATTTTTCCTGGACTGCCCTTTCGGGTTTTCGGTCCAACGGGATACCCTTTTTGCCCAACTCGCCCTTTCGGGTTTTTGACTTGCCGGGTGTACAGATTTTTTGTTTTATCCCTAATTTTTTTCCTGAACCTTTTTGGTTCGCCGGGATGCCCTTGTTTTTCCTAGTTGTGTCAACCTAGCGGGTCTCTTATGCGTAGTATCTTTTGACTATGTCCGCATTCATAGGGTGCAGAAGGTCGTCGCCATCCATAGTTGTTAAGATCATTTCTCCACTAGAGAATATGCTTTTGATCATAAATTGTCCTTCATATGTAGGAGTCCATTTTCCCCTAGGATCACTCTGCGGCAGTATGATGCGCTTGATCACCAGATCCCCGACTTGATACACTTGGTGTCTGACCTTTTTCTTTAAAGCCTTAATCATTCGTTTTTGATACATTTGACCATGACAGACAGCAGTAAGCCATTTATCATCAATCAAGTTCAGTTGATCAAGACGAGTTTGGATCCAATCTTCTTCATTCAGCCCTGCATCCTTCATAATTCTCAGAGAGGCGAACTGGACTTCAATAGGCAAGACAACCTCCATGTCGTATACCAGAGAGTAAGGTGTTTCCCCGGTTAATTTGCGCGCCGTGATACGATAACCGTGGAGAGCGAATGATAGCATCTCATGCCAGTCTTTGTATGTGACTGTCATTTTCTGTATGATCTTTTTGATGTTCTTATTTGCGGCTTCGACATCGCCATTCATCTTTAGCCAGTAAGGGGAAGAATTATGGTGCTGGATTTTGAATTGCGCACATAGTCCGGTGATCATAGTATTGTTGAGATTTGTACCATTTGTTTGTGATGATCCTCTCCGGGATTCCGTACTGACAGATGAGATTCTGTTTGATGAACCGGGCTACAACATTCTTGGTAACGGAAGCGAAAGAAGTTGCCTCAACCCACTTCGTGAATCAGTCAATGGCCACCAAAATGAAGCGGTGTCTGTTAGAGGCTGTTGGCTTGATTTCTCCAATCATATCGATGCCCTACATCGCAAATGGCCAGGGAGCAGTCACGAAATTCGGAGGAACTGGAGGTACATGCACTTTGTCAGCATAGATCTGACACTTGTGGCAGGTTTGAGAGTGTTGATAGCAATCTGCTTGGTAAGGCATTATAAGACTTTGAGCACGGGTTCGAACCCATTTGAGGTAAGGCTCAAGAGGGATGGAATTATTGTGCCCAATGTCTTGCTATCTACCTTGTTCAACATCCTCCAAGCTCGGGTAAATCTCTGGCGATGACCTTGATCGTCATTCTCGTAGTCAAATACCAACCCTTGAATAAGCATCTTATGTGGATCATCCCTTCGGGCGTAACCAAACTGTCTTAAGGCTAAACAGGGGTTGTAGGTGATATCTCCTCTATTTTCCAAGTAAAGGGACATTAGGGAATTCTCCACAATGGTCAACAATAGTAACATTCTCTATAGATCGAGAACACCAATGAATGTCTGAGTGTTTGAGTGTCATCAACCTATGTGACCACCTTGAACTTTGCTCGTTCTTCAATACAGATTGGGGAAGATGCGAAATAAACCATCTTGCTAAGAGAGGAGTACAACACATGAGGATACCTATTTTCCTCATAGTGCGAGTGTGAAAAGAATGTAGTATGTCCCCTAGCAAAGTAGGCACCGGGTTACGAGACATGAAGATTTTGACGGTGTTCACATCTATGAGTTGGTCGGGATTTGGAAACAAAATAATCCCATAGATGAAGAGAGCCACAATTTCCTCAAAAGCTTGTAGATCCAAAGAGTTTCAACAATTTTGGGCTTTCTCAAACAAGAACTTTTCTAGGAAACCCTTGACACCACTCCTTGTTTCCCAATTAGTTGTGATATCAAATGATTGCAACTGTAGAGCTTGAGAAATATTTTCTGGCTTTAGATCTCTTTCCATATCATTGAAAGGTAGTTGATTGAGAATGGGAATCCTCAAGAGTTGGGATAATTCTTCCAAAGTTGGCACAAGTTGATAATCGGTAAATGTGAAGCAATGGTGTAAAGGATCAAAGAACTGGAAGAACACCTTTATCATGTCTTCATCAGTGTTGGAGGTAACCAAGTTTAGTAGGCGACCATGCCTTTCCGTGAATGGAGAATTTTCAGGAATCCTTGATGCTAGCTCTTTAAGTTGAGGAGGAATCCTTACAAGATTGACTTGAATGGTTTTCCTGTGAATAGAATCCATGTCCTACAAAACAGAACAAAGATAAATCCCAAGATCCTTGAAATGGTTAGTGAATATGAGTATGATGTTATGATGTTTATGATGTTATGTACAAGTATATATATATATATATATATATATATATATATATATATATATATATATATATATATATATATATATATATATATATATATATATACAAACAAACAAAGCAAACAAGTCCTTAGGTTTAGGCTTGCATGGAGTCTCATAGGTAAGTACCCTCTTGAACTTTAGTTGGCTCAAACCTGTCATAGTAATAGTAACCGGGTTCTAAGGAGCTCAATATCACAGGTTTGTTTCTTTGGGCATTGTTTCAGCGCAAGCCTCTTTAATGACGACTGAAATATCCCAAAAAACCAAACATCAATGAGTGTAGTATCGAGTATCTACCAACTTTGGACTGCACCAAAGTCAATCATCTCACTACGTCCTAATGGCCAAGTTGGTCAAGTAAAGGTTCTAGAACTTAGTTAGTGCTTCATGACATCACTCAGCGGCCCCGTATTCTCCTTGACTACTTAAAGGCTACCGGTACCAACAAATATGTCACACTAACATAGCTATTGCTTAGACCATGTCGGTATACCCCGCACAATTTCCACAACGTATTGCTACTTACCTATAAGGTATCCCAAATCCAGGTAGAGGATTCAAACCCAAACAAAGAACCATAATGTAAAGCATACAAGTCAAACAATGAAAATAAGTAAATATGATCTAGCCCTAAGGTAACCCCACTTTAAGAATCTCCCCAGCATAGTCGTCAGTTATGTGATACAGTGGGAGAAACGACTTGGGTGTTTTGCGTTTGATCTCAAATGTTGCGGTTAGCAAGAGTCGCCACCGACTTTTATTTTATCCAAAAGGAAAGGTGAAAAATCACAGGAAAGACCTTTGAGATTGTTTCTTGAGTTCGGGGGGTAGATTATGAAAAGGGAAGGTATTATCACCCTTTTCATCCATGGTTTTCCATGGGATCTTAGTCACTTGCTAGATCACTTGCTTTTGTTTTAAAATGTGCTTTGTGTGGTTTTTGAAAGTATTTTGTAAAGAGGCCATCGTTTAGGCAAACTTTGTAGTGATTCTCGTTCGTAAGAATGTATACAAAGTGTTGATCTTTTTGAAAATGTTTTCAAGTTTTGAAAGTGTTGGTGTTTGTTTTTAAAATATCAAGGATGTTTTGTTTTGAAATGGAGCAAGTAACTAGGAACATTCTACCTATTCAAAAGTCTTTTATGTTCATTTCCTTTTTCCTTTGACATTTTTATCTTACCATTGATTTGGTAAGTAACCCTATCTTTGGATGTAAAAAGGGACGGGTGTGGGTCATCGTATAACCATGATTAGCAATGTTGCAAGATATATTAGCATTTTTCTTTAGGGACTAAGATCATTTTGAAAGGAAACTTTTGATAGTGTCATCGAGGGACTATGAACTTGTATTTTGCTTGTCTTTGCTAAGATACCTCACATGCGTAATATGACTATTTTTGTAAGAAAACCAAGTGGATTTACCCTAGGGATGTTTGTGTACAAGTGCATTGATTTTCATGCTTGATTTGTCTTTGATTAGGTTTTTTATATTTGTTAGTTTTAGCCTTTCCATACAAAACCCTAATTACTAGCATTTGTATATAAAGCGATAAATTGTGGAATTTAAAATTAGTACGTTATTACAATACTTATGGGAGGGGCTTATACAAATTTACAAATGGGGAATATTGCAAGAAATTAAATCTAAATAATTATTACAACCATATTGAATTTGAATAAATGTACAAAATAAGGATAAAATGCAAAAATGCAAATGTAAAAAAGAAAATGATTTTTTGTTGTTTTATGAAAGGTTTAGTATTGACCAAATTAAAGAAAATGATTAATGAAAATTAAACAAAATTAAGTTTAAACTAATTAAGAAAGAAATTAAGTTAAAAAATTATTTTTTAGTGTTTTTTAAGAAAGAGGTTTTAAATCAATAAAAAATAAAATGAGAAAATTAATTAATTAAGAGAAACCAAAATTCTAAGTTAATTTAAATTTTTAAGTAAATAATATAATAATTAAACTTAAGTTTAAATATTGATTATTAAAAAAAGAAATTAATTTGTTAAAAGAAAATGTTTTATAGTATTTTTTGTTTTATAAGAAAATAAAATAAATAAGTGTACATAATAAATAAAATATTTTTGGATTTTTCTTGATTAATGAAAATAATAATAATAATAATAATAATAATAATAATAATAATAATAATAATAATAGTATTAATAATAATAATAAATAAAAGATAAAAAAGTAAAAAAATAAAAATAAAAAATATAAGTCAGGGAGGTTGATAAGAGAAATAGGGGGTATTGCGAGGAAAAAAAGTCAGGCCCAAAGGATGGCCCAGGCGCTGCAAAAACACAAAAATATCAAAAAAATGGAAAAAGGTCACGCTGGGGCTTGAACCCAGGACCTCATAGTGACAGGCGCGCGCTTTAACCACTGGGGTGGTGATACCATAAATATATAACACAAATCTTTCCCTAAATACAGTTCATTTTCAACCTCCAGCCAAAAGCCCTACAACTTGCTCATTTCTCAACCATTTGCAAAAATGTAAACATGAAAGTTGCTCCATTTTTGTATACGAATCCAACCATATAAATATCATGAACTATAAATCAAAGATGGATTAGAATTTTTGAAAGTACCAAATTCTGACCTAAATATTTCAGAAAGTTCAAACTCAAAATTCTCCTAGCTCAATTAAAATAAATGAAGTCTATGGACATGTATAGTTTCAGGGCAATGATGTGTACATTTTATCTTCACAAATGCAAGTCTAGTAATGCCTAAATATGAAGATAGGAGTTCAAGAAAAATACCTCAAAACTGGAAATCGTGAAATGAAAATGGGCTTGATTCAAGGTGCTGTAATGATCAGGTTAGCTTCCTCAAGTTCCCAGGAAGCTAATGCAGTGATTAACTTGAGCAATGGGTGGCTGAAATGGTCTGGAGAAGTCAACTTGCACAACTTTGTTTCTTGTTATGGAGGTTGATGAAGATGGAGTTACATTTATGAAACAGGGTCAGGGATGGTTTGTATTTGATGTAAGGAAGCTTTAGTAATGAATTTGAGGGAAAACACACGAGGGAAATGAGAGATACAAATTTAAAGTCAGATACATGTATTAATGAAGTTTTTTGTGCAATTTCTGGCTAGAGGGAGTTTGGGAGTGTTTCAGGGTGCTTAAGCTCCCTGTCCTAACTCACAAATAGTGATTCTATTTATAAGCAACTAGTTTGGAGTCTTGTCGTTGATCAAAATTCAAAATCACAAGTTTATGCATAACATGTGATTTTTGAGAAATTCAAGTTTCAAAGCCTTGTGTACTTGCTTAGATAGAGTTGTTATGCTTTAAACATACTTGCTTCTGAATTTGTGGATGGAGTGTGATCAGAGGGAACAAGTTAGAGGCTCAAGAATGGACTTTATGCAAAAAGCTTGCTTTACAATAATGGCAATGTTAACTTTGTGCCATTAATGGAAATGCAACTTGGATAATAGCTCAATTGCTTGGATCAAAACTCTAACAGTTGTGTAAACATTTAATTATGGAGTGGAAAACAAGTTTGAGGCCTGCAAAGAAAATATTATCCAGCCTAGTATGGATTTGGTTCATGTGTTCATCAAAAATGACTTGTAATTCAAGTTTGAAAATCCTAACTTCCTCTCTTCGATTCTCCCTGCTCAAGAATGATCTCAAGGAGTTATTGGACATTTCGGAAAGATTGTAATGTTCTCTACAACCCCTTTTTGAATCACTTTTGAAAATCCCCCTTGGAACTATATGAAAAAGTGCCATGAAGTTAGGTCAAAATCCTGCCTAAACTAGGGTAAAATTTCACTAAGTGTTTAGTTTCAAGACTATGACTTCATGAATTAATAACTTGAGATCCAAGAACTTTTAGAAGAAGTTGTGTAAAGAAATGTTTTAAATCTCATGGATATCTACAACTTTCATGTTGAAAGTTTCTTCTGAATCATCTTGCGTCATGGTTAAAAATTTGCTCAAAGTTGTGAAAAAACATGAAGTTTTCAACACTTAGAAAAATTTCTAAGTTTGAAAACTTTGACTTTTCAAAATGAAATCTTGACTTTTTGATTTCTTGATGAATAAGTTTCATATTTTGACATGTTTTGATGAATTGTGATCTTTGACATTTGATTTTGACCAAAACGTCAATGTTTGACTTTTCAGTGTATAGTTGGCTTTTGATCAGTTGACTGAAAATTCACTATCAATCCAATTGATCTTGAGCAATGTTTTGGGTCATTCCATTAGGTAAACATGATGCAATTTAACTATTGAGATCATGCCTCAAACCAATTAACCATTTTCTAGGTCAAAAATCAGAAATTGCCCTTTCTTAGTCAAAACCCTAATTTTTACCATTTTGTCCTTTGAATGATTTGATCAAATTTCTTGAAGAATTGTAGTCCAAACTTGATAAAATGATACATATGAGTTTATAATGTTGATGTGGATAAAAAATTATGAAGTTTGACTATAAATTGGCCATAGTTGACTTTTTCCCCAATACAGTTGATTTTTAGGTCAACTGCTCAATTGACTGAGCAAAAATGTGATTCAAGGCTTGAAACTTGACATGAGTAATCTTGGGGGTCCATAATGATCCATTAAAGTTATATGGAGCATTGAAAGTTCAATTATCCTTGTGCAATCTCAAACCCTAATTTCAGCCATCAGTGCTTAATGAGGTGTCTTGAGTTGATCAACCATAGTGCAGTCTTGAACCAAGAGAGATCTTTGTGAGAAAATAATTGATAAGTGAGAGGGGAAATTTTGGGATACAACAATATCGAAATCGATCTCTCAACCACCTTAACAACACAAAAGACAACATTATCGCTTGCATTAACGATCTCTCAGCACAACATAAACAACACAGAGGCATTAAGCTTTGATACCCTAAGTGAATGCCAACTCTAAATCTATCTCTAGAATTTAGAAACTAATAGATAATCATTGTTATACCCCAAAATTTTCCCTCCCATATTCCTCAAGAAATTGCCAAGCCAAGCTAGAAAAATTCCCCAAGGGTTGTGCAGTACAACAGTCTCCCATACAGTCAAAACTAGGGTTTGTGTTCTTATCAAGAAAAGGAAGTTTTCAAAGGTTCAATCAAGTCTCATATGCTTACAAACATGGTCAAGCATCCTCATATCAAGTTTCAAGGCATTCAGCTCAAGATTGCACAGTCAAAACCCTAAATTGCACTACAGTCAACTGTAGGGGCAAAATGGTCATTTGGCAGTCAAAAGTTCAAATTTTTGGTCAACATATCATTTTGAAGCCACAAACCTCATTTGATCAATGCTTGATCATGATTCTCAAAATTTGGCTCAAAAATCATCAAAGATGCAAAAGTTGCTATATTTGGACAGCTGAAAAAGTCAACTGAAATTGACCAGGGCATAACTTTCACATGGATTATCAGAAAAATTCCATCCAAAGCTCATTTTGAAGAGAAAGACATTTCCTACAACTCATCTTCATACTTCAAGTCCAAGAAATGCTCTCACAAAAAGTTATCAATTTCAACATTATAGGTCATTTTCAAAAGTCAACAAAAAGGGACTTTAAGTCAAAGGCCATAACTTGAGATTGGTAAATCAAAATGACATGGGACCAAAGGCATTGGTTAAAGGACTCAAAGACCTTTCCAAAATGTCCAAGAACATGTGAAAAGCTTAAAAATTGAGCAAGTTATGCCTTGTAGAAGTTGGGAAATTTTTGTGAAATGGCAAAAGTCAACCATCCTTGAAACTCCAATTTTTGACAAAAAGGGCCCATTTTTTCCACTTGGTTCATCCTTGTCATGCCACACACGTGTCCCATGATTAATTTCAAGACCAAATATTGATTTTTTTATTTTATTTAATTTTTGATAATTTAATTCATTTTAAATCTTTGAAAATTCAAATAAAATTTAAAAACCAATGGAATAGTGTCATGTGAACTTGGACAATTTCTATGTATCATGGGCCAACTCAAAAACTCAGGCTAGGGTTAAGTTTCACACTAGGTCTAGGTCTTGGCTAAAAAGAAGGAAAAATGGTCAATGGTAAAAACCCTAAGACTTGTTCATTCATGAGCTTGAATCTAGGTCAAATAACTAGCCAATTCCATTCCATGATGATCACTGAGTCAAACCCTAACCAGAGTACAGCAAAAGGCTCGCTCAAAAGTGGATTGGAACTTTGAAAAATTAGCCATATAATGCAAAACTGAAAACTAGTTTAGGGATCGATTGAAGCCTTAATTTTTTTTCCATTAGCATCCTGAGGCATCACTGAACACATCCCAATTCCTAACATCAATCAAAACGCGAAGAAGCAGTAGCGACAACTCAAACTGTACAGAAAATTTTTTGAAATCGTGTTCTCAATTCTAAGCATGATCATTGCATTTTAACTGTGGATTCTTGTTCCTTACAAAGTTTCTAAGCTATTGATTGTGTTTAATTTCATTTTTGTTAACCATACGCGAATCTACCATGGCCACGTTTTAGGGTTTTCAGGTTTTGCTTTTAGGGCTTTTACCATGCTGTAAAATCAGCCTTCCAGACCATGATAGTCATACTCAGCGTTTAGAGACGAAGAAGAAGCATACCTCGCGAACAATTTATGAAGCTCGTGGACCTAATCGTTATTTTTTGAAAGCCTGCCTAACACCACGGTTGCAAAACCGTTGCTCATTTGTTTTGTTTTACAGGGGATGTGAAGAAGAAGGCATCGTGGCAAGGCGTGATTCGTCCATTTGAATTGCGCGCGTTTTAATGGCCATGCGTTGGTTTTGTTTTTTTATTATTTGTTTACTATAATATGTTAACTAACATTCAATAGCTCAGCTGGCAGGGACATACGCTGTTGACCTTCATGACCTGGGTTCAAGTCCCAGGTCTACACAATTTCATATTATTTTTCATTTCAAGTTTCCATGCAACGCTAACATTAAGACTCACCATACACACTCAAAATGCATTGCCCACGTGTCCTAGGAGGTCTATCAAAGAGTTCAGAACAAAGGCATATGGTGGATGCCAGTCAACATGCAACACCTGATTGGAAAAGTCAATGGATTCAAAATCAAATGGGCCAGAATTTCCAGGCCTGCACCTCACAATTCTGGGGCTACACCCCACCCTGGTTTGCCAAATTTATTTATTTTTTTTATATTCTTCATTTATTTTAATTGTTATGTTTATTTAATTAATTAATTTTTAATCAAAATATAAAAACATTCAAAAATCAGAAAAGGCCAAAAAAATATTTTTTTTTTATTTAATTATTTTCTAAATAAA
Organism: Vicia faba; assembly: GCA_948472305.1. NCBI lineage: Eukaryota > Viridiplantae > Streptophyta > Magnoliopsida > Fabales > Fabaceae > Vicia > Vicia faba. Next base: position 781,447,571 of record OX451740.1, read on the forward strand.
TTGTATGTAAATTATTTAGTTTAATTAGGGTACAATTTTAATCTCTTTTTAATAAAAATCCAAAAAAACTAGAATTTAGGTTTAATGACTTTTATTTTCTTTTTTCCCTCTTTTTCAGAATAATAATGTTATTTATTTATTTTCATAAATTAAAAAATGTACATAAATTAATTTAGAATTAGATTAGGTTAAAAGTTAAAACTTTCATAATAAACTTAAAAAATAATAGAATTAGGTCTAATATTTAATTTAATTTCAATTAATTTTTCTTTTTCTCATTAAATCTAAAAAACACAAAAATACCATTTTTTCATTTAATTTTAATTTTAGATAACTTAATTATTTTAATTCCTTTAAAGGGTTCAACGCCCTCGCATTTGATTATTTTCTTTTTTCGCGCGTTTCATTTATTTCTTTTGTAAATATAATGTACTTGTACCAAAGCCATGTAATAGCTATTAGACATTTCTTTTCTGCAATTTATTTTAAATCGGGTCTGGATTAATTTGGCGTTGTAGACCCGCGCCCTTTGTAATAGCGTAGGACTTTTATCTTTTCCGCACTTTAAATTCCCGCACTTTTAACTGTTAAACAATAACATGAAAGAATGAATGCCCAAAAATAAAATCGAATCGTTAGATCACCAATGCATGACAAGACAAACAATAAACTGAAAATGACACACAATTCACACACCACCCCTAGGGTACGCTTCACTGTTGCCTTGCCCCTCGAAAGGTGATCGTCGAGTAGAGGATGTCTTAGTAAGTCCTCATGATCCGGGAACCTGGCATGAGGGTAGCTTCTAAGGTGTCTTCCCATTGCTCTGGTGATCACCATGTCCCTACAACCTCGAATTGACCCGAACACCTCCAACGGTGGTGCTACCTACCTCTCAATGGTGGGATAGCACTACTTTCAAGGACTTTTACACAGACGAATTCCTTAGGGTAGGTAGGTTCTCAAGGATACTTGCTCTAATTTCAAACAAATCAAAATACTTTTCACACCAACACACTTTCAAAAAACTTTCAAAACAAACTTTTCAAACACTCCGACGTACGAGTTGAACTGAAACTTTTCAAAGAATATTTTTGAAACCCACAATTGAAAAGCAAGTAAACATTTTTGAAAACACATTGAGCAAGTATCTAAGAGCCCATGGATAACCATGGATAGAACGGGTGCTAACACCTTCCCTTTCTATAACCTACCTCCCAAACCGAGAGCAATCTCTTTAAAGGAATTTTTCTGTGCTTTTGTCCTTTCCAATTGGAGAAAATAAAAGACGGTGGCGACTCTTGCTTACCGCGACATTTCGCGAACCAGCGTTAAACAGTCAGTTCCAGATCCACCGATCACAGAACTGGCGACTCTGCTGGGGACAAACTTAAAGTGAGGTGTACCTTAGGACTAAGTTCATTGTGTTTTCAATTGCTTTCCTTGTTTGCTTTATTATTGTGGGACTGTCTTGGGAGTTCTATAGATCCTAACCCGGATCTGGGGGATACCCTTTTAGAAAGTAGCAACAAGGCTGTGAGGGAACTGTGCGGGGTATACCGACATGGTTGAAGCAGTCTGCTACGTTGATGTGGCACTTTGGTGTGTACCGGTAACCCTTGAGTTCAGTCAAGGAGAGTACGGGGCCTCCATGTGGTGTCATAAAGCATCAACAGACCTTAGGAACCTTAATTGAACAATCTTGGCCTCTTTAGGGTAGTGAGATAACTGACTTTGGTGCAGTCCGAGGTTGGTTGATACTCGATACTACACTCAATTGAGGGTTGCTTTCCTGGAATATTTCGGTCGCCAGTTCAGTGGCTAAATCGAAACGATGAACAATGAAAGCAATCCCGTGATATTGGGAACCTTAGAACCCGGTTACTTTGATTAGGACAGGTTGAACCCACCAACTTCAAGAGGGTACTACCCAAACCCCATGCTGGCCTTAAACCTTAAGGGCCTGTCTTGTGTGCTTTGTGTGCCTTACATGTTTGTCTTTGTAAATATCTGTGGTGTGTTTAATCATAGCATCATGACATCATCCAGCATCATATGCATTAACTAACCATTTCAGGGGTTCGAATTTTCATCTTTGTTCTTGTTTTGTAGGACATGGAGACTGTTCGTAGAAAGACAATTCCAATCAGTCTTGTAAGGATCCCTCCTCAGCTTAAGGAGCTTATATCCAGGATTCCCGAGAACTCTTCATTCAGTGAAAGGCATGGAAGTCTCATCAGCTTGGTCAATACCAACATGGAGGAAGATATGATAAAGGTCCTGTTCCAATTCTTTGATCCTCTGCATCACTGTTTTACCTTCTTGGACTATCAGTTGGTACCTACATTGGAGGAGTTCTCCCGGCTCCTGAAGATCCCTATCCTTGATCAGCTACCCTTCAACGGTACAGAAAAGGAACCTAAGCTTGAAGAGATTTCTAAAGCCTTGCACCTACAGTCATCTGACCTCAAGGGACATTGGGAAGTTAGAAGTGGTATTAAAGGGTTCTTAGCCAGGTTTCTGTTTGAAAAGGCCTATGAATGTTGGAACTCCCTTGACTTACAAGCTTTTGAAAAGGTTATGGCCCTTCTTGTTTATGGTTTAGTGTTGTTCCCTAACCCAGATCAGCTCATTGATATCAGTGCTGTCCAGATCTTTATGTCCAGGAATCCTATACCTACGTTGCTGGGGGACATCCTTCACTCATGTTACACTCGAACCATGAGAAAAAGAGGTGTCCTTATGTGTTGCACTCCTCTCCTGGGAAAGTGGTTTATTTCGCACCTTCCACAATCAGTCCTGAAGAATGAGCGGGGTTTGAGATGGTCACAACGGTTGATGACTCTTACACATGCAAATATACATTGGTGCCCTAGGTCCAGAGAAGATGTCACTATCATTGATCGTTGCGGGGAGTATCCCAATGTTCCTTTACTTGGACTCAGAGGGGGTATTACTTATAGTCCATGCCTGGCGTGGAGACAATTTGGTTATGCTCGGAGGGATGGTCCTCATGACATGTTGATTCCTGACATAGTTTTTGACTTCGACAACGATACTCAAGGACTTCGCCAGAGATTTATCAGAGCTTGGAGGATGCCTAGCAGGATAGACAGCAAGACACTGGGGCACAGGAACTCCATCCCTTTGGAGCCTTACCTCAAGTGGGTACGAGCCCGCTCTCAGAAGTTAGTAATGCCTTATCCTCACATGCTTCCAGTAATCAAAGAGCCTGCCTTGGAAGGAGAGGTGTCTCATGTTATTCAGCACCCTGATATGCCCACATCTTGGGAAGAGATGCAGAAGAGCTGGATCCAGCTTAAGGAAGAGCGGAATTCTCTTGAGACTAGTTTGCATGCCAGTGAAAAGAAGGTCTTGGAGCTCACCCACCTGCTGCACGAGGAAAGGAACCTCAACACTTACATAGCTCCAAAGAAGATGCGCAACATATTTTGGGATTGATTTGATCTTTTTTTTTGTACTTTTGCCCATGAGGCTTTGATGTATTAAATAATGATTTTCTTAATAATAACGTGTGTTCCTGTTGGTCTACAACAAATTTGAATTTTCGAACTCTTGAATGCATTGCATAAACACATATCATTCATCATGTGCATCATAGGTATTCTTCTTTTCAGGTTGTTTACTGTTCTTCGCTGTTTATTTCAGCATCATGAATCCTGAATCATCAACCGAGGCATCTATCAAGGCTCTTCAGGCGCAGAACGTCCAGTTTCAGGCGCAAAACGCCCAATTTCAGGAGCTGATCAAGGGCTTGGCTCAGGGTCAACAAGAGTTGAAGACCATGCTTCTGAAGAAGACTAAGAAGAAGAGGAGGACTGTACTATTTAACACTGGGCGCAGACTCGGGAACACTTTGGTTGAAGCTGAAAGGACTCCTCCATCTGTGACGGAAGGTAGTCACCAAGAAAGGGAGGTCACCACTCCTGTGGGCTCTGATAATGAAACAGACTTCAACGACGAACAGTACCCTCTTGCTGAAGACCGGTACAAACAGCTGGAAGACAGATTAAAGGCTGTGGAAGTTCAGCGGGTGCCTGGATTGGATTTCGGAGACTTGGGGTTATCTACTGGGGTGGTGATCCCCCACAAGTTCAAAACACCTGCTTTCGTGAAGTATGATGGGGCTTCCTGTCCCAAGATGCACCTCCGTTCTTATGTAAGGAAGATCCAGCCTTACACAGCAGACAAGAACCTTTGGATCCACTTCTTCCAGGAGAGTCTTTCAGGGACTCACCTCGATTGGTTCTATCAGCTGGATGGAATCAGCATTCGTAACTGGGAGGATCTGGCCACTGCTTTTTACAAGCAGTATCAGTATAATGCCGACCTCGCTCCTACGCGTACCCAGCTCCAGGGTATGTCGCTAGGGTCGGGTGAAGGTTTTAAGGAGTACGCTCAGAAATGGAGAGACCTGGCTGGCAGGGTGCAGCCACCATTGACGGATCGGGAGCTGGTAGATATGTTCTTGGGGACCCTATCTGGTCCATTTTTCAATCATCTCATTGGTAATTCCTCTGCTGGGTTTACTGATCTGATCCTGACTGGTGAAAGGATCGAGGCCGGTATAAAATCGGGGAAGATACAGAAAGTTGCCTCCTCCAGTACTGAGAAGAAACCCTTCAAAAAGGAGGCTAGTGATGTATATAGCTCCCGGAGAACAGAGCGACCTGAACACCGCCAATCTGTCAGTGCGGTAATGATTGCCAAACCTGCTGCCGCTCCTCGGCTAACTAATCCTCAAAAGTTTGAAAGACCCCGGAGAGAGTTTACCCGGTTAAGCATGACCTTATCACAGATCCTGCCACAGTTGCTATCCACCAATTTAGTGACTGTCAAGGAGGCTCCAAAGTTTCCCAATACTGCATCCCCCAAGTTCAATCCAAATGCTCGCTGTGCTTATCACTCTGATAGCCCGGGGCATAACACAGATGACTGTTGGGCCCTAAGGAATAAGGTTCAAGACCTCATTGATGCCAAGGAGATACAGTTTGAGGCGCCCGAGAGGCCGAATGTTGTAACTGCTCCCATGCCCCAGCATGGAGTGAATGCTGTTGAGGAGGATTTGTATGTAGATTCGGTGGATGACGTTGCTACTCCGTTGCTGATGGTCAAGAGGAATCTGTTGCTAGCCAGTTTATTTCCGGGGTGTAGCGAAAGTTGCCCTCTATGTGTTGCTTCCCCTGCTGGTTGTTCTCTGCTTAGGTCAGGCGTCCAAAACCTGATAGATAGTAGAGAGATTTTGTTCAGAAAGACTGTTGTTCCTGCTGCTCCTGTTGAAGAAGTGTCGATCGTTACCATCTTCAACAACCATTCCGAGGCTCCTTCAAAGAAGCCTATACAAATTTTGTCAGTTCATAAGAGTGCTCCCATCACCATTACTGTTCCGGGGCCTATACCCTACAAATCTGATAAGGCTGTCCCATGGCACTATGGGGCGGATGTTTATGTTCTGGGTGTGAAACAAGAGTGCAACATTGATACTGGTGTCTCCAACATCACCGGGCCTGCTAAGGTCACTCGTAGTGGAAGACTGTTCTCGCCAGACATTGCTCCTCCGGCAATTCATAGGCCTTTGATCTTCACACCTGCCAGAGTGCCTGTTTCTCTCCCTGACCAAGTATCCACCCCTGCTACTGAGTCATCTGATATTCGGGGCAAGGGAATTGCTGCTGATATGCCTGCCAGGACGGAGGCACCAAAGACCATTGTTGAGGCTTCCAAGCAGGAAATGGAAGAAATCCTCAAGATAATAAAGAAAAGTGATTTCAACGTTGTAGAACAGCTGGGGCACACCCCCTCTAAAATCTCCATGTTGTCACTGCTGCTGTGTTCAGAGGCCCATGCAAAGGCTCTGATTGCTTTCTTAAAGACTGCCCACGTACCCCAAGAGACGACTGCTGACCAGTTCACCGACTGTGTGGCCAATCTAACCGCTGATAATGGTCTGGGTTTCTCTGATGCCGATCTGACAGCAAAGGGGAAGAATCATAATGATGCCCTGCACGTCTCCATTGAGTGCAGGGGCACTACTCTTGCTCATGTGCTGGTTGATACAGGTTCTTCATTAAACGTGCTGCCCAAGAAGGCTCTGGATAGGCTGGATTGTGAAGGTCTAGAGCTCAAACCAAGTAGCATTGTTGTCCGGGCCTTTGACGGGTCCAAAAGAATGGTACATGGTGAGGTGGACATCCCAATCAGGGTTGGGTCACAGGTATTCGATTCAAAATTCTATGTGATGGACATCCATCCATCCTATTCTTGTTTGCTGGGTCGCCCATGGATCCACAAGGCTGGAGCTGTGACCTCCACATTGCATCAGAAGCTCAAGTACCCGGTCAGGGGGAAGATCGTAACAGTGCAAGGGGAAGAAGAGTACATGGTCAGCCACCTCAACTCCTTCAGATATGTAGAAATGGATGGGGAGTTCATTGAAACCCCCTTTCAACATTTTGAGGAAGTACCACAAACCTTGGCAGCAGCAGAAGGTGAAGAGGTTTCTCCTATGAAGATGGCCTCCTTAAAGGACGCCCGGGCTGTGATCGAAAAAGGTGAATGTGCAAACTGGGGCAAGCTCCCTGATCTTACTCCTAAGACTAACAAGTTTGGGCTGGGTTTCACCACAGAAGCTCAGAAAGCGGTGCGCAAGGCAAGAATTGGAAGACCTCCGGTGCTCATCACTCACTCTGAAGTGAATGCTATTGGAGAGGAAGATGAAGTGGGAGAGTCAGAATTCGATAGCTGGATCTACCCGACGGCCGACGGTGGATTGACCAATTGGACTGCTAAAGATTTTACACCCATAACTTTTGTTCCCCAGTAATGAATTTCTTTGTTTTTGATTTGTAATAAACAATAATTTGAGACTATATGGCCCGGTGTCTTACCCGGGGCACCGTGGTTTTATTTATGAGGGCTTTTGATTGTCACTATCATATATCATGAATAAAAGCATTGGACGTTTTTCACAATTCAAATTTTGCGCTCCTTTTCTTTCCTTTCTTTACATATTGCAAAACAGCTGTATTTACACACACACTCACTCATACAGGTTTCAATCCACTCTGGATCTCACTGGTAACGACTCTGCTACTGCCAGTTACGACTTCGAAAATCCGATCAACTTAGCCGAAGACGAAGGTGAAGATGATTGCGAAGTACCTGGTGAACTTGCAAGACTGTTACAACAGGAGGAGAGGGCAATTCAACCCCATGAAGAGCCAGTGGAAATAATAAACTTGGGTACTGAAGAAGACAAGAAAGAGGTGAAGATTGGTGCCAACCTAGAACTCAGCGTGAAGCAACGGTTGACTCAGATGCTGCATGACTATAAAGAAATCTTTGCCTGGTCCTACGAAGATATGCCCGGATTAGATACCGACATTGTGGTCCATCACTTACCAACTAAAGAAGATTTCCCTCCGGTGAAGCAAAAGGTCCGCCGTATGCGTCCAGAGATGTCCGAGAAGATTAAAGCCGAGGTTATGAAGCAGTTTGATGCCGGGTTTCTTGCAGTAACTTCTTACCCTCAGTGGGTTGCTAATGTGGTGCCGGTACCTAAGAAAGACGGCAAGGTCAGGATGTGTGTCGATTACAGGGATCTGAACAGGGCCAGCCCCAAGGATGACTTCCCTCTACCCCACATTGATGTCCTTGTTGATAATACAGCTCAGCATAAAGTGTTCTCTTTCATGGATGGTTTTTCAGGCTATAATCAGATCAAGATGGCTCCGGAAGACATGGAAAAGACTACATTTGTTACTCAGTGGGGCACCTTCTGCTACAAAGTCATGCCTTTTGGACTAAAGAATGCTGGGGCAACCTACCAACGTGCCATGGTTGCTTTATTTCATGACATGATCCATCATGAGATAGAAGTGTACGTTGACGACATGATCGCTAGGTCCCAGACTGAGGAAGAGCACCTAGATCATCTGCAGAAATTGTTTGACCGATTGAAACTGTACAAACTAAGATTAAACCCGAACAAGTGCACCTTCGGGGTAAGATCTGGAAAGTTGCTAGGCTTCGTGGTCAGTGATAAAGGCATTCAAGTGGACCCAGCTAAGGTCAAAGCTATTCAAGAGATGCCAGTTCCTAAGACGGAGAAGGAAGTCAGAGGCTTTCTAGGACGTCTGAATTACATTGCTCGGTTCATCTCACACTTAACTGCTACCTGTGAACCAATCTTCAAGCTGCTGAAGAAAGATCAGGTAGTACGTTGGAATGATGAATGTCAGGCTGCTTTTGACAGAATCAAAGAATATCTCCAAGAACCGCCCATCCTTATGCCACCAGTTGAAGGGAGACCTTTGATACTTTACCTGACAGTGCTTGATAATGCAATGGGGTGTGTGCTGGGGAAGCATGACGAGTCTGGCCGAAAAGAGCATGCCATTTATTACCTTAGCAAAAAGTTTACCGACTGTGAGACCCGATACTCACTGCTTGAGAAAACTTGCTGCGCTTTGGTATGGGCTGCTCGCCGGCTGAGACAGTATATGCTGACTCACACTACCTTGTTAATCTCAAAAATGGATCCTATAAAGTACATATTCGAAAAGCCTGCTCTGTCTGGGAGAATTGCAAGATGGCAGATGATCTTGACGGAATACGACATTCAGTATACGACCCAAAAAGCCATCAAGGGAAGTATATTGGCAGACCACTTAGCACATCAAGCTGTGGATGACTACCAATCAATGAACTTCGAGTTTCCAGATGAAAGCATTATGATAGTAACTGACTGTGAAATACCTGGACCGGATGAAGGACCTGAACCAGGATCCCGATGGTCTATGCACTTTGACGGAGCCTCCAATGCTTTGGGAAATGGTATCGGCGCCATAATCGTATCTCCACAAGGCACTCATACTCCACTCACCGCCCGGCTGTGTTTCAACTGTACCAACACCATGGCGGAGTATGAAGCGTGTATCATGGGTCTTCAAGCTGCGATCGACCTGAGGATCAAATTTCTAAGTGTCTTCGGAGATTCCGCTCTTGTGATCAATCAGATCAAAGGAGAGTGGGATACGAAACACCCAAACTTGATTCCTTACAGAGAATGTGTGTTGGCCCTGATCCCCCACTTCACAGAGATAACATTTGAGCACTTTCCAAGAGAAGAGAATCAGTTGGCGGACGCGTTAGCTACAATGTCTTCAATGTTCAAGGTTAAATGGGATAATGAAGCTCCCCGGATCATCATCTGGAAACTGGACGAACCGGCATACTGTTGTGATCTCGAAACCGAATTGGTGACTGAGAAGCCTTGGTACCACGAAGTGAAGAGATACCTAGAAGCTCAGGAATACCCTGAAGGAGCATCTGTCAATGATAAGAAATTCCTGAGGAGGTTTGCAGCCAAGTTCTTTCTTAGCAACGGCATTTTGTACAAGCGAAACCAGGATTCAACCCTTCTGCGTTGTGTAGATAAAACTGAAGCAGAAAGAATCATGGAAGAGCTACATGAAGGGACCTTTGGTACACACTCCAGTGGGAATACCATGGCTAAGAAGATCCTACGGGCAGGGTATTACTGGTCCACCATGGAAGCTGATTGCTACCAACATTCTAGGACATGCCATAAATGCCAGATCTACGCAGACAAGGTGCATGTTCCTCTGGTTCCCCTGAATGTTCTGACTGCGCCTTGGCCATTTGCAATGTGGGGCATAGACATGATCGGTGAGATTAAACCTACGGCATCTAATGGACATCGCTTCATCCTAGTGGCAATTGATTATTTTACGAAGTGGGTTGAGGCAGCATCCTATGCTACGGTAACCAAGACTGTTGTGGCACGGTTCATTCGGCACAACCTGGTCTGTCGGTACGGTGTCCCTGAGCGGATTATTACAGATAACGGTACCAATCTGAACAATAAGATGATCGCTGAGCTCTGCGAACAGTTCAAGATACAGCACCACAATTCTTCTCCTTACAGACCGAAGATGAATGGGGCTGTGGAAGCAGCTAATAAAAACATCAAGAAAATCGTGCAGAAGATGACAGTAACGTATAAAGATTGGCACGAGATGTTACCGTTCGCTCTGCATGGTTATCGTACCTCAGCTAGGACGTCAACTGGGGCAACTCCTTTCTCTCTGGTTTATGGCATGGAGGCAGTCTTGCCGATCGAAGTACAGATTCCTTCTCTCCGGATAATGAAGGATGCAAATCTGAATGAAGATGATTGGATCCAGACACGATTTGATCAGCTCAACCTTATTGACGAAAAGAGACTTGCTGCTATCTGTCATGGTCAGACGTATCAGAAACGAATGATCAGGGCATTTAACAAAAAGGTCAGACCACAGGAATATCAAGTCGGGGATTTGGTGATCAAGCGAATCATCCTTCCTCAGAGTGATCCAAGGGGCAAATGGACCCCTACGTACGAAGGGCCATTTGTGGTTAAGCATGTGTTCTCAGGAGGAGCAATGATATTAACCAACATGGACGGTGACGACCTTCCTCACCCCGCCAATGCAGACATAGTTAAAAAATACTACGCATGAAAAAAGACCCGCTAGGCTGACATGTCTAGGCAAAAATTAGGGCTTCCCGTCGAACCAAAAGGGTTCGGGCAAAATGAAGGGATGAAAATAAAAAATCTGTACACCCGGCAAGTCGAAAACCTGAAAAGGCGGCTTGGGCAAAAATGGGTATCCCGGTGGATTGAAAACCCGAAAGGGCAGTCCAGGCAAAATTAGGGATAAAAGCGTAAAACTATGTCTCATTGGATCACTTTGCATCCAGAATCCGGTACTTACATCAAGTTCGGACGGCATCGATCAGTCAACTTCACCTTCAACCAAGGTCATCAAGTGATGAGACGCTCAGAGTTATAAAGGCAATAGCAGAGTTGAAACCCAGTGGATCATTCATATTTCACACAGCTGTTTATTTTCTTTTGTACAAAACTTGTATAAACTCTTTTGCTCGGCGACATTTCTCTTACTGGGATGTCAGCCTCTTGTACACAAAACGCCTATTCACAGGCTATTCAAAATCAATACAAATATACTTTTCAGCTAAACGTGCCCACTGTTTTTCTTTTTCTGTTTTGTTTTGCGAAGAACGTCCAAGGTTCAATTTGTGATATATGCATTGACAATAATTTGCTAGTTCATAAATATTTGCATACGAAACAAAGAATTAATTGCAGGTGACACTAAAAACAGGGGCAATAAAGAGTTGTCTGAGCAGTCTAATTGTTCTATCCGCTAAGGTACCAAGGTAGGTTCAGTTAAAGAACCTAACCAGGCATCTTAAATTCCCCAGAGAGTGAGACAGCAAGTCAGTGCATTATTCCTCAAACAAAGTTAACAAGTCTCAAGGAAATTGGGTATCCTCCAGTAGATCCCAATATTCCCCTAGCAGCATATATTCTTAACAAGCATCCCCGGCAGTCTTGGTCTACAGATTGTTCCCCGGCGGCATACATCAACATTCAAAGGAATCACTTCCCCAGCGTATCAAAACTTCCCCAGGAGAATCCCATCCAAGTTCCCCAGGAAAGATGGAATTCATCTCCCCAAGCAGTAAGCTTATCCCCAGTATATTCTGGAAGCTCATCCTCTCGCAGAACACGAACGCGTCGTTCGGCTTGGTTTAAAGAGTTATTTCCTCAACAGGATATAACTGGGTTATCCTCAGCCAAAAGCCACGGAAAGGTCGTCGTCAATATGGTTCTTTCCTATCCCCAGCGAAGTCCATCAATACTTCCAACATAACAACGGTATCCTCAGCAAGTTATCAACAACGCAGCAAGGCATCTCTCTTCCCACAGAGTATTGCTTCCCAGCATGATCGCTAGAGTATCTTTCCTCCCCGCAGAATCTTCCATTCGCCAAGTTCATTCCGCAACGGAGTCATCTTCTCCTACCGGTATCCTTGCAGTTATCATCCCCAGCGGAAGCAAAATCTATTCTTCGACATCAGCCCATGATACGACTTCCCGGCACCCGTCAAGGATTTACTTTCCTCGACGAAAACATGCATAAAACTTCACATACATCATTGTAGCATGCATAACGCACTGCATCATACAAATCTCATTTATGTTGAGAACATCATTGCTTGATCCATATCATGCATTGCATATGACTGACTTTTACCTTTCAGGAAAGATCCAGTTAAGTTCTCAAGCTACATTTCAAGACCTAGACCGGTTCAGTTAAATCGTCCCAAGATTTTCCTGATTGCTTATCCAGTCAAAGGCCTTCTCTGGTTCAGTTAAATCGTCCCAAGATTTTCCTGATTGCTTATCCAGTTGAAGACATTTCAAGACCTAGACCGGTTCAGTTAAATCGTCCCAAGATTTTCCTGATGCTTATCCAGTCAAAGGCCTTCTCTGGTTCAGTTAAATCGTCCCCAAGATTTTCCTGATGCTTATCCAGTTGAAGACATTTCAAGACCTAGACCGGTTCAGTTAAATCGTCCTAAGATTTTCCTGATGCTTATCCAGTCAAAGGCCTCCTCTGGTTCAGTCAGATCAACCCTAAGATCTCCCTGATGCTTATCCAGTTGAAGACATTTCAAGACCTAGACCGGTTCAGTTAAATCGTCCCAAGATTTTCCTGATGCTTATCCAGTCAAAGGCCTTCTCTGGTTCAGTCAGATCAACCCTAAGATATCCCTGATGCTTATCCAGTTGAAGACGTTTCAAGACCTAGACCGGTTCAGTTAAATCGTCCCAAGATTTTCCTGATGCTTATCCAGTCAAAGGCCTCTCTGGTTCAGTCAGATCGACCCTAAGATCTCCCTGATTCTTATCCCAGTAGAAGACACCTGAGATTTTTCTCAACGAGCGTTGTTGAAGTTAAAATCGCCCAAGGTTCTCTTACCATCCATGCTAAGGCAGTAACCATCCCTGGTTCATTCATCAGCGTTTGAAGCTCCAGACTCAGCTCCTGCAACTTGTCAGGACATATTTATACCAAGCATCTAAAATCAGCTCCTGCAACGTGTCAGGTACTCATTTTCTCTTTTGCAGGTATGCAGGTTCTCGCTAAGGAATCTCCTACGCGATCAACATCCAGATGGCATCTATAAGCCCATCATCCCATCCAGTAATCTCCAAATGGCATCTATAAGCCCATTCCACCCTCATTGCTAACATGTGAGCGCAAATTTCCGGGCACTCTAGTGTCCAATCATCTTTTACCCTCGGATTACGAAAGGCACGTCAGCCAATCTGCATCCTCAGGTCTAAGAAGATTGAACAGGGGCAACTGTTATACCCCAAAATTTTCCCTCCCATATTCCTCAAGAAATTGCCAAGCCAAGCTAGAAAAATTCCCCAAGGGTTGTGCAGTACAACAGTCTCCCATACAGTCAAAACTAGGGTTTATGTTCTGATCAAGAAAAGGAAGTTTTCAAAGGTTCAATCAAGTCTCATATGCTTACAAACATGGTCAAGCATCCTCATATCAAGTTTCAAGGCATTCAGCTCAAGATTGCACAGTCAAAACCCTAAATTGCACTACAGTCAACTGTAGGGGCAAAATGGTCATTTGGCAGTCAAAAGTTCAAATTTTTGGTCAACATATCATTTTGAAGCCACAAACCTCATTTGATCAATGCTTGATCATGATTCTCAAAATTTGGCTCAAAAATCATCAAAGATGCAAAAGTTGCTATATTTGGACAGCTGAAAAAGTCAACTGAAATTGACCAGGGCATAACTTTCACATGGATTATCAGAAAAATTCCATCCAAAGCTCATTTTGAAGAGAAAGACATTTCCTACAACTCATCTTCATACTTCAAGTCCAAGAAATGCTCTCACAAAAAGTTATCAATTTCAACATTATAGGTCATTTTCAAAAGTCAACAAAAAGGGACTTTAAGTCAAAGGCCATAACTTGAGATTGGTAAATCAAAATGACATGGGACCAAAGGCATTGGTTAAAGGACTCAAAGACCTTTCCAAAATGTCCAAGAACATGTGAAAAGCTTAAAAATTGAGCAAGTTATGCCTTGTAGAAGTTGGGAAATTTTTGTGAAATGGCAAAAGTCAACCATCCTTGAAACTCCAATTTTTGACAAAAAGGGCCCATTTTTTCCACTTGGTTCATCCTTGTCATGCCACACACGTGTCCCATGATTAATTTCAAGACCAAATATTGATTTTTTTATTTTATTTAATTTTTGATAATTTAATTCATTTTAAATCTTTGAAAATTCAAATAAAATTTAAAAACCAATGGAATAGTGTCATGTGAACTTGGACAATTTCTATGTATCATGGGCCAACTCAAAAACTCAGGCTAGGGTTAAGTTTCACACTAGGTCTAGGTCTTGGCTAAAAAGAAGGAAAAATGGTCAATGGTAAAAACCCTAAGACTTGTTCATTCATGAGCTTGAATCTAGGTCAAATAACTAGCCAATTCCATTCCATGATGATCACTGAGTCAAACCCTAACCAGAGTACAGCAAAAGGCTCGCTCAAAAGTGGATTGGAACTTTGAAAAATTAGCCATATAATGCAAAACTGAAAACTAGTTTAGGGATCGATTGAAGCCTTAATTTTTTTTCCATTAGCATCCTGAGGCATCACTGAACACATCCCAATTCCTAACATCAATCAAAACGCGAAGAAGCAGTAGCGACAACTCAAACTGTACAGAATTTTTTTTGAAATCGTGTTCTCAATTCTAAGCATGATCATTGCATTTTAACTGTGGATTCTTGTTCCTTACAAAGTTTCTAAGCTATTGATTGTGTTTAATTTCATTTTTGTTAACCATACGCGAATCTACCATGGCCACATTTTAGGGTTTTCAGGTTTTGCTTTTAGGGCTTTTACCATGCTGTAAAATCAGCCTTCCAGACCATGATAGTCATACTCAGCGTTTAGAGACGAAGAAGAAGCATACCTCGCGAACAATTTATGAAGCTCGTGGACCTAATCGTTATTTTTTGAAAGCCTGCCTAACACCACGGTTGCAAAACCGTTGCTCATTTGTTTTGTTTTACAGGGGATGTGAAGAAGAAGGCATCGTGGCAAGGCGTGATTCGTCCATTTGAATTGCGCGCGTTTTAATGGCCATGCGTTGGTTTTGTTTTTTTATTATTTGTTTACTATAATATGTTAACTAACATTCAATAGCTCAGCTGGCAGGGACATACGCTGTTGACCTTCATGACCTGGGTTCAAGTCCCAGGTCTACACAATTTCATATTATTTTTCATTTCAAGTTTCCATGCAACGCTAACATTAAGACTCACCATACACACTCAAAATGCATTGCCCACGTGTCCTAGGAGGTCTATCAAAGGGTTCAGAACAAAGGCATATGGTGGATGCCAGTCAACATGCAACACCTGATTGGAAAAGTCAATGGATTCAAAATCAAATGGGCCAGAATTTCCAGGCCTGCACCTCACAATTCTGGGGCTACACCCCACCCTGGTTTGCCAAATTTATTTATTTTTTTTATATTCTTCATTTATTTTAATTGTTATGTTTATTTAATTAATTAATTTTTAATCAAAATATAAAAACATTCAAAAATCAGAAAAGGCCAAAAAAATATTTTTTTTTTATTTAATTATTTTCTAAATAAATTGTATGTAAATTATTTAGTTTAATTAGGGTACAATTTTAATCTCTTTTTAATAAAAATCCAAAAAAACTAGAATTTAGGTTTAATGACTTTTATTTTCTTTTTTCCCTCTTTTTCAGAATAATAATGTTATTTATTTATTTTCATAAATTAAAAAATGTACATAAATTAATTTAGAATTAGATTAGGTTAAAAGTTAAAACTTTCATAATAAACTTAAAAAATAATAGAATTAGGTCTAATATTTAATTTAATTTCAATTAATTTTTCTTTTTCTCATTAAATCTAAAAAACACAAAAATACCATTTTTTCATTTAATTTTAATTTTAGATAACTTAATTATTTTAATTCCTTTAAAGGGTTCAACGCCCTCGCATTTGATTATTTTCTTTTTTCGCGCGTTTCATTTATTTCTTTTGTAAATATAATGTACTTGTACCAAAGCCATGTAATAGCTATTAGACATTTCTTTTCTGCAATTTATTTTAAATCGGGTCTGGATTAATTTGGCGTTGTAGACCCGCGCCCTTTGTAATAGCGTAGGACTTTTATCTTTTCCGCACTTTAAATTCCCGCACTTTTAACTGTTAAACAATAACATGAAAGAATGAATGCCCAAAAATAAAATCGAATCGTTAGATCACCAATGCATGACAAGACAAACAATAAACTGAAAATGACACACAATTCACACACCACCCCTAGGGTACGCTTCACTGTTGCCTTGCCCCTCGAAAGGTGATCGTCGAGTAGAGGATGTCTTAGTAAGTCCTCATGATCCGGGAACCTGGCATGAGGGTAGCTTCTAAGGTGTCTTCCCATTGCTCTGGTGATCACCATGTCCCTACAACCTCGAATTGACCCGAACACCTCCAACGGTGGTGCTACCTACCTCTCAATGGTGGGATAGCACTACTTTCAAGGACTTTTACACAGACGAATTCCTTAGGGTAGGTAGGTTCTCAAGGATACTTGCTCTAATTTCAAACAAATCAAAATACTTTTCACACCAACACACTTTCAAAAAACTTTCAAAACAAACTTTTCAAACACTCCGACGTACGAGTTGAACTGAAACTTTTCAAAGAATATTTTTGAAACCCACAATTGAAAAGCAAGTAAACATTTTTGAAAACACATTGAGCAAGTATCTAAGAGCCCATGGATAACCATGGATAGAACGGGTGCTAACACCTTCCCTTTCTATAACCTACCTCCCGAACCGAGAGCAATCTCTTTAAAGGAATTTTTCTGTGCTTTTGTCCTTTCCAATTGGAGAAAATAAAAGACGGTGGCGACTCTTGCTTACCGCGACATTTCGCGAACCAGCGTTAAACAGTCAGTTCCAGATCCACCGATCACAATCATCCTAAATAAAAATTCGAGCAGTACATGTCTATAGCAACCCAACCCCTAAGCACAGAGCAAAATTCCAGGATAATAAGCGACAAAGATTTGTAAAGCAAGTTTTATACAACGCCATGTGCGACAAATATACATGAGTTCAAAGTAAATATATATATACAAACTCAACACATAAAGAATACACAAATAAGAAGAGAAGTGAACCACGAATCTATCGGTTTGTCAATAATGATCGAAGATCAATCCACCCCGGATCATCCGTATGCAAGCTTCAATGTTGTTTTCTAAGCTAATCTTAAAGAAAAATGAGGGTTGATGAATTTGGAAGGTAAAACTATCCCCTAAACCATAACCACAACAAATGAAATGTAAATAAAATATATAAAAAATTCTGATCCGCACGCGTCGCCTAGCGTTCCAAAAGCGTTTCCCGACAACAGTTCCTAATCACAAGGCCTAGGTCGCGCCACATACTGAACTTGGGAAATATCTACCCTCGTCCGACAAAGGAAAGCTTCACCCAGTGACACAACGCTTCCTCGCCCAGCGAGCTGCTGGCGAGCCCAAGTCAGTAGCCACTAGAAAATGATATGCTCCTTTTGCCACATCATCGCCCGACGACGCAGAAGCGATGGTTGTTCATCCGATCGTCGCCCGATGATTCACACTAGAACAACAACTTTTGTTGCTTTTTCTATACCACTTCAAATGACTCTTTCTATTACCTTTTTCCTCTATTGATCCAATAATTACACCTTAGAGCTTTTATTCCTCTTGTTCCAACAATGCTCAAATACCTACAAAATAGATACAAAACTATCAAACGATACACTTTATACATGAAAACACAAATATATATAAAATAAACGTATTTACATAATAGTCGGGTATATCCAACCGATATTAATAGCAAAGAGTCAATAAGTGCAACAAAAAGTATATACAGAAAAAGCTACAATTTGCAATTATCAAAGTCTCTCCAAGTTGAACTTGTTTGTCCTCAAACAAAGTCAAACAAACTTTAAGAAGCAAAAGTAATCAACCAAAGAATCATGAATCAACAGGTTTGGGAAAATAAAACAAATGTATAGTTCAAACAAAAACGCACAAACAAGGTAAATACTCACCACAATCCTACAACAACAACAACAACAACATGTAAACGAAACAAATCGTAAGTACAAAAATAATACAAAACATTTTAAAATAGAACAAGCCCAATCACCAATCACACCTAGTAAAAATTCATCGGTAGATGAAGAACACACAAAAGTGAGAGATAAAAACACCCGTCCACAATCTTGCAAACAAAAGACTAAATTATACATTGATTCAAAAATTCACATTGAAAATATAAAGGCAAGAATCACATGGACTTTTCAAGATTGTAATGTGGCTTGGTTAACAAACAAAGGATAAGTCTTAATGCTAATCGAAACAAAAACTTGCCTAAGCCTAAGGGAGTGATCAACTCACAAAAGTTCAAACACAAAATTTCCATTCACTTTCTTCTTCATCCAAATTTGTCACATCAATCACAATAATTATTTGCACAACATTATTCCATACTCTTTTTGTTTTTCTTTTTCAAAGTTTTTTCAATTTTTTAATTTTTTTTCTAATCATTCTTTTTCACTTTTTTTTCTTCTTTTCTTCTTCTTTTCTATTTATTTTCTTTTTTCTTTCTTTTTTCTTTCTTTTCACCCTCATAGCAATCAACTCATAAGCAAATAAATATTGCACTCTCCAACTTGAATTCAACCAATATCAAAGTGTAAATACTCCCTACTTTTTAAAACAAGATAAAAATTCAACTAAAAATAAACCTATTGGAGTTGTGTACTAAATAAAG
Source organism: Vicia faba (assembly GCA_948472305.1). NCBI lineage: Eukaryota > Viridiplantae > Streptophyta > Magnoliopsida > Fabales > Fabaceae > Vicia > Vicia faba. Next base: position 781,466,388 of record OX451740.1, read on the forward strand.
ATAACGATTACCAATGACTATGAACAAACATGGACTTATTTCCTAATCCTAGATTATATATGATGCCCAAACACGTCTCACTATAAAATGGTCGCTCTAACACAAGGAGGCGTTACTTATTATTCTCCACATTTACTAGGCACATTAGAGGTCCTAACCGAACTTGAGTGGATCCTCTCACTCATATAAATATAAGGCTCAACACAAATTCTAATCATCCACAAATAACCTTTAACATTTAAAATCTTGATCATAGTACGTACAACGATGACAAAACTGTCCATCAACTACTTATTTATTGTATGATTTTGTTCATAGCCTATTAATAGCAAAGTTCATCTTACTTGACTTAGCTAGTACAGTAGTAAACAATACATAGAGTATTTCTTTTTGAAGAAAAGAAATTATGTAAGTCCATAACCGACTTACACATATATTGGATTCAATTAGTTTAGTCAGTTAGGTTCAGTACATTATCTGTTAGTATAGTTAGTTATAGGTTCAGTTATATATTTGTCAATTTAGTTAGTTAAATGTATCTGTTACTAGAGTTAGTTAGATTCAGTTATATCTATCACTACAAAAAAGAAGCTTATTTGCCACGTGAAAATCACGTGGCAAACATCAAAATCATGTGGCAAAACAAAAATAGCGACGTGGAGACTTATGTCGCTGGGGAGCCAGTGGCAAGCCAGTAGTGACGTGATTCCCATGTCACAAAGTTGTGACGTGGTATTCACGTCGCAACAACTTTGTTTTAGGGAATAAAAAATCTGACATAGCAGCTTTAGTTGCGACGTGAGAATCATTTCACTAATTTGTGACATGATTCCCACGTCGCTACAGGTGACGTTTTTATTTTTTTTAAAATTGTTTAGTAATTATTTTTTATATTAATTAATTTATGTAATAAAATTTAAATAATAAAATTTATATAATAAAATTTAAATAATAAAATTTATATAATAAAATTTATATAATCAAATTTAAATAATAAAATTTATATAATAAATTTTATATATTAAAATTATTAGAATAATAGTATTTTATTATATATTCGAATAATAGAATTTTATAAAATAAAGTCATATAATAAAATGTTATATGATTTAATAATTTAAAATGATAAAAATAAATCTCTTACATAAATGCAAATTTAAAAATGAAATAAATAAAATATTTTCACGGGGCATCTTCACCCGAATAATTATCAAGATCAAAATCATCAATTCCGTCATCATCCGGCTGTGTATCAGGAACATTTTGATTTCCACCACCTTGTATAAACCGTCTCATCTGCTCCTCCATATCAGATTGCCTCTTCCGCGTGATCTCTAACTGCTGCTCCTACTCTTGCCTCATTGTCGTCATTTGGGCCTCCATTTCGCATCTCACTTCACTTGCCGCCAATTGTCTTACTGTTTGAAGTTGAACCTGTGTCAGATTCGGTTGACGTGACCCTCCCTCTCCATCTCTAAGTCGTTGAAACAGATTACGATCACCAACTCTCAAGCCGGCGGCCAAATTTCCTCCCGCAAAAAAGCAACCATTAGGCCATTTTCCATTAACAACCTCATTCCAAATATAGAAATCAATATCACCATTAAGCGGCTCCCCTTCTGCTGGCCTATATTGAGGATTGTGTTCCAGAAAACGTGCTAGCAATGTCTGATAATCATCCTACACATACATTAAATAATAAAATTTAAAAAAAAATTACATATATATATATATATATATATATATATATATATATATATATTAAATTTATGCTAAATTAAAACATTTATATATTAAATTATACTAAATTCAAATATATTAAAAATTTGTCACGTGATTTTCACAAATTAACTTATGAATTGCCACGTGATTTTCCCGTGGCAATGTATCAGTTGCCACATGAAAATCAGTCACGTGGCAATTTATCAGTTGCCACATGATAATCACGCCACAACTTATAGATTGCCACGTGAAAATAACGTCACTATTTTTGTTATTAACTTAAAAAAAACATAAATTAAATTAGTTACAAAAGCTCTCTTTGTGCGCTCGTCGACAAAACCTCCCGATTTCTTTGTCCGAGTCCTCGTAATCAACTCAATGATCAATGGTGGTCTCCCCATCTCCTTAGTCTAAACAATAAAGTTAAAAATAATTAGTAAAAAATATTATGAATAAAAATATATATAACTTAAAAAATTAGTAATACTTACCATCCGCCGGACATGCTCTGCAGTGCTAATACTTCCAACAGTATTGACACATCCCCCCTTTTCGGATGCCCTCATCTTCTTAAAATTTTCGGATTTGGCCTTGAATTCTGGCGAACCCCAATATGTACGAAGTTCGCCAAAAACCTCTACGCCTATCCAGTTAGGACGGATACCATGCAGCTCATAGTTCTCCCTAACCCGCCGCATTATATCAGAAAATCTTCTAGAAGTTCTGCTATAATAGATTTTTTCCATAATTTTCTCATTCAACGGATCCCACACACATTTTTCCTGCAATGTTGTATGACATTAAAATAAAAAGTTAAGTAATTATCATTAAAATGTGACTTAAATAACAATACTAAAAAAATATATTAAATTTACAACTTAAATAAATAACAATACCTTAAAATTTTTAAACCATTCTTCTTTATTTGTAACCTCGCCAAAGTTCCTCCAAGATGATTTATACATCTGCTGGATTATATAATTAATAACCTTGGCAGCCGTCTGACTCGGCGCGAAACTAAACAACAAGATTTTGAATAAACAATATTAATTATAAATTTATACAAAATATTAAAATGAATATGTACTTAAATAAAAGTTTATATAAGAAACTTACTTGCTTCCTTCGGGCCAAATCCAAAACCTCCCGTCAATGACATGAATCTCACTCGGATCATCTCTCTCACGAAGATCAGCTCCATCTATATCATCAGCTACCACATCTGCATCACCGTCAGCCTGTGTAGGACGTGGGGTGCTGGATCCTACAGCCTGTGTGGGATGTGGGGTGCGTGATCCTCCGGTCCGTCTAGGACGTGGGGCGCGGGTTCCTCCAGCCTGTGTGGGACGGGGACTGGGGGATCGTCCAGCCTGTGTCGGACGTGGACTGCTGGGTCCTCCAATGTGTGTGGAGTGTGGGGTGCTGGACCCTCCCGCCTGCTGGAAGGATGAAGACATCTGTGTGGGTCCCCCCGTCTGCTGGAATGATGAAGGCACGCCAGTCTGTAGAAATGGAAAACTGGGTCCTCCCCCTGTCTGCTGGAATGATGAGGGGACACCAGTCTGCTGGAAAGATGAAGGCACCTGGGTCGGTGGGAAAGGGATACTAGATCCTCCCGCATGCTGGAAGGAAGATGGCATCTGAGTCGGTCGGAAAGGAACACTAGATCCTCCCTCCTGCTGGAAGGATGACGACATCTGGGTCGGTGGGAAAGGGAAACTAGATCCTCCCGCATGCTGGAAGGAAGACGGCATCTGAGTCTTTGGGAAAAGGAAATCGGGGCCTCCAGGTGGCACAAAAGATGCAGGTACCCCAGACGGGAATGTATGGGAGGAGAGTAATGGGACAAAACCCTGAGTACTGGCCAGGGACATAGGATCAACCTGACTCTGAGGGGGTGGGCACATGGCTGAGTGAGGAGACTCACATGTTACTACCCTCGGACGCTGATACTTCTTACCGCTATCCTTATTCTTCGGTGGCATTTTACCTAGTTATATATATTTTCATAAACAAAGATAATAAAGTCATTGACATAAATATATATTCATTGACAAATTCAATATATACATGTTCAATAGATATTCATTAATATTACATTAAGTGATTAATTAATCTAAATCTTCATGCTCGTTATCCATATCATGTTCATCATCCGATGTAATATTGTCCTCAGATTCAAACTCTTCATCATTGTCTTCATCCACATTATTATCAACCAACAATATAGACGCATCAACTTGAAGTCCCTCAACAGTTGTATCAGACAAAGTTGTAATGTCTTCAGCTGCAACCACATCATTAATCTGTTCAACGTCGTCAACTTGGTAGGCAGCATCTTCCACTAGATCTCCAGTTTCAATATGACCTAGCGGTTTTGTTTTTATTACAACACACCATCCTCTTTTACGTATTACAAATGAAGGATAAGGAACATAATAAACTTGCCTAACAATATGTGACATTATGAAAGGGTCATATTCTTTGTATCTCCGGTTCATTTGAATCTCGACAGAACCATATGACTTGTCTATCTTTGTGCCTCTAGTTGGATCATACCATTCACAATAAAACAAGACAACTTTATTTTCCGTGTCCAAGTAATTGTATACCAACTCGTAGATATGTTTAACAAATCCATAGAAGTCATCTTCACCGCCATCTATAACTCCTTTTACAAAAACACCACTATTTATGGTTTTTTTCCCTTCGGTCCATGCCTCAGTGTGAAATTTATATCCGTTCACGAAGTATGTGTGCCAATCATTTGGGCTTTGGATAGGGTCTTCTGCCAAGTTTCTCAAATGGAGTATTTCTGGAGTTAGTGCAAGAACGCTAGACAATGTTTGCTTGAACCATGAGGGAAATTGAGCATGAATGACACCTGATGTTGACTGTACCCCGGTACTATGAAAATAGGCATTGTTAAATTCCCTACAAAACACACACCATAAGTTTAATAAGTTTGGTATACACACACCATAAGTTTAAAAAGTTTTGGTAAACTTACTCAAGATATGGTTTAACTTCAACGCAGTTGATCAAGACATGGACATGTGCAGATTGCATTTCTTTTTTGGTCAACCAATGCACACCCTTCTTTCCAGAAGGTCGACCTGGAAGCGCAAAGACCGATAAGGTGAATTGACTCCTCTGATTGACATTTACAGGATTCCGTATGATTCTAGAAGTTAACATCAAGTGATTGAAATAGTGACTGCAAAAATGTGATGTTTCCCGATGCAAGTAATATGCACATATAGATCCTTCTACTCTAGCTTTATTTTTCACCGATCTCTTTGAATCACCCATGAACCTTTCAAACGGATACATCCACCTATATTGAACAGGTCCACCAAGATAAGCTTCATATGCAAGATGCACAGGTAAATGTTCCATGGAGTCAAAGAAACCAGGCGTAAATACTTGTTCTAACTTAAAAAGAATGAGTGCAATGTTTTGGTCCAACTTAATGATGTCTTCCACTTTTAAAGCTGACGCACAAATATCTCTAAAAATTTGACTAATTTCAGTTAGTGGGTCAAGAACATGTTTGGGTAGCGATCCAAATGCAATTGGTAGCAACTGTTCCATAAAAATGTGACAATCATGACTTTTCATACCATGTAATTTTCCAGTGTTAGGGTCAGCACACCTTGCTAAATTTGATGAATACCCATCGGGCATTCTCAATTCTTTTAACCATCGACAAACCGCTTTAGCTTCTTGGGAAGTCAGACTGAAACAAGCCTTGGGTTTTAATAATTTTCCATTCGGTTGAGGCTTCAACTCCAACTCTCTTCGATTACACCAAATTCCCATGTCTTGTCTGGCCTTCTCATTATCTTTTGTTTTTCCTGTCACATCCATCACTGTGTTAAATACATTATCAAAAAAATTCTTCTCAATATGCATAACATCAAGATTATGGCGCAACAAATTATCTTTCCAATACGGAAGATCCCAAAATATACTTCTTTTTGTCCAATTGTGGGTGACGTCGTATCCTTCAATTCGGAATGCTTTGCCAGTATCTGTAAATTTTGGTAGTTCACATACTTGGTTCCATATAACCCCTCGTACATCTTTTTTAAAATTTGTCTTGTTTCTTCTATATGGATGATTTGTTGGTAGGAATCTGCGGTGACAGTCAAACCATGAGCTTTTCCCACCTTTATCCAACATAAATGCTTTGGTGTATCCCATGCAATGCGGACAACCCATTTTTCCATGCGTACCCCAACCAGACAACATGCCATATGCTGGAAAGTCATTAACGGTCCACATCAAGGCAGCTCGTAATGTGAAGTTCTGTTTACGGGATATATCATAAGTCCATTCTCCAATCCACATCTTCTTCAAATCATCAATTAAAGGTTGTAAGTACACATCAATTCCGGCTTTTGGACTGTGCGGGCCTGGAATAACACACGTCAAAAACATGTATGGTTTTGTCATGCACATCTCAGGAGGGAGGTTGTAAGGTGTTACAATAACTGGCCAACAAGAATACACACTTCCTGACGCTTGTACGTATGGGGAAAATCCATCAGAGCATAATCCAAGCCTGACATTTCTAGGTTCTGCAGCAAAATCTGGATGTGTCCGATCAAAGTGCTTCCATGCCTCACCATCAGATGGATGTCGCATAGTGCCAGAACTTGTTTGGTTTGTATGATGCCATGTCATTTGACTTGCACTGTGCATTGAAGCAAACATTCTTTTTAACCTTGGTATTATAGGAAGATAAAACATGGATTTTACTGCTACACGCTTTTGCTTGCTGTTAACGGATCTACTGCGAACTTGATATCTTGGACTATTACAAAACTTACACTCCTCTAACGATCCATCTTGAGTACCAAACTCATTGTCATAAAACAACATGCAACCGTTAATGCAACAGTCAATCTTCCTTACTTTTAAACCCAACTTCGACACCCACTTCTTTGCATCATAATAACTTGTAGGCAAGTTGTCTTTCGTAGCGGTGGAGTCCAACATCATTTTTGCAAAATGTTCCAGACATTGATCAGAAACATTCCAATTTGACTTGGCGGCCAATAATCTCACACACATTGATATCTTTGAGTCTGACGACCCCTCAAACAACGGCGTATTCATCTCGTTCAATAATTGATAAAATCTTTGCGCTTCCTCATTCGGCAACTCTTCCCCGTCAAAATCTCCAGGTTCATCATATGTCACGTTCACACCAAAAGCATCCTCAACCATGTCAACGATCAAATTAAAGTTCTCCTCATACTCCATAATCGGTCGACTACTTGAAGCATGCGTGTTGCTAGTCTCTGGTACATTAACTGGTAGTTCTTCACCATTATACGTCCAAACCCAATAATTTTCAATGAATCCCCTTCTATGCAGATGACGTGTTACTTCCTCTGGGTCACTAATTATTGGTTTACATTCACATTTAAGACAGGGACACCTAACCCCTCCTTCGCTTCGACAACAATCCTGAGCAAATGCCCACTTAATAAACCCATCAACTCCTACTATAAAATTGGGTTTAAGTCCACTTCTTCCTGGATATGTTCTATCGTACATCCAACTACGATAATACCGATAATATTCCATACTGCACATTTATACAATCATTGTCTTTTTCATTAGAAATATTAATCAACTTAATAATATTATTCTTAAACTATTTAATACTATTCTTAAAAATATAAATTTTTCTTTTATATATATATATTAACATATAAATAAATATTCAAATGTAAAATATATAATTTTTTATTATATAACAATAATATCAAAAAACAATAATATAACATATTTACTTTTTATTATATATACAACAATAATATTAGAAAACAAATAATGTAACATATATACTTTTTATTATATATATATAACAATAATATTAAAATAATAATATAATATATATATACTCTTTTTTTAATTATGTTTTTTATAAATTCTTATTTTAATATATAATTTTTTTTTCATATCTTTAACATATAAATAAAAAAATAAAACTATTATAATAAATATAATATACATTTTTGTTTTTAAATATGTTATTAAATTTATGTGTTAACATATATATATATATATATATATATATATATATATATATATATATATACATCTATAAAAAATAAGACTTTTAATTTTATGTTTTCTAAAAATTTTTATTTTAATATATATTCAAATTTTTTTATTTTATACGTATATACTAACAAAATACATATACTACTAATCTATATAATACATATAAAATATAAAAAAAAATGCATAAATACCTCTATATAATTTCTTCACTTAATTTGCTTCTTCTTGTGTAGCTCTTGGTGTTCTTCTTCAAATTTCTCTACAAATAATGAACAAATGAACAAATACCCTTTTTAATATTTATTACCAGTATAATAAATAATGAACAAATGAAATAAAAATTTATCAAAATATGAATACCTTATTTTTCTTCAACAATTTGGGATGGAGGAAATTTGATTTGAGAATTTGGGTTTGAGAGGAAGAAGAAAGGAAGAAGAAAGGAAGAGGAAAAGAAGAAGAAAGGAAGAGGAAAGGAAGACGCCAGACGCTGTAACGGATGAGAATTTTGGAGATGTAAACATCAAGTAGCGACGTGACTGTCACGTCGCAACATTGCCACGTGATACTCACATCGCTACACACTAAACAGAAATATTATTCTCTTTCCCACTCTGCAACCCTGTCATCAACCAACTTTATTTTCCCCCATTTAATGTAGCGACGTGGCTATCACGTCGCTACCAAATTTCAAATTTCCCCCTTCTGTAGCGACGTGTAAGACATGTCGCTGATGTTTTTACTATACAAACTTCTCTGACTTGCTTCATTTATCATTAAAATATGTTTGTGACGTGGTTATCACGTTGCAACTGCATTTATTACTCACGTGATAACCACGTCGCTAATATATGTCGTTGGGGTCCATATTCCTTGTAGTGTATATAAACAATATTCATTCGTAGTTTTATCTCAACACACTTAAACACTAGTTCAATCTTTTCTTGAAATCATACCCTACTTTGACTCACTTCTACAACCCTTCTTTTTCTTTTTCCCAAGAACAAGATCATGTTTCTGTGGATTAAAAATGTACTGTGTGCTTGCTCAAGGGAAGACCCCCCGGTTCCTTACCAAGAGTTCGACCAAGACCCTTTAGGGTGGTCAAAGGACCTTGCAATGTACCATCACGGTGAACTTTCCATGGCGGTTGTAAAGACGACGGAAATAATGGATGATTTTGCTCAATGTGAAATAGGAAGTCTCATGTATTTGGAGTGAAGGTTGGAAAATCGAGAGCAGTAATGACATCTTTGGGAGGTATTTTTCATGGATTCAACACGATGTCTTTGCTGAAAGATAATAAAGTAGTTACATTGGGCTCTACCTTCTTAGAGCGGGCCAAGAGCACTCTTAGTGCATCATTCAAAATCACTCTAGTGGAACTCTTGAAATGTGACTTTACACTCAACTTATTATCGCAAGAGCCACAATTGTGGTCCGGACCAGTACAAACAAGTCACAAATTCATCATTTTTGGATCTGGGGGATTTTGGAAATTGATTACAGACGAGGAAGCTACTGCAATTGTGAACACCAATCCACGAGAGGTCTTGTTCCTTTTAGCTACTTGTTTTTTCTTTAATTAAGTTTGCTACCTAGCTGTTTATATGTTATGGAATGTTGGGCTTTTGTTGCAGGGAATTGCAAAGAGACTTGTGAGGATTGCTCTTGAGACTGCAGCTAGAGAAAACAATATAAGCTATAGTGAGCTTTTGACAAACCTTGTGGGAACCAAATTCTTCTGTGGTCAGGATGCGGTAGAAGGAACCAGGCGGGCATATCATGATGATATATCCGTTACTGTGATATGTTTAGATGGTCAGTTAATGAACACCTCGGTGACAAGACACCAACTGCTACCTACCTATATTCTGAAAATGAATGTTATGTCTAAAACTATATATTGGAAATAAACTTGGGGCACTTTGTCTAAGATTCTGAAAATGAGAGCTCAAAATATACCAATTCGTTTAATATTCATCCAATTGTTTTTGTTTTGATCATTTATTTTCACTTTTATAATGATACGTTGTGTCTGATTCTGTAAAGTATATTGCTGAGGATGTTGCTTTGGGATGTTTTTGGTTAAAAACAACATCCTCAACAATATACTTTACAAAATCAGACACAACGTATAATTATAAAAGTGAAAATAAATTATCAAAACAAAACACAATTGGATGATTATTAAATTAATTGGTATATATTTAGCTCTCATTTTCAGAATCTTAGGCAAACTGCCCCAAGTTTATTTCCAATATAAAGTTCTAGACATAACATCATTTTCAGAATATAGATAGGTAGCAGTTGCTATCTTGCACCGAGGTGTTCAATAACTACCCATATAAAAATATTACACTAACGGATATATCATCGTGATAGGCCTGCCTGGTTCCTTCGACCGCATCATGACCACAGAAGAATTTGGTTCCCACAGGCTTTGTCAAAAGCTCACTATAGCTTATTTATGTTATGGAATGTTGGGCTTTTGTTGCAGGGAATTGCAAAGAGACTTGTGAGGATTTCTCTTGAGACTGCATCTAGAGAAAACAATATAAGCTATAGTGAGTTTTTGACAAAGCCTGTGGGAACCAAATTCTTCCATGGTCAGGATGCGGTCGAAGGAATCAGACGGGCCAATCACGATGATATATCTATTACTGTGATATTTTTAGATGGATAGTTAATTAACACCTCGGTGAAAGACACCAACTACTACCTACCTATATTCTAAAAATGAATGTTATGTCTAGAATTGTATATTGGAAATAAACTTAGGGCACTTTACCTAAGATTTGAAAATGAGACCTTAAAATGTACCGAATCGTTTAATATTCATCTAAATGTCTTTTGTTTGGATTGTTTATTTTCACTTTTATAATTATACGTTGTGTCTAATTCTGTAAAATATACTACTGAGGATGTTGCTTTTAACCAAAAACATCCCTTCACGATATATCATCGTTTGCACGCAGTGTGTGTGAGAGAGTCACTAGTTTATGAGGGAAACGTACTACTTTCTGTATGATATGTTTGTCACGCGGATGGTTCAGGAAATATGAACCAATTTCTTTCGCAATAATGGTTACTATTGAGGGCCAAAGTGAGGCCTAATCTAAAAAACAATTAATCTATGGACACTCATAAAACAAAAATGTCACATTCTGAACTACTTATTACTTATCACTTATATATATTTTTGTTGAGACTTCTCATTTTCAGTTACCATAGTTAGTGCTTATTATTCATTCAATCCTTCAACACACTCACCACTTAGTCACCCTCTTCCTTTCTCCTTCAATCTTTTCTCTCTAATCAAAATTTCTTATCTTTAAAAAATGAGAATACAACATCAAGGGTTTGTTTCTAAAATATCTAATTTTCGGGTCTCGGTCCCTTACAAAATTTATCGTGTCTGAAAGTTTAATGCTGGCCCTTTAGCGAGGCTCAGTGAGATCAGGAAAATGTTGGTGGTATTTTAGAGGTGATATGTGATGTTGTAGAGTTTAAAGTAAGAAAATATATTTCGGTTACGTTTTGCACTAAATTTCCACTGATTGAGGTTAGGCTTTGAAATAGCCCGATTTTATTGAATTCACCACACACACTTTTTCACTTGCTACAACTTAGCATTACAAAGCCTTTATATAGGCTTGAAGTAAAACTGACTTAGAAGACAATAAGATGGTAATCAAGATGAGGACTCTTTGGTTCTCTCAATCTTAATGATACAAGTCTACCATAAATTTAAATAAAGATAATAATTATAATGTGATGGTTACACTTCTCTCATAATGCTTACTGAAGTTAGTGTTGGTTAAAACACATAAATTTTAACACCCCCTTAATGTGTTGCTCTTTAACTCCCGTTGCTTATCTAAGTTGCTGAAATCTTCCTCTCGGTAGTGCTTTACTAAAGATGTCTGCAAGCTGATCTTGTGAACTACAAAAATTTAATTGCACATATCCTTCTTCAATCACACTTCGAATGAAGTGATGCTTTATGTTAATATGTCTGGTACGACTAAGAAAAATAGGATTCTTTGCCATGGAAATAGCTGATTTGTTGTCATAATGAAGTTGTAAACTTCCCTATAGCTTCTCTCCAATGTCTTCTAATATTCTTCTCAACCAACGGGATTTTTGCGTAGCCAAACCAGCTTCTAAATACTCAACCTCAGCTGAAGATTGTGCCACAATATCTTACTTCTCCGAGCATCAAGAGATCACACATGAACCAGGGTTGAATACATAACCTAAAGGGATCTTCATATCATCAATACTTCCGACCCAATCACTATCAAAATAACCTTTAGATTCAAGTTTAGAATTTTTCTCAAACCTTATTCCATGCTTTATGGTTCCCATGACATACCTTAGAAATCTTTTTGCTGCCCCAAGATGTAAATGACTTGGTTTACTCATGAATCTTGAGAGTAAACTAGCAGCAAACATTAAATCGGGCCTTGAAGCTGTAAGATAAAACAAGCTTCCAACCAAACTTCTATACATGCTTGCAAATACTAATCTTCCACCATCTTCTTTCTTTAATTTTTTATTCACCACTAAAGAAATATTAACAGGTTTGCATCCATACATGCCAAACTTTGTCAAAATATTTTTAGCATATCTCTTTTGACAAATAAAATCTCCATAGTGACGATTACTTAGACTACACCTCTGGCTATCTTTCCTTTCTCACAAATACCCCGTATAAGCCACCTAATAATAAACTTGGACCTAGTTTCCTTCCACCCAACACTACTAATCATAGACACACTTTGTAACCTAATAATCATATCTCTACCAATACCCCTAAAATTTTGTCCCATGCCAACATCCAATATAACATTCCCAATAACATAAAAAAATCAATCAGAAAATTCAAACCTCCCACCTATCTGCAAAACTACCTTTACTACCAAATGACAAGTACTTCATCACATTCTCCTCATAATTCAGGTACTACTCCTTATCGCCTATCTAAATTTATTTTTTATACAAACTTGTCTGCTGAACATAGAATTTTTAATATAAATATTTCTACTGTTAAAGAACCAATTTCTTATTTATTTGCCATCACAAACCCACATTTTCCATATTCCATTCAACAAGTGTTAAAATTAAAAGTATGGTTCCTTGTGTTGAAGCAACTTGCTTGACAGAGACAAGGAAGTGTCAAATCACCTAATGTATGTATCGAATTATTCTAAAGATTGTGTTGAGTTTTATCAAAGTGACGTAAGCAGATTGCTAGACACATATTTGATTTAGGTCTAAAATACATAGATTTGATTTAGGTCTAAAATAGATAATATTTGATATATGTTTAAAATAGATATTTTGGGGTTTTATAGTTTTGCGTCTTTTGGCTTAGGGAGAAAACAAGCTCAATTATAAACAAAAGGAAAACCCCTATTTTTGTATTCAAGTTGTATTCACAGAATTTGCAGTTGAAAGTGAATAAGAAGTTTTCTACAGTTTGTGGGCAGAGAGTAACTCTGCAGAAACCCTAATATATTTTCTTATTTAATTTTCTTTTTCTTGATCATTGTTATTGTGTGGTGATAACAATCTTGTTCATCAAGATTGATAGAAATTCTCCATAGGTTTGGTGGATTTCCAACATCTGGTATCAAGAGCTCCGGTTGAGCGATCAAGGGAAGAAAAAGAAAATCAATGGCGGTGAATTATGCAAATGGAAAATTTCCATAAAATCTACGAATTTTGAAGGTTAAATTATGTTTTCAAGGTCTTTGGAATCTTTTAAAATATGGATCAGAACCACTTGATGAAGAAGTTTCAGAAAAGGAAGAGGTAAAATACAAAGAATTGAAGAAGAAGAATTATAAAGCTCTCTTTATAATTCACCAATGTGTCAGCCCATACAATTTCAAAAAGGTTAGTGATGTTGAATATACAAAAGAAGCTTGGGAAATTCTGTAGAAATCGTTTGGAGGCGCTAAGAAGGTGAAAGAGGTAAGGTTACAAACTCACAAAAGAACGTATAAATTGCTTCTGATGGATGATAGCGAGAGCATATCTAATTTCTTCAGTAGGGTTACGATACTAGTGAATCAAATCAAGGTTTGTGGAGAGGCGTTAACAACAAGAGCTGTTGTTTCAAAGATATTGAGATCTTCGGTTCTGAAGTTCTACCATGTGGTAGTTTCCATAGAAGAGTCGAAGGACATGTCAACTTTTTCGAAGGAAGAGCTTCAAGGGACGCTTGGATCTTATGAACAAAGAAAGGCTGAAAGAGCTGCAGGAAAGTCGAATAGTGATGTGGTTTTGAAAGCGCAGTCAGGAAGAGACAAGAAAGACAAAGGAAAGTGGTTCGATGACAAAGATATAGATGGCTACAACAATTCAACTGGTAGAGGAAACCAGCGGGAAGGAATTGTGTCGAATCAGAGAAGAACCCAATATCAAGGCAACCAAAGAGCTGGTGGTAGAGGTAGAAGAAAACCTGACAGGAGTCACATTCAGTGTTACAATTGTCAAAAGTATGGTCAATATTATAGTGATTGTACAGAAAAGCGAAAGAATCAAGAAGTGATGCAAAGTTCGCAAAGTATGAAGAAGAAGAGATGTTACTGATGGTCACAACAAGAGATGAATAAAAATTAAAGGATCAGTGGTACTTGGATTTAGGATGCTCATCACACATGTCTGGAAGGAAAGATTGATTTTTCAACATAAAACCCTCAATGAATAAAATGGTAAATTTTGCAAATGACAATACTCTAGTAGCTAAAGGTATTGGAGATGTTCTGATTATGAGAAAAGATGGAAAAATGTTAGTAATTTTTAATGTGTTGTATATTCCAGGGATGAAGAGCAACTTGCTCAGCATAGGGCAGTTGGTCGAAAAGAATTACAAAGTGTTGATTAAAGAGAAGATGTTAAGAGTCATCGACGCAAATGGAAGTTTAATCTTGAAGGATCCTATGTCTCATAATAGAACCTTCAAGATTAAACTTAATGTGTGTAGTAGTAGAATTGTTGAGACTAAGCCATTGGATTGACTTAACTCGTACAAATCAAATAAAAATTGCCACAGCGCTTTATTGTTTCCAAAGAAAATGGAAAAAGAGCGAATAAACCAAAAAAAGAGGGGGAGAGAATATAGGTATGGGGGTTGGTTATGAAAAGGGAAGATATTACCACCGTAAACATCTACGGTACTCTGCAAGAACCTCTTTGAAAATTTGTGTATTTTGGCTATAAAAGGTGTATACAAAAATAGATAGTGGAGATGAGAAAAGAAGTATTTTTTTTATAATTTTTGCACCCGCCACGGTCGCGAACCTTTAGTGTCTACGTACCACCTTTCGTGCAATAGGGGATAAGGGTACTCGTAGTTCACCTCAAAATTTTTAAAACACGTCTGTGTTGGTTAATCTTAAGAAAAGAGACATCATCGTCATATCTGAGTGGAAAACATATTTAATATCCATGATTATGAGAAACGAGGATTTGCGTCATCTCAAAGTAAATGACATATCTTTGATTTAAAATCCACCCCTCAACACCCAAGATAAAAATGGCTTACTTCACTATATATCGTAGAAGTATAGTAGCTCGCATCACTACAAGAATCAACAAGAGTCTAATCTTTTGAGAAAAAGTTTTAAAGTAAAAAGCCAAAGTGGCAAATTATGGTTAAGTTATTTAAAGTTCGATTAAGAAAAGCTTTTGAAAACACATGAACCTAAGTCCAAGTTTATTATGAAAGTGGTTCGAGTTAGAAAATAAGAAGAGGTTTGAAAAGGAGGGAGAATATTTTTAAAATTAAAGAATATATGAGGAGATGCAGGGACTATCCTAAAGCATAAGGTAAAAGTTAAAGAAAAGAATGTTCTAACCAACAAGAAGCCAACACTTAACATATCAAGTCAATGTAGGATTCTCATCCTTTGGATTGAAACCAAGCAAGCAAAAATACTAAACCTCTGAGGAATACCAAGCTTCTGATTAATTAAGTCTTTGTAAAAATTGGGCAGAGTAACGGCTGTATATAGAGAAATTCTTAATCACAAACAAAACATATAATCAGAAAAACCTGCACACAAAAAAAATCAACCCAATATCTTGGATTAAACCCCAAGAACTTCAGACAAAATAACAATAGAGCAATAAGGTCCCCAAGTACCAAGGCTTTTAATCCTAAGTCCGAGAGATCCACAACTCCACAATGCCAAGGATAGTAACCAAGTAGTCCAAGTAACCTTAAGGGTTTTAATGTATAATTTGATTATTAAGTGTCTTTAAAATAAATAAATAAAATCTCAAGTGAGCAAATAAAAAATGACATAAAGATAAAGGCTCAAGTAAGCAAAAGAAAAAAAATGGCATGGAATGTAAATGCTAGAGTAAATGGTACATAAAAATAAAGGCACAAAATAAAGGCATAAAGTAAAGTTAATTGTTAGTGAATTGGAAGTTAGAGGGTTAGTTGAATGACCATCTTGAATCTTGCATTTGAAAACTCATTAGAAGATTGATAAAATCAAAGCTTCTCAATAAAAAGTTTCATTTGCTTTTTGTCAAGTATATTATTCATTTCAAATGCTCAAAGTGACCACATATGATCAAAAATGTTCAAATGATTCACTTAGACCAAAATTCATGAAGTTAATTAGAGGATTAATAGAATCAAAGCCTCCTAACAATGAAATTCAAAGTTATTGGATCCAAGGTGTCAAATTAAACCTACTTGGGATTGCAAATAAAAGTTTGGGCCACAAATGATCATTTTTCGAATCTGGATAAATTTAGCGCTATGTTAAGCAATCGTAAGCGGACTTATGTAGAAGTCACACCTATTTTGAGGCCGGTCAATAGAAATCTATGTACCAACATGTTAGATAAATTATATGTAGATCATTCTACAAAAACATGTAGCACAAGTAAAAACAAGAAAGGGATAAGATGATGAGGGAGGGGAAGGATAAGCTAATTTGTATCACAACCTAAAAAAAAAATCAATCACTTATCTTGGTGGATTAAAGTACTAAATATATCACTAATTCAAAGCACCAAAAATGAATTAAATAATTCACTTTTAGGTAGATTTAAATTAATGAACATTTATCCAACTTCATCTACAGCTAAAGTCCATTGAACTTAAAGAAAATTTGGAAATTTAAAATTGCAATTCAAAGTAACAATCAAAAGAATTGAGTAGAAAAAAGAGAAAGGAATCAAAACAGCTCCAAAACAAGGCAAAAAACACATTTTATCCCAGTGAAAATTGATTTGCATGTATGTGCAAATCGATTTGCATAGAAATTTTTTCAAAATCTGCACAAAACAATATTGTGCAAATCGATTGCACACTGGGAGCAATCGATTGCTCACTGTGAAAAACAAAAAATCAGCATTTTAAAAGGCAAAATTCTTTCTCAAAGTTTTATCAAACACCTTATGATCTTGGATTTAATTGAGCACGAGAATTCCATCAAATTATGAGTAGTTAGGACCAATGGAATTAAAAAAGTAGCTCAAAAAATTAAATCACAAAGATCAACAAGAGATCACATTGTGAAAAATGAAGATCCAACTAACCAAAGGTAGATCTAGAAAATTTTTAAAACAACTTCAAAAACTTGCTTCAATCAGCCCCAAGAATCAATCTCCCAAGCTTGGATATAGAGAATTAAAGAAGAAAAATTGTTTGGATGAAGGTTTAACTCAAAGATTAGTAAGCTTCAATGAAAAGCTTACTAACTTTATGAAAATGGAGCTTTGAGTGAATTTGGTAGATGGAGTGAATTGAGAGAATTTTTTACAAGATGAATTTGGCTATCAAAAGCTTGAGAATTGAATGAAATGAGGACTCTATTTATAGAGTTTAGGGTTGGGACTAGTGGTGGTATGGAACCAAAAGTAGGTTTGTTAGTTGGTTTTTGGAGCCAAAAATTGAATCAAGTGGTGCACACGTGATCAAATGAAGGTGTATGATGGATTTTAATTTTTATGAAGTGGGGAATTATTTTTTGATAATCAAGGATATTTTAAAAAATAAAATAAAATTAGAGGAAAAAATTAACAAACTTGAAGATTTCTTTTTTTTTTTCTTTCAAAATTTCGCGTATGTAAATCGATTTGCATGTCTGTGCAAATCGATTTGCACAAAAAAAAAATGAAATATTAGTGAAAAAAAAGAAATTAGAGAAATCGATTTTCTTAGAGAAAAGTCAATAGAAAACTTTGATTGTTGGATGCTTTGGCTTGATTCCACAAAACACAAATACACAACAACAAAATAAATATTTTTGATATTTTGATTAGAGGTTAGTCAACAACACATAAAAAAATACAAAACTAAGGTACTTGCTGATCCCTTGAGAGCAAACTTAAAGACAGGGGAATGGATGCAAAGAGATAACCAACCTGAAAGTGAGATTTTGATATATTGATGTTATGAGATGATGAGAGGAACTTAGGGGGAAAATTGGGGGTATAACAGTTGCCCTTATTTAAGTGTCTTCTATCTGGAGATACGAATGTTAAAATCTTCTTCTCAACGCGATTGAAGATACTTAAATACAAAACAAATATTATTTTTGGCCCTAAGATGCCATGTAATGCTTATGATTATGAATGGAAACGATCAACTTCGTAGGTGACGCAAAACACCACTGGGGAAGTAGAAAATAAGACCAATGTACCAAAAAGAGAGTTCGACCAGGAAAATAAATTATTGGGGAACAACACGACTCTAGGGATGACTATAAACAGGTAAATCCAAAATCAAGATTAAAGAAAATAAATGTATAGTTACATTTCAACAACGGAAACTCTTAACAATGCAAGAACAAACTACCAATGAGGTAACCATTAAGAAAGGATTACCGACTCGACTAGAGGAAAGAAACTCAATTCCATTGGAGGAAAAAACAACTTCGCTAGGGGGAAAGAAGACTCAACTCTACTGGGGTAAAGCCCAACGAGAAGACAAAGTATCATCAACTCAATAAATGAGGAAAACATGATGGATAACAATGATCAATAAATAATTGTGAACTACCCACTCGTAGAGGATATATAAAAAAATAGAGTAACATCGATTCATACGGGATCATAAATTAACAACCTGAAGGACGCAAATAGAAATAGTAATATAGTACCAACTTAGAAGTGACGGTAAACATCAACATTAAGGTAGGTAACAAATGATTAACATAAGTATTTATGACTGGAAATGAAAGTTGACATCAGCACTTATGGCTAGGAACAAAGAGTTGACATCAACACTTATGGCTGGGAACAATGGTTAACATCAGCACTTATGGCTGGGAAAAAAGGTTGACATCAACACTTATGGTTGAGAACAAAGGTTGACATTATCACTTATGGTTGGGAACAAGGGTTGACATCAACACTTATGGCTGAGAACAAAGGGTTGACATCAACACTTATGGCTGGCAACAAGGGGTTGACATCAACACTTATGGATGGGAACAAAGGGGTTTCCATCAGCACTTATGGTTGGGAACAAAGGTTGACATCAACACTTATGGCTGGGAAAACCTCAACTCTATTGGGGTAAAGTCCAATGAGGAGAAAGAGATAAATGTCGACTAAAGAAGGATGATGAACTACTAACTCAGGGGTGCTGGTAGAAAAAAAACATTGAACAATAACAAGTATCCCAAAAATCTGGTGTTCCACCTAGAACTGGTCTCAACTTCTTCTTCGATCAAGATATCATTTGAAAAGGGTAAGAACTGCTGTAAATATTCTTCAATAAACTGTCTTTATCATCAAAGTAAAGCCAACCTCAACAATGAACTATCTCCCATAATATAGAGACTACCATTCATCATAGTAAAAACATCTTCTTTGACATTAATACACTTACTGGGGAAGTACATGTTGCTCAGATAAAGAGAACGCCACTTATTATTACATAAAGGATTGCTATAACACTGCTGAGAAATGAACCTTGATTTCATTGGGAAATACCAATACATCCATACTGAGGGGATAAAGTCTTCACGTGCAAAATAAATGTGCATTCTCAATCCAGGATTCACAACCTAAAGAGGTCGAAATAACATTGCTCTCAGGGACCACAAATTCAAACCAGGAACTAACCGGAGTGAAAAATTCAACCAAGACAACATCCAATGAGGAACAAACTTAAATGGTGATCAAATTCTATCCAGATAATGAGCTTGGTAGGAAGGCTAAAGCAAAAATATTCCATAAGGGATAACTCAGTGGGGAAAATAAAATGATATACACTTTCTGCTTAAGGTTGACACTCTATTTGAGAGAGGATAACATAACTCTGTGAAACGGATAAGATGCCAACAAAAACATCAATGAATGCAAATGAGCAATGAATTTTAATTCAGCTATGCATGATGTATGTATGAGTGTATGAATGTTATCATGTATATGCTGACAAAACAGACATACTACACTGGGGATAACCAGAAAAAACCAACTTGGGTAAGGAAAAAACTTAGCTAAATCACATCCAAGATGAATATTCCATAGGAGAGTAAGAACCAACAGAGGAAACAAAGTCCTACTTCAAGGCTTAACTTCACTGTGAAGAAACATGGTTTGAAAAAAATAATCAAAGCAAAATCTGATAGCAATAAACCAATATAGTTGCAGGTATATAACACCCTTCAAGCTTCACCAGGGAATATCACACCTACTTCACTAGGGAAGACAATGCCACATCCTCTAGACTTTAACTGGGGATTATGTACTGACTTCACTAGGGAAGACAATTCCACATCATCAAGGCGATCCCAAATACATTCTTCAATATCAAGAGTAGTGGTTGCGCAAACTTCTCTTGGGAAGTCTATGAAACTTCACAGGGATAACAACTTTAGAGAGAAGCATCATCTTCGCTTATTCTAGGGAATTAAGAAGTTAACATCACAACAAAAATTCAAAATTATGGGGATTTGAAATCAAACTCAATACTTGGAGAGAGAAAACCCAAAAAGTTGACAATTGTCTCAACACTTCTTAGAAAAGATATTGCCCTTGTCTGGATACTTGGGGGAGCCCATATCAAACAAAATGTCATAACTTGAGAGATAAATGCTTTGCAAGAGATTCTACATCCATTCTCAACACACAAAGAGAGAAAGAACTTCCATCAAATGAGCGAAGGCTTCATAACTTTACAATCTCTTCTTGATCACAAACCAACTAAGGAAAGAATCACACTCAGCTAGACAAATAAGAATCAAGAACTAACTAGAGAACATGGGTTAAAGGTATCAAACCACCCAAACCAACACCATATAACAACTTGGAGAAAATCTGAAACAAGACTTAACTGGGGAAAAATGGGATCACAAATCCAACACCATACCATGTCTCAACTGGCATGAAATCTAACAAACAGAAGTGGAGTATGCACATATCAACAAGAGTAACACGGGATACCTCTTAGGGAATCTTTTCAAAACTTCAGAGTTCGTTCGTCCTTGGAACTACTACTTTTGTCCCGCTTGAATCACGAAATTAAAGTAAAAAGTAATTTTCAAATTCTTTTCAGAAAACATATTTTTATTATTAAGTCTTTTTGTTTTGAAAATTAATATCAATAATAAATGAAATTTTTTTAAACAGAATAAAAAAAACTACAAATAATTGGATAAAGGCTCAAACATTATTAATAGAATGGTAGTCCACAAACTGAGAGACTCCCCGGATGATTAAAAAGTTTTGTAAAATAGTAAATACATGGCAAAGATACATCAAAACATAATGACCACTATTCTCCCTAACAACTTTGAACTCCTGAGCATAGACTTCAGTTTAAGTGTGATGAGAATCCGAGAAAATTGTTACTTCAATGATCAAGTTTTGTTTGACGCAGTTACTTGCCAGAAAATCCCTAATTTTTGCCTAGGTTTCCCTTGAGGGTTTTCAACCTACCGAGATGATTTATTTTGTTTATGTCTCTAACTTTTTCCTAGACCACCCTTTCGGGTTTTCAGACTACCGAGACGCTCTTTTTTTCCTAATCTGCCCTTCCGGGTTTTCAACTTAGCGAGTTGTTCTTTTATTTCTTTAGGCGAATTATTTCTTGACTGCATCAGCATTCATGGGACGACCATCCATAGTTTCAAGAATCAATGCACCTCCAAAGAAGACTTTCTTGACAACATATGAGCCTTCATAATTGGGAGTCCACTTGCCCCTAGAATCAGCGTTAAAAGACACGATCTTTCTGAGCAAGATGTCGCCTTCTCTGAATTCACAAGGCTTGATCTTCTTATCAAAAGCTTTCTTCATTCTTTTCTGATATAATTGACCATGACACAAGGCCAGAATTCTATTTTCTTCAATTAAATTCAACTGGTCAAACCTATTTTGGACCCATTCAGCCTTTGAAAACTTGGTTTCCATTATTACACGCAAATAATGAATCTCAACCTCAATGGGGAGCACTGCTTCCATACCATACACAAGAGAGAACGAGGTTGCCCCTGTTGAAGTGCGGACAAATGTGTGATACCCATGAAAATAAAAATGGAGCATCTCATGCCAATCCTTATAGGTAGCAACCATCTTCTGGATAATCTTCTTAATGTTTTTATTAACAGCTTCAACAACCCCATTCATCTTAGGACTATAAGGAGACGAGTTGTGATGGACAATCTTGTTTTTATCGCAAAGTTCTGCAATCATCTTATTATTCAAATTTGAGCCGTTATCAGTGATAATCCTACTTGGCACACCATACCGACATATAAGATTGTTCTTAATAAAGCGTACTACCACCTGCTTGGTGACATTAGAATAAGAAGCTGCTTCCACCCACTTGGTGAAGTAGTCAATTGCCACTAAGATGAAACGATGCCCATTCGACGCCTTGGGTTCAATCATTCCAATCATATAAATACCCCACATAGAAAAAGGACATGGGAAAGAAATAACATTGAGAAGCATTGGAGGAACATGAATCTTGTCAGCATAAATTTGACATTTATAGCACTTCTTTGCAAATTTATAACAGTCAGATTCCATTATCAGCCAATAGTAACCTTCCCTAAGCATCTTCTTTTCCATCGAATGTCCTTTGGCATGGGTACCAAAGTAACCTTCATGGATCTCATACATTAACATGTCTGTTTCGTGTCTATCCATGCATCTGAGCAAGATCATGTCATAATTTCTCTTGTATAACACATCTTCATTGAGGAAAAAACTACATGCCAACCTTCTCAATGTCTTCCTATCTTTGTTTGAAGAACCAAGTGGGTATTCTTGAGTCTGAAGAAAGTGCGTCATATCATAATACCAAGGTTTTTCATCTTACGTCCCCTCTGTAGAAAACACATGAGCTGGTCTATAAAGACGTCAAACTGTAATCTAAGGTACATTGTTCCAAGCATTTACTTGGTACATGGAAGCCAATGTGGCTAAAGCATATGCCATCTGATTCTCATCTTTGGGAATATGATGAAATTCAACTTTATTGAAGAAAAGTCATAATCTTCTTGCATAATCTTTATGGGGAATCAAGCTAATGTGACGAGTCTCCTATTCTCCTTTGATTTGATTTATTACCAAAGCTAAATCACCATATACATCAAAAAATTTGATTCTGAGATCTATAGCCTCGTCGAGACCCATGATACTAGCTTCATACTCCACCATGTTATTGATACAATCAAATGTCAACCTTGCAGTAAAAGGGATATGTGACACATGGGGAATTCTAATCATGACAGCAATTCCTGTTCCATAAGAATTTATAGCTCCATCAAACACTATACCCCATCGGGATTCATGATCAAGACCTTCCTCAGGAAAAGGTTCATCACAATCTTTTACTTTCAAATACATCACATCCTCATCAGGGAAATCATCTTTAACATACTGATAATCATCAACTGGTTGGTGAGCAAGGTACTCCGCCAACACACTGCCTTTAATATCCTTCTGAGTACGGTATTCAATATCATATTTAGACAACAACATCTGCCAAAGGGAAATTCTTCCAGTAAGAGAAGGCTTTTCAAAAATATACTTAATTGGATCTATTTTGGATATCAACCAAGTAGCGTGATTCAACATATATTGTCGCAATCGCTTTTCCACCCAGGCTAAAGTACAACATGTTTTTTCTAGCATAGAATACTGTGACTCACAGTCAGTGAACTTCTTGTTGAGATAATAAATGGCATATTCTTTTCTTCCTGTTTCATCTTGTTGTCCTAAAATACATCCCATGGAGTTATCCAACACAGTCAGATACATAATCAATGGTCTTCCTTCAACAGAAGGGAGCAAGATATGAGGCTCAAGTAGATACTCTTTAATGCTTTCAAATGCCCTTTGGCAATCATCCGTCCATACACAACCTTGATCTTTCTTTAACAGCTTGAAGATTGGTTCACATGTTGCAGTCATATGGGAAATAAATCTGGAAAAGTAATTCAAATGTCCAAGGAAACCTCTAACTTGCTTTTCAGTTCTTGGTGCAGGCATTTCTTGAATTGCCTTAACTTTATCAGGATCAACTTCATCCCCTCTTTAACTGACAACGAAACCTAGCAACTTTCCTGAGCGAACAAAAAAAGTACACTTATTTGGATTTAAGCAAAGATGATACTTCCTCAAATGCTGAAACAATTTCAACAAGTTTTCTATGTGCCCTTCCTCAGTCTGAGATTTGGCGACCATATTATCAACATATACTTTAATTTCCTTATGCATTAGATCATGGAATTGGGTTATCAAAGCCCTCTGGTATGTTGCACCAGCGTTCTTCAACCCGAAGGGCATCACTCTGTAATAGAATGTTCCCTAGGGTGTGATAAACATTGTTTTTTCCATGTCCTCAGGAGCCATCCTAATTTGATTGTATCCAGAAAATATGTCCATGAACGAGAACACTTTGAATTTTATTATGCTATCAACCAACATATCAATATGTGGAAATGGGAAATCATCTTTCGGACCTACTTTATTTAAATCTCTATAATCAACGCACATGCGTACTTTTTCGTCTTTCTTTGGTTCTGGAACAATATTGGAAATCTAATGAGGGTACACTGATGTCACAAGAAAGCCAACATAAATCTGCTTCAAAACCTCTTCTTTAATCTTCACTGCCATATCAGGATGAGTTCTTCGCAGCTTCTGCTTGATTGGTGGACATTCTGGATTTAACGGAAAATAATGTTCCACAATATCGGTGTCCAAACCAGGCATGTCTTGGTAGGACCAAGAAAATATATCCACATACTCTTTCAGCAACTCAATCAAGCATTACTTCACATTGGGATGAAGCAGTGCCCCAATCTTGACTTCTTTCAGATCTTCCTCTGAACCCAAGTTAATCGTTTCCAATAGCTCTTTATACGGGTGAATGGTATTTTCACCGTGCTCAAGAAACTCTGAAACCTCTTTTGAGATTTCATCATATTCTTCTTCTTCAAACACATACATAGGATATTCAAATTTAAGAGAGGGTGTAGGGTAATTACACTCAACGATTTTTTTAATTAATCTGCACATACGATTTATGATTGATTTTAGAAACATGCACATGTAACAAGTGATTATGCATATTTATTTACAGTTATTACTTATTTTGAAAGGTTTTTTTATGATTACCAATTTCCAAGAAAAAACAAAAAATAAAGACACAATTTAGAAATCAAAAACAACTTTTATTAATGATCTTAAAATTCAAAATAAAAGACCCGCCCATACAACATTAATTTCACCTTGGGCAGAGTGAAAGACTTTTGAAAAGACAAACAAAAAACAAATTACTTTGAAATGTGAATGCAAGAAGGAATATCAACAGTGATCCAATTCCGGATTTTGACTCCAGGTATCACAAAGTTCGACATCTATTGCTCTGACTCATCTTCGAGAATAGTGGTGATCTTTGGAGTAGTCGGATGGAGATATCCTGCATTGTGAGAGATGTCTTAATATTTACTCAAAGTGGACTTTGGCTTCACAACTTCATTCTTCATAGAGAAACCCAAACCAGTCCCATTCTTGTTCACAGGTGGATTAATAACCTACCCCCAAACCTTTCTAGGGCCCTTCTGCACTACATGTTGCACATCCTTAAATGAGGTGATAGAATTTTCATTCTTCCTTATATCGTCAATAGATAAAGCTTGGAATTGAGTTTCAACAACGGCTTCATCAGCTTCAACAATTCTAAAGGAAGACAAATTAGATATCAATAGAGCTTGCTCACCGTTCATAATAACTACCTTTCCTTCACAGACAAATTTCAGTTTCTGATGCAAGGTTAAAGTAACAGCTCCTACTTCATGGATCCATGGTCATCCCAATAAACAACTATATGCTGGGACAATATCCATAACTTGAAAGGTGGTTTGGAATAAGTGGGGACCTATGTGAATAGGTAAATCCACCTCTCTAATGACATATTTTCTCGAACCATCAAAAGCTTTTACTATAATGCCACTAGGGCACATAGGAGTTCCCTGGTATTTGAGCTTCATGAGAGTGCTTCTTGGTATGACATTCAAAGTAGATCCATTGTTTATCAGCACATTAGACAAAGAGTCATTCTTACAATTCATAAATATATGCAGAGCGAGGTTATGGTTTCTCATTTCATCAGGAAAAGCCTCATCACAAAAACTCATATTGTTACAAGATGTAATATTCCCCAAAACAATGCTGAACTGATCCAGAGACATATCACTTTCAACAAAAGTCTGATCCAACACCCTCATCAGAGATTCCCCATGAGAAAAAGAGTTCATCAACAAGGCTAAAATGCAAATCTTAGATGGAGTTTGCAACAACTGATCCACAATCTTGTAATCACTCATCTTGATTATTTTTAACAAATCATCAACATCCTTTTCCAAGGCGGAGCCACTAAATTCTCCTACCACTTTCTTAGGTTCAACATTCTCAACAACCTTCTTACCAGAATTAACATCTCCTCAAAAGGTAGGGGAAAAGACACAACCACTACGAGTTACCCTGGCTTCGGTAATATTCTCAACATGGGACAAAGGTTGGATATGAATTTCCACACCATCTTCCAGGATAGTTGCATTATACTTATAAGGCACAACTTTGTTTGATTCATATGGGATAGGACCAGGAAGACAAATAACTACGGGAGAAACAACAGGCTTGCTGTGGTACGCATTTTCTACAGGAGCGGGGACACCAAAATATGGAACAATGACATTCACTCATGCTTTTTTAGAATATTCAGGAATCATAAAATCATTATCAGAAAGCATACATTCATCAAAAGAAAATAAATCATCAGCAGAAACATATTTATCATCAGACACGGCCTCAATAGAGTAGTCTTAAATCATATTAACTCCATTATAATCATCTCTGCTTCTTGTGACCCTGATAATACCTTTATCTAACATCAATTGAACACCTCTTCTTACAACAGAACAACCACGAGAATCCCTACAACAGATCTGACAGGACCCATAATGATGTACCTCCTGGCCATCCATGTGACAAAATATGGTGTGCATCTGTACCAGATCATCATCCATATAGTTTACATCAAAAATATGGAATTTTTTGGGGCAACCATAAACCATATTCACCTCTTTTCATATTCAGCCCTTGGTCTGATTATGTGGATAAAACCTTCATCCATCATTTCTTGATCGTGTGTATAATAAATAAATTCATAGAGATCAACATGCATCTTCATCGAGTCGCCTATAACCAGATTGATATCAAAAATCTTGAAATCCCCAAGACAACCAACAACCATATTTACAACACTTCCACCTCTATGTTTGGGACGTGGATTATTCTTCACATTGGGACCAACATTTTTAAAAGACAAGAGACCAGATATTACCATCTTCTTCACTTAAGACTTCAATGGATAACAGTTTTTAATGATGTTCCAGGGGCTCCTTTATGAAAATCATAAGTCTGATAAGCTTTATAATACCATGGTAAAGTTGAAGGTATAACAAGAGGAGGCCTAATCTGCACCAGATTCTTCTAAATCAAAGCCGGAAACAATTATGTATAACTCATTGGGATAGGATCAAAGCTTCTCTCTTCTTACCTTTCCCTTGATTACCTTATTGCGGTGCTCTCTGATATGCAACAGCAGTCGGAACTATGTTGACAACCAGAGTTACAGAAGTTACCTGTTATTGATGTTGATGACATCTTCTTGGAGGTATAACCCTTCTTTCTTCGGCAAAAACATTTGTTTCACTTTATTTCTTTTTAGAAAACCCATATGATGATTTCTTTGTTCCACTAGAACCTTCATCTTTTGACAATCGTACTTCCCTGACGGCTTCTTCTAGACTGACACCCATATTTACCATCTCAGTGAAATCACTCGGTGCACTTGCGACCAATCTTTCATAGTAAAATGATCCAAGGTTTTTTAGTAAGACCTTAGTCATTTCTTGCTCTCCTATTTGGGGTACCACTTGGGAAGAAACCTCGCGCCAATGCTACACATACTCCTTAAATGACTCCTTATCTTTCTGAGCCATCGTTCTCAATTGGTCACGGTCAAGTGCCATAAATGTGTTGTACATATATTGTTTCACGAAAGCTTCACCCAAATCAGCACCTGTTAAACTATCCTGGAAGAAATGAATAAGCAAACGTTGGTCATCAATATGAGTGGACATCCTTTTGGTATACATCACCGGGTGGTCACAAGGACAAGAATTGACCTAGTACTTCTCAAGTTATGGAAACTTATACTTTGTTAGCACTTTCACATTAGGAACTACGCAGAGGTCACTGACATTTTGTCAGAATAACTCTTTCCCTCGAAGAGCCTCCACTTCTTTATGTATTTCATTGAATTGATCCTGAAAGTCATCCATTCGGTCACAAAAGCCCAAACTTTCACTTGGTGGATGAGCAGGATGATAAACTTCATCATTAATAACAAGGATTGCATTTACCACAGGAGGTGCAATGTGATGAATATCATAATTAGCAACAGGAGCAGCATGCACCACATGAGGTTGAAAAAACAACAACAATTTGAAAAGTGGAGCAACTTGAGCAGTAGGATTGTAACCTTCTGGCATGAAACTCTCAGGAATTCCCCACGGGTAACCGTAAGGCATATGGTATTGAGTAGCAGTAACTGGAGTAACAAAGATGGGAATTGATGGAACCTCTGAAATAAAGGTTGTCTATTGTGGTTGAGTAGTATGAGGAGACAGAGGAGGAGGAGGAGG
Source organism: Vicia faba (assembly GCA_948472305.1). Lineage (NCBI taxonomy): Eukaryota > Viridiplantae > Streptophyta > Magnoliopsida > Fabales > Fabaceae > Vicia > Vicia faba. The sequence goes on from OX451740.1 coordinate 781,495,406, forward strand.
TGGTGGCTGATTCTGAGCAGCCATCAACGATTCTATAAAAGCAATTAGGTTGGCCTCACCAGCTTTAAAAGTAGTAACTTCTTTGTGTATCTCATGATTCTCTTTTTCAAGGTTTTTCATTTTCTTTCTAGAATTAGCCCGAGTGTTGTAGCGAGGAGACTACTTGTTGACTGAACGAAGAAGAGAAACAAGTAAGACACCTGTGAAAGATAGGAATGAAAAAAATATGTGTGAAATGATGTATGATATTCAATGCGTATGATTTATTTTTGTTTATTCATGGAATTATAAAAATTGCAAATATGAAGTACTAACACATTTGGAAAGACTGAAAAAATCTCATTTTAATAATAACTTTGGAATGGATTACAACTTTTAGTACAAGTTTCAATAATCCTAAGTACAAGAGAATAACGATAGAATTTTAAAACATCCTAAGGAGCCAAAGTTGAACAAGATATATCCATGCACTGACGCTTTCCCTTGAGTCTTTCAATCTGAGCCTTCAACTTATTATTCTCTTCTGCATACTTATCAGTTACTTCTTTCCATCCACCAGAATCAAAAATTGGGTGATTGCGACCTGGATGAGCTCTAGAGGAAAATAACTCATCTTGCTTCTCCATCATCTCTACATCATGAATCTCAAGAATCTCAATCAAGTCATCCTTATCTTTCTATTCAGTTGAGTAGGACACCTCCAAAGTCTGGTACTTTTTCTTCCATGCTTCCTTCTCTTGATGCATCCTAAGTAAGGCAAGTTGAAGTTCTTCCACATAATATAAAAGAGGAGAAGTAGTCCTCATAAACATATCAGATATAGGTTCCTTATGAGAATAAGGCATCTTCAACTGAATTGCCCTTGCTTGTACCCATCAAAGATGAGGCTCTAAGGAAATAACTCCTCTTGGTCCCAAATATTTTTTATTATTTCTATATATATGGATCAAAGCCTTTTCAATAGCTTCCTTAGTTATCTTATTATCTTCTCCTTCTTTGAGAAAGAAACCACTCAGATGAATGTTGTTTGGCTTGTCTCTTATTGGATATCCATGTTAGCGACGTGCAAGAACAAGATTGTAGTTAATTCCTCCCTTTGTACCAAGAAGAGACACATTGGAGAAACTACCATAACTATCAATAATCTCCACATCATAATATGCTTGATGATACTAATTAATGTCATAATGAGTGAGATCCATAATCTTCGGTGCCCACCATGGTTTCTTCTTGATATCCCAAAAAGCAGCAGATCAGGGTAAGTGAGAAATAAACCACTCATATAACAACCGTGTGCAACAAATGATGATCCCCTCCTGATAAAAATTCTAAAGATGGATAAAATATTAAGTATCTCCTAGTAGTGTAGGGACTTTATTCCCAATCAGAAAGATCTTAATGGCATTAACATTCACAAATTTGTTGATGTTTAGAAACAAGAACAACCCATAGGCAAACAGAGCGAAGATAGCCTCAAAAGAAACTGTACTCTTCATCCTGGAAAAGTAACGAGCTTTCTCCAATAGAAACCGAACAGGTAAACCCATGATTCCTCCTTTGGTAGTCATGTTAGCCTCAATCTTAGACTTCTTCAAGTGAGTTATGATAGCAATCTCATGAGACTTGGGTTCTCCTTCTAAGCCGGTGAAAGGAACAATCAGTAATAGTTAAACCAAGTAAATAAGAATACTCCTCCAATATGGGCATCAACTGATAATCAGGAAAGGTGAAAAACTAGTATAACGGAACATAGAACTTGACCAATGTATTCCTTAATCTTGAGCTTCATAAGAGGCACTATGGCTCCATACATCTTCTGGAAATCTGTAGGACTCTCAATCCCAGGAATCACACTCATTAGTTCCTCTATCTTAGGATCCTTGAAATGGTACTTCTGAGTCTTTCTCTTTCCAAAATCCATGGTCAAAGAAGTACCTGAGAAATTTGCAAAAGTCAACCTTAAGTTCCTTGAAAAACCGTTTAAAGAATGTTCATGGGTGCATGAATGCATGATAATGTAACAATCACACACAAGATCACAAACATGGGGGTTCATAGGTTCGACGTCACAATCATGAAGTAAAAGGTACTACCCATAAGGTAAAGACTAATGGTTTATCACTTTCTGAACAAGGTTCTAAAGAGGTCCCAGATTCTACATTCATCCTTCAGATATTACCAACATCCCGATTAGCTTGGTAATTAGCAATATTCTCAGGAAAAACTCGCATGAGTGAAGCATCGCGTGACAACCACTTCCGATTTGCTCCGTCATAATTTCCGCACTACACCTAAAAGGCCAAGATGGGTTAAGGGTTCTACGGTCCTCAACTTCTCAGGCTCCCAGGTCAAAAGTAGCACGTCTTCCCGATTGCTCGGTAAACAAATACTACAGTCAAAGGCCCTCCACTGAGTGGGGGATCTTATGTCTCCTTTTTTAGGATTCCTCCATCAAAGTTAGCATGACTATACCACCCATATTATCTTAAGTTTTCCCAAGTCCGGGTATAAGACTTATAAGAGATCACCAAGCACCCTGGAAAAAAAAACAGACATACATATATACAAAAAATAATATACAACAAATAATAACACATACACAAATAAACAAAGATAGGCCCAACCCACTTAGAGCTGGAATTCCCCAGTGAAGTCGCCAGTTTTATGTAGCGGTAGAAATGTTGAGACTAAGCCATTAGATTAACTTAACTCGTACAGATCAAATAAAAACTACCACCACGCTTTATTGTTTCCAAAGGAAGTGAGAAAAGAGTGAATAAAAAAAAAGAGGGAGAGAGAATCTAGGTACGGGGGTTGGTTAATCAAAGGGAAGGTCTTAGCACCCTAAACATCTACGGTAATCTGCGGGAACCTCTTTGAAAATCTGTATTTTGGCTATAAAAGATGTATACAAAAATAGATGGTGGAGATGAGAAAAGAAGTGTTTTATTTTTTTAATTTATGATCCCACCGCAGTTGCGAATCTTTAGTGCCTACATACCACCTTTTGTGCAATAGGAGATCAGGGTACTCATAGTTCACCTAAAAAATTTAAAACACATGTGTGTTGGTTAATTTTTAAGAGAAGAGACATCATTGTGATGTCCGAGTGGAAAACATACTTACTACCCACAATTATGAGAAAGGAGCATTTGTGTCATCTCAAAGTGGAGGACATAGTTTGGATTTAAAATCCACCTCTCAACACCCAAGTGGAAAATGGCTCACTTCACTATATATTGTAGAAGTATAGTAACTCGCATCACTACAAGAATTGACAAGAGTATAATATTTTGAGAAAAAGTTTTAAAGTAAAAAGCCAAAGTGGCAAAATGGTTTGAATGAGGTTAATGACTTTTAGTATTGAGAAAGATGTCAAAGTATGGTTAAGTTGATTAAAGTTTGATTAAGAAAAGCTTTTGAAAATTTATGGACCTAAGTCCAAGTTTATTATGAAAGCAGTTTGAGTTAGAAAACAAGAAGAGTTTTGAAAAGGAGGGAGACAAGTTTGAAATTAAAAAAGATGGGAGGAGATGAAGGGACTATCCTAAAGCATAAGGTAAAAGCTAAGGAAAATAATGGTCTGACAAACAAGAAGCCAACACTTGACATATGAAGTCAATGAATAATTCTCATCCTTTAGATTGAAACCAATCAAGAAAAAAATACTAAACCTCTGAGGAATACCAAGCTTCAGATGAATTAAGTCTTTTCAAAAACTGGGCAGAGTAACGGCTATATACAGATGAATTCTTAATCACAGACAAAGCATGTAATCAGAATAACCTGCACACAAAGAAAATCAATCCAATGTCTTGGAGTAAACCCTAAGAACTTCTGACGAAATAACACCAGAGCAACAAGGTCCCCAAGTATCAAGGCTTCTAATCCTAAGTCCAAGAGATCCGCAACTCCACAATGCCAAGGATAGTAACCAAGTAGTCCAAGTAACTTTAAGGCTTTTAATGTTCAAGTTGATTATTAAGTGTCTTTAAAAGAAAAGATATCTCAAGTGAGCAAAGAATAAATGACATAAAGATAAATAATCAAGTGAACAAAAGAAAAAAAAGGCATGGAATATAAATGCTAGAGTAAATGGTACATAAAAATAAAGGCACAAAATAAAGGCATAAAGTAAAGTTAATTTTTAGTGAATTGGAAGTTAGAGTGTTAGTCGAATGACCATCTTGAAGCTTGCATTTGAAATCTCATTAGAAGATTGATAAAATCAAAGCTTCTCAACAACAAGTTTCATTTACTTTTTGTCAAATATATCATTCATTACAAATTCTCAAAGCAACCACATATGATCAACAATGTTAAAATTATTTAATTAGACCAAAATTCATGAAGTTAATTAGAGGATTGATAGAATCAAAGGCTCCTAGAAATAAACTTCAAAGTTATTGGATCCAAGATTTCAAATTAAACATAATTGGGCTTGCTAACATAGGTTTGGGCCACAAATGATCATTTTTTTAATCGGGACAAATTTAGTGCTATGTTAAGCAATCGTAAGTGGACTTATGTAGAATTCGCACCTATTTTGAGGCCGGTCAATAGCAATCTATGCACCAACATGTTAGAGAAATGATATGTAGATTATTATCCAAAAACATGTAGCACAAGTAAAAACAAGAAAGGGATAAGATGAAGAGGGAAGGGAATGATAAGTTAATTTGGATCACAACCACAAAATTCTTTCATCTTTAAATTCAATCACTCATCTTTGTGGATTAAAGTACTAAATATATAACTAATTCAAAGCACCAAAAATGAATTAAATCATTCACTCTTAGGTAGATTTGAATTAATGAACATTTATCCAACTTCATCTACACCTAAAGTGCATTAAATTTAACGAGAAATTGCACATCTAAAATTGCAATCGAAAACAACAATCAAAAGAAGTGAGCAGAAAAAGAGAAAGGAATCAAAACAACCCCAAAACAAGGCAAAAAAACACATTGTCTCAGTGCAAATCGATTTGCACAACAAATTTTCAAAATCTGCGCAAAACAACACTGTGCAAATCGATTACATACAGGGAGAAATCGATTGTTCACTATGAAAAACAGAAAAATATGCATTTTAAAAGGTAAAATTCTTGCTCAAACGTTTCATCAAACACCTTAGGATCTTAGATTTAATTGAGCACAAAAACTCATTAAATTGTGAGAAGTTAGGACCAATGGACTCAAAGAAGTAGCTCAACGAATTAAATCACTAAGATAAATAAGAGATCACATTGTGAAAGATGAAAATCCAACTTACCAAAGATAGATCTAGAAAATTAACAAAACAACTTCAAGAACTTGCTTCAAATCAGCCCCAAGAAACAATCTCCCAAGCTTGGATATAGAGAATTGATGAAGAAAAAGTGTTTGCACGGAGGTTAAGCTCAATGATTAGTAAGCTTCAATGAAAAGCTTACTAACATTATGAAAATTGAGCTATGAGTGAATTTGGCAGATGGAGAGAATTGAGAGAATTTTTTGCAAAGTGAATTTGGCTATCAAAAGCTTGAGAATTGAATGAAATGATGACTCAATTTATAGAGTTTAGGCTTGGGATTAATGCTGGTTTGGAGTTTGGTTTGGAACTAAAATTAGGTTTGGTAATTGATTTTTTGAGCCAAAAATTGAATTAAGTGGTGCACATGTGATCAAATGAAGGTGTAGATGGAATTTGATTTTTATGAAGTGGGGAATTATTTTTTGATAATCAAGGATATTTTTAAAACAAAATAAAATTGGAGCCAAAAATTAACAAACTTTAAGATTGCTTTTTTTTCTTTAAAATTTCGCGTATCTAAATTAATTTGCATGTTTGTGCAAATCGATTTGCACATCAAAAAAAATGAAATTTTAGTGCAAAAAAAGAAATTAGGGAAATCGATTTTCTCAAATAAAAATCACTAGAAAACTTTGCTTATTGGATGCTTTGGCTTGATACATACAAAACACAAATATATAAAAACAAAGCAAATATTTTTGGTATTTTGATTAGAGGTTATTCAACAACACATATACACAATACATAAATAAGGTGCTTGGCGATCGCTTGAGAGAAAACTTAAAGATAGGGAACGAACCCAAAGAGATAACCAACCTGAAAGTGTGATCTTGATGTATTGATGTTATGAGATAATGAGAGGATCTTAGGGGCAAAATTTGAAGTATAACAATGTGAAGGAGTACTAGTGCCTTTCGACTGTAGCTAGTAGAGAGGAGTGGATATGGCAGTATTGACTAGGTCATCTCAACTTCAGAGACATCAAAGATTTGGAGAGAAGAAATATGGTTTCGGGATTTCCACAAATCCACATTCCAAATAAGGTATGTGTGCAGGCGAAGCAGCAACAAAATAGCTCCAACAAGGATGCATGAAGCATGTCGAAGGCTATTCTTGAAATTGTATACTCTGATGTATATGGACCAATCCAGGTATATTCGAATAGAGGTAATAAATACTTGGTTACATTCATAGATGATTTCAGTCGAAAGTTGTGGACTTACCTGATCAAGAAGAAAATTATAGTGATCGAGGTATTTGCCAAGTTTAAATCTATGGTCGAAAGGCAAAGTGGTCGAAAACTCAAAATTTTAAGAACTGATGATGGTGAAGAATATGTTTCGAAATATTTCGACAGGTTATGTGAGAAAGAAGGGATTATGCATAAGGTGGTGCCACCCTATACTCCACAACAAAATGGAACTGCAGAAAAAAAGAATCGAACCATCGTGAATATGGTGAGAAGTATGTTGAAAGGCAAGAATTTACCTAAAGAGTTTTTGGGGTGAATTTGTGTCGACTGCAACATACATTTTAAATAGATGTCCACAGAAGAAGCTAGAAGGAATTACTCCAGAAGAATGTTGGTCTGGTGTGAAGCCTAGCTTGAGTCATATGAAGGTATTTGGATCTATTTCACATAGACATGTGCCAGATCACTTGAGAAGAAAACTTGATGATAAGTCGAGTAAAATCATCATAGTTGGATATCATTTGACATGGGGTTACAAGTTGTTCGGCCCAGTGAACAAGTATATTGTGATCAACAGGGACGTGATCATAGATGAGCTTAAAGAATGGGATTGGACTGAAAATTTCAAGAAAGATTCAGTGAGAATCTTACTTAAAGAACTAGAAACTCAAGTAAAAAGAGAAGTTCGACAAGAGGAACATAGAGATCAACTAAGTACAATAAAACCTCAAAGAACAAGATGCATGCCTGCAAGGTTGCAAGACTGTGTGATTACATCAGATGATGTGGTTGATAACGAAGGTGAACTGGTACATTATGCTTTCTATGCAGATGTCGAACCTGTAAATGCAATTTAAACATTGAAGGACTTAAAGTGGGTGAAAGCATTGAATGAAGAGGTGAAGTCCATCGAAGAAAAGAACACCCGGTAACTTGTCGAATTTCCTCAAGGCAAGAAGGAAATCGATGCGAGGTGGATATACAAGGTGAAGTTGAATCCCAAAGGTGAAGTAACTCTACAGAAAGCAAGGTGTAGCAGTATAAATGTTCAAGACTAAGCCATTGGATTGACTAGCTTTTATACAAATCAAAATAAGAATCGCCACCGCGCTTTATTGTTTCTAAAAGAATGGGAAAATAGCGAATAACCAAAAAAGAGGGGGAGAGATTCAAGGTAAGGGGGTTGGTTATGCAAAGGGAAGGTATTAACACCCTAAACATATACGGTACTCCGCAGGAACCTCTTTGAAAAATCTGTATATTTTGGCTATGAAAATGTGTTGTATAGAAATAGATGGTGGAGGTAAGAAAAGAAGTATTTTTTATGATTTTTGCACCCGCTGCGGTTGCGAATCTTTAGTGCCTACGTACCACCTTTCATGCAATAGGGGATCAGGGTACACGTAGTTCATCTTTTAAAAATTTGAAACACAAATGTGTTGGTTGATTTTAATAGATAAGACATCATCGTCATTGTCCATGTGGAAAACATACTTACTACCCAGAATAATGAGAAAGGAGAATTTGCATCATCTCAAAGTGGAGGATAATGGCTTGGATTTTAAAATCAACAATGCCTCACTCAACACCCAAGTAGAAAATATCTCACTTCACTACATGTTATAGAAGTATAGTTGTTTGCATCACTACAAGGATTGACAAGAGTCTAACCTTTTGAGAAAAGTTTAAAGATAAAAGCCAAAGTGGCGAAATGGTTTGAAATTAAATTGATTGACTTTTAGTCTTCTCATAAAAAAGTGTCAAAGTATTATTAAATTGATTGAAGTTTATTTATGAAAATGATTTTTGAAAATGCATGGACATAAGTCCAAGTTTATTATGAAAGTGGTTCAAGTTTAGAAACAAGAAGAGTTTAAAAAGGAGGGAGAAGATTTTTAAAATTAAAGAAAATGGGAGGAGAAGAAGAGACTATCCTAAAGAATAAGGTAAAAGCTAAGGATAATGACCATCTAACCAACAAGAAGCCAAAACTTGACATTATGAGCCAATATAGAATTCCCATTCTTTCGATTGAAACCAAGCAAGCAAAGATACTAGACCTCTTCAAGTGCATTAAGTCTTCACAAAAATTGGGCAGAGTAACAGCTGTATACGGGTGAATTCCAGATTACAAAAAAGGAGTGTAATCACAAAAACCTGCACACAAAAACAAACAAGAAACCCAATGTCTTGAGGTAAACCTCAAGAGCTCCAGACAAAATAATCAGATAAGATCACAAGGTCTCCAAGATAGGCCAAGGTTTCTAATCCTAAGTCCAAGAAAAAGTCCCATGCTCCATAATACCAAGGATAGTAACCAAATAGTCCAAGTACCATTTAGAGTTTTTTAGGGTTTAAGTTGGTTATTAAGTATCTTAGGAAAAAGAAAAATAAAAGCTAAAGTGAGCAAAGTAAAAATGACAAGAAAATAAATGCTCAAGTGAGCAAAGATGAAAATGGCATGAAATGTAAATGCTAAAAGATAAATAGTGCATAAAGCATAAAAGAATAAAAGCATAAAATAAAACAAGTCAATAATTAGTGGTTAGTTGGATGACCATCTTGACACTTGCATTTGGAACTCATTAGAGGATTGGTAGAACCAAAGCCTCCACACAACAAGTTGCATTTGCTTTTTGTCAAGTATATCATCCATTTGGAATTCTCACAGGTACCATTTAATGATCAACGATGTTTAAGTGATCCGCGTTGACCAAAGGTGTTGTAGATCCATTAGAAGATTGGTAGAACCAAAGCCTCCACACAATGAATCTCAAGGTTATTGGATCAAAGAGATCAAATTAACATACTTGGGCTTGCAATCATAAGTTTGGGCCACGAATGATCATTTATTCGAATCGGGACAAAATTTAGCGTTATGTTAAGCAATCGTAAGTGGACTTATATGGAAATCGCACCTATTTTGAGGCCGGTCAATAGCAATCTATGCACCATTTGTTTTGAGACATGATATAGAGATTATGCTCCAACAACATTTAGCGCAAGGAGAAGGGGATGAGATTAAGAGGAATTTGGGTAAAAAAAGAAAACCACATTTGAATTAATATTTAATCAAACTATTATTAAAATCATTCATCCATTTTTTATGGAGGTTAAACTCAACACCATGGATCCAATGATGTTAATAAAGCCATGACGAAAAAATCAACCCAAGACAGCCAGAAAATATTTACAAAATGATATATTATTTAATATATATATAGTATATATATATATATAATATATATATATATATATATATATATATATATATATATATAATATATATATATATATATATATTATATATATATATATATATATATAATATATATTACTATATATATATATATATTATATATATATATATATATATATATATATATATATATATATATATATATATATATATATAAATATATATATATATATATATATTAAAGGATGGAAAATGTTAAAATAAACTAGAAAATAATGAGGAAAATATCAATTATATTCAATTAATCAAGAAATGAAAAATAAGACCATAGAAAAATCAGAAATGGGTCCAAATATTTTATAAAATTTTTAGTAATTTTCAAAAGTCAGAAACTATTTTTTAACCAATTAAAATTGCTAAAACAAACATAAAATAGATCAAAAATAGTAAACCTCAACATAAAATTCCATAAAATTTCCAGAAAGTCAAAAATATGCAAAATAATATTTATGAATTTTTTCAGAATTAAAAAATGTTAGAAAGTATTTTTTAAGTAATTAAAAGAAAGCAAATAATACCAAAAATAAAAAAAAATATCAGATGTTAAAATAAAAATGTAAAAAAAATATTTATGAGATCATAAATAATTCAAAGTTTTTTTTGTGAATTTTTCATAATTTTTGGATAAAAAATAAAAGAGTTATGAATTCTTGAAAATTTAATCAAATAAAATATAAAATCAGAAAATAAAATAAAACAAAAAAGATGTGGACCATCAGATCAAAGTAAAAACGCGTTAGTAAGTTGATCCAATGGACCAGACGCGCTGTGCTTGATATAGACCTTAGTGAAACACACATGTAATCAGAAAAAGGGCAACCAATGAAATTAAACGCTTGGGCACGCTATCATTGGCTGAGACGAGACATGTCATCGTCTTCAACCTCCAGACACCCTGCAATGGGGATTTTGTGAGATCCTTCAAATGGAAAAATTAGGATCCTTGGCTAGTATCATTGAACTCGTCTCTTCAAGACGATTCTAACACAACCACTGCGCCAAATTTATGTAAAGTATGGAGAGAGATATGAATCAAAACATAGAAAAATAGCGAGCACCTTCAATTTGAGATTTCTCTCTCAATTCTCAATGGATTTAAAAATTGTAAGAATCATTAGAATCAGACAAAGGAGTAGAACAAATTAGTGATTGATTTGGATCCAATTGGTGGAGAATTCTACCTTTTCGAAGTTCAAGTAAGAAGCTCTGAAACTGGACTTCTGTAGCTTGGATTATGGGTCGTTATGATTGGTTTAAATGCTGGAGAGTTTGTATGAAGTTCAAGGATGATGAATACGCAAAGAATTTTGGAAAAGGAAGCTTAAATTTCAAAAACTAAATTCAACAAAAGTGGGTTCGTGTGAAGTTTTAGCAGGGTGTTCTTGGCTCTCTAAGCTTGGGAACTTGAATGGGGGATGACCCTCTATTTATAGGGAAGTGAATGAGAATGAAAATTTGAAGAAACAAGGAAGTTTGGAGGGAAATGGAGCAAGGGTCGAGCACGAGTGAAGTGTGACTTCATTTCCATCAAAACTCAGCCAAACCTTGCGTTTTGGGGTGCTAATCACTTCTGTAAAATTTGCTAATCAAGTTTAAATAAAAAACACGCATAAATCTTGTGTTTATAAGTCACATTATGAATTTCAAAATTCTGACTTTGTGCAAAATTTAGTTTCAAACTACCAAATTCAAATCTATGGCATTTCCACCTCAAGGGGCCTTACAACATAATTCTTGATGCTTTGGAAAGATGAGGTTACAAGCTTTGAAATGGAAAAAGAATGGAATCAAATGGATGCTTGAGCTGAAAGTTACATGGAGTCAAAGTCGAAGAAAAAGAGTTGACTTTCCATACTTAGAAAAATTTCAAACTCTTCTTTAAAAATGACCTATAATCTCTTGCATCCAAACATGGCCTTCCACTTAGAATTTTCTCTTGAACAAAAAAGATGGAATGAAGTAGACCTCATTGAATGACACTTTTCAATTTTAACCACTCAAAATATACAAAAATTGAGCAAGTTATGACTTGTTGAAGTTGGCCAAAAATCATGAAATGACCTATAATCTCTTGCATTCTTAAGGCAACTTCCATCCATTTTTTCACTTTTCACATAAAAGAAAGCATGAAGTACACATACTTAGGGTCATCATGAAAAAAGAATGGGATCAAGGTGATAAAATTTACCAAGTTATGATCATTTGAAATCACATTATGAAAATTGTGGATTCATCTGGATGACTTGTAATCTTTCCTCTTCACCATGTTTCTTCAAGATGAAAAATTCTTGAAACTTTTGAAGTGATTTGTTGGGAACTCTTTGAAGAGAAGAATGTTTTTGGAATCACTCAAAAATACTAAAAGATGAGCAAGATATCTCCTCTGAAGTCCAAAACCCTAGCTTCTAGATCAAGAGAATGCTTGGTGGAACTTTGTCAAGTTTAAACAAACTTTTTGTGCCAATATTCTTCCTTTGTGAATAGGATTTGTTGAGTATGATGATGAGGAATCATGTCCACCAAGAATACTTCCATACTAACTTCAAAACGACTTCAATGGTGAGGTTTGGATCTCTTAAGCTTTTGACTAGGGCATGGAAATAAACTCATGAGCCCATGATGCAACTTGCTAAACCTCATTGCCTTCACCTACATTATTAACAAGTAAGACAAACCAATATTGTATTTGTTAATTTAGAGATAAAATCAAAGCAAAATATCCATGATCACCAAAGAAAACAAGTCAAGGTGCTTGGTGACTCCTCAAAGAGCAAGGTTAAAGATAGGGAGAGGAACCAAAAGCCCTAATGTGATTTTGTGGTGATTGAAACAATATGGTATGATGAAGGGATCTTAGGGGAAAAAATTAGGGTACAACAGTTGCCCTTATTTAATTTTCTTCTATCCGGAGATGCGAAGGTTAAAAATCTTCGTGTCGACGGGATTGAAGTCACTTAAATATAAAACAAACCCTGTTTTTGGTCTTAAGATGCCATGCAAACGGTTATGCATATGAATGCATATGAATGGAACAAAAGAGACGCAAAGTGGTATTGGGGATACAACATGAAATGTAGAAACAAAAGAGAAATCCCACCAGGAAAATAAATCACTGGTAAACCACAAGAAAAGAATCAGAGAGGAGGATAACAAGAATCGACATTCACTGCCGATGTACTACCAATATTCACTGAAGGTAGAAAGAGAAAATATGTCATATCACCGCCGTTCACTGACAATGAACTATCAATGTTCACTGAAGATAGCAAAAAGATAAGAAACACCGACGTTCACTGCCGATGTACTACCAACGTTCACTGAAGGTAGAAGAGAAAATATATCAAATCACCGCCTTCACTGATGATGAACTATCAAGATTCACTGAAGATAGCCAAAAGATAAGAAACACCGACGTTCACTGCCGATGTACCACCAACATTCATTGAAGGTAGAAAGAGAAAATATATCATATCACCTCCGTTCATTGACGATGAACTATCAACATTCACTAAAGATAGAAAAAAGATAAGAAACACTGACGTTCACTGCCGATGTACTACCAACGTTCACTCAAGGTAGAAAGAGAAAATATATCATATCACCGTCGTTCACTGACGATGAACTATCAACGTTCACTGAAGATAGAAAAAAGATGAGAAACACCGACGTTCACTGTTGTGATACGGTGGGAGAACTGACTTAGGATTTTTCTTTTGTGTTTGCAAATGTTTCGGTTTAGCAAGAGTCGCCACCGACTTTTTATTTTATCCTAAGGAAAGGTCAAAAAGCACAGGAAAGACGTTTGAGATGTTTTCTTGGGTTTGGGGAATAGATTATAGAAAGGAAGGTATTAGCACCCTTTCTATCCATGGTTATCCATGGGCTCTTAGTTACTTGTTTAGATCACTTGCTTTGCTTTTCAATTGTTTGAAATGGTGTTCTTCAATTGTTTGAAATGGTGCTTTGTGTGTGGTTTTGAAAGATGTTTTGAAAGAAGCCATCGTTGTGGAAACCTTTGTAATGATTCTTGTTTGAATGTATACAAAGGTGTTTTTGTCTTTTGAAAAGTTTTCAATGTTTGAAAGTAGGGTTTTGAAATTGTGTAGTGAAGTGTGTTTTAAAAATAGCAAGGATGTTTTTTTGAAAATTTTGATCAAGTAGCTAAGAGTTGTATAACCTATTTTACTCAAAGATCTTTCTTATGTTTTTAACCCTTTTAACAGTGTTGCTTCACCATTGTATTTGGAGAACAACCTTGTGTTAGGATGTTAAACGGGACAGGTGCGGGTCATCGTATAGACCATGATAGTAATTGTGTCAAGTATTTTTGGCAATTTTCTTGAGGGACTTGATCATTTTTGTTTAGGCAACTCAGATAGCGTCATCGAGGGACTATGATCTTTTGTTTTGTTTTTGTTTTGCCAAAGTACTTGACATGCATACCATGACCCATTTTTGAAGGCAACAAGTGGATTGTAACCCTAGGGGTGCAAGTGTGCATTGTGTTTGTTTTTTCATGCATTTTTATCTTTGATTAGGTCAAACTATTTGTTGGTTTTGATTTGGCATACAAACCCTAATTCTCTAAGCATGGCATAATTGAAAGTTTAAAGGTGCGAGAATTTAAACTCTAAGCTATTACAACATGATATAGGGAGGGGGGTACAAATTTGAATAGGGGATTATTTTGCAAGAAATTAAACCCTAGATTATTACAACCAAATTGAATTTGCAAGACATAATATTTAAATGTACAATATTTAAATAAATACAATAAATAAATATTAGATAAAATGTATTATGCAAAAAAAAGTTTTTATTTGTTCATGTATGAAAAAGTATTTTTTTTTTATGTACAAGGTATAAAGAAATAAATAAAAGATTAATTTTATTTGTTTTTTAGGGCAAAAACCCTAATTTCTTAAGAAAATAACTATAATGTATTATTTATGTACAAAAATATATCAACATGTATAAAAATGAAATATATCCAAAAAAAGGTATTTTTTAGTATAAATAATAATAAAAATAAAATAAAATATTTTATTGTTTTATTTCTAAGTTTTTTAATAAAACAAAAGTATATATATATATATATATATATATATATATATATATATATATATATATATATATATATATATATATATATATATATATATATATATATATATATATATATATATATATATATATATATATATATATATATATATATATATATATATATATATATATATATATATATATATATATATATATATATATATATATATATATATATATATATATATATATATATATATATATATATATATATATATATATATATATATATATATATATATATATATAACATTAAGTGTGTAAAAAATAAAATAAATTATTTACAAAAATGAAATATATTCAAGAAAATGTTTTCAATGTGAATAAAAATAAGAAATGAAATAAAAGTATTATTTTCATTATTTTTAAATTTAAACAAAATAATATAAAAGTATATAAAGTGTTTTAATGCTAGTAAAAATAAAAATAAATACCAAATAAATGTAAAAAATTATAAAAATATTTTTGGATCATTTTTTATGTTTGAAAATAAAATATCAAAGTCAGAAAAGAAAATAAAAATGCAAAAATATCAAAATACAAGAAAATGGGCCAGGGGGTGTGAAACTGAAAGTGGGGAGTGCCAAAAGTAGGAAGTAGCCAGGCACATCCCAGCTACTTCATCTTCTTCCTCTATCCAACAGAAATGCGCGCATGGCTTAGTTCAAACATGTATCTCCTGTTTTAGCGCTTTTTTGACAAAACTCAAAACATGAAACTTGTAGAGCATCAAATCACGAATCTAACCATATAAAAAACTTGATCTAACTCTCAAAGACCCGAGAGAATTTCTCTGGCCCTAATTTCTAACCTAGTTTTTTCAGAAAGTTCATGGATGAAATTCTCCTAACGCGATTAATATAAATGAAAACTGAGCATATGTATGGTTTCAGGGAAATGAATACAACATCTTTCATTCATAAACCTAAGTCTAAATGTTCCTAAATAGAGAGATAGAAGTTCATGACATACCTGTTTCAGTTGAGTTCGAGCTTGACAATGCAGCAACTTTCAATGGTGCTTGAGGTTCTTTTGAGCTTGCTTGATGTCCCCTGAACCTTTCCCAATGCTTAGTTTGTTTTGAAGTGGCCTGAATCAGGCTACAGAACTCAACCTGCAAAGCTTCAAAACAAAAATGGTGATATGTGTTAATGGAGTTACAACAACTTGTGAATGGTCTGGACAACTTAGGTATATTGTTTGGAATGTGTTTGAAATGATTTTGGACAAAACGCACGAGGGGATTTGATGGTGGCTTGTGATTTGCAGAACTGGCCCTGTTTTGCAAGAAAATGTGGTTTTTGAGTATGAGGAGGTTTGAGAAGTCAAGGGCTCGTGCTTCTGGCTTGCAAGGATGTGCAAAACTTGTTTGACAACTTTGCTTGAGATAGTTTTATCAGATATGTGAGTTCTTGACTTTTGGCACAAATGACTTGTTTTGAAAGAAAAGTGTGAAGTGACTATGCTAAGGCCTGTACAGGTTAGCTCCAAGCATGCTTAAAGTTGGTGTACTATGCCTGAGATTAGGGGACTTGTTTGCTGCAAGGAGAGAAGTCCAAAGCTCAAGAAAATGCAACTTGACATAAAGTTGCCTTTATGAAAATGGAAGTGTGATCTTTATGCTCAAAATGGAAATGTTCATTGTACAATGCTCTCTTGATCAGAACAAAGCCAAAGTCCAATGTATTTGCATTCAATTTTTGAGTGTTGAAGGGTTTAGAGACCTGTAATTATGTACTAAGCTAGTTTGGTCAGATTTTCAACTTGGTATGAACATGTATTGGCCATGGTTAAAAAGTGAGTTTTTGCCAACTTCAAGCATTCGATTCTCCATAACCACAAGGGTTTTTGAGGAGTTCTTGGACAATTTGGAAAGCTTGAAACATTTAATATAATCCATCTTCGAAATGCAACTTAAGAATCCAAGTGGAACTATGTGAAAAATGGCCAAGAAGATGGGTCAAAATCCTGCCTAAACTAGGGCAAAATTTTTCTAAGTTAAAAGTTTTAGGTACCCTTGTTCCAAAAATCATAACTTGAGATCCAAGCTTCTTTTGAGAAAAGTTTGTGAATAAAAGTTGTATAATTTGTGATGGAATACAACTTTCATGTTGTAAGTTTTGTTTGAATCCATTTTCATCTGGGTGAAAAAATGGGACAAAGTTAGGAAAAAATAAGAAAATTTTATAACTTACAAAATTTCTAAGTTATGAAAATTTTCCATTTTAAACCCTAATTTGTAATTTTGGGTTTCTTGATGAACAAGTTTCATAATTTGACATGTCTTGATGAAAAATGACCCTTGGCACTTGACTTTGACCAAAAAGTCAAAGTTTCACTTTTCAGTGTACAGTCAAATTTTAATCAGTTGACTCAAAAATTCATCTGTCAATCCTATGCATTTGAGATCTTTTGAACTTGTTGAATGGGTCAAGACAATGTCATTGAGTCCTTGAGTCCATGGTTGAGCTTGATTTGCCATTGGCTAGGTCAAACAGTCAAAAATTGCCTTTGTACAGTCAAAACCCTAGAAATGACCATTTTGCCCTTTTGGTGATCTGATCAAATTTCTTGTGGAATTGGGATCCAAACTTGATCAAATGGTTCATATGAGTTCATAATGTTGATGTGGGTCAAAATTCATGAGGTTTGACTGTAAATTGGCCACAATTGACTTTTTCCCCAATACAATTGATTTCTAGGTCAACTATCCAATTGACTGGGCAAAAATTTGATTCAAGGCTTGAAACTTGGTATGGACAAACTTGTGAGTCCAACATGAAGTATGAAAGTTACTTTGGGAATTGTAGGTCAAAACATCCCTGTGCAAACTCAAACCCTAATTTAGGTTAACAATGCAAGGAGGTGCCTTGAGCAGAGCAAACCCTAGCTTGATCTTGAGTTCCAAGAGTCTTGTGATGAGAAATATTGATGAAATGAGAGGGAAAATTTTGGGGTACAACAGTTGCCCCTGTTCAATATTCTTGAACCTGAAGATTTAGATTGGCAAGCTTTCCTTTCGTGACTCGAAGGTAAAAGAGGATTGGACACTAGAGTGCCCGTAAATTTGCACTCGTCAGAATATTGTTGAGGGAATGGGCTTAAATATGCCATTTGGAGATGGTGGAATCTTGCTGGAAATGGGCTTAAAGATGCCATCCAAGACTTGTTTGTTGAAAATTAGTAGAATGAACATCAGAATGGTATCCGTATTTGGAACGTATCTGAGTTGTATCTGGAGATTGGGTTTGTATGGGCAAAGGAATGGCGTCTGTGTCTAGAGCGTATCCGAGCTGTAACTGTATTTGATTTTTTGAATGAATATCTGAATGACTGCCGTGTTTGGAGTGTATCTGTATTCTGAATGGGTAACAGAGAAAAAATCTGTATGTGGAGCAACTGTGTGCTGAGGATAAGTTCTGAATGAGTGACAGAATGGCAACCGTGTCTGGAGCGTATCTGGACTGTATCTGAAGTTGAGATCTGTATGAGTAGCATAATGACTTCCGTGTCTGGAGTGTATCTGAGACTGTAACTGGGATCTGAATAAGGGACAAAATGACTTCCGTGGCGACTGCATTGGGGAGAATCAAACTCCTGGTGTAAGGGCCAGAATGGCATCCGTGTTTGGAGTGTATCTGAACTCGAAGTTGATAGTTGAATCTGAATGAGAGATAGAATGGCCGCCGTGTCTAGAGCGTATCTAGTCTGTATCTGATTGCTGAAGTATGAATGAGTAGTAGAATGACCGTCGTGTCTGGGGTGTATTCGTACTGTATTTTGACTTGAAATTCTGAATGAGTAATAGAATAACCTCCGTGTCTGGGGTGTATCCATACTGTATCTGAATGATTGTTAATGATAGCCTTTTAATCTTATTCTGAAAAGGGTAAAATGTTAGCTGAAACACAAAGTTATGTTGCATGATATGTATGATGCAATGAACTGTGTTTCATCAATGTTTATGATATATGAATGTAATGGTTATGCATGTAAGCTGAGTTGCTATCTTGCCGAGGAAAATAAATCCTTGATAGCCGGAAATAATGAAATCTTAGACTGCTGCCGGGGAAAGTAAATTCTTGACCGATGCTGAGGATTCAAAATCTTTTATTGTTGAAGATGAGAAATCCTTGCTGACTGCTTGGGGATTAAAAATCTTTGATGACTTGTGGGGATTCACAAGGGTTCTGACAACTTCTGAGGGGAATGAGGATCTTTCATGACTTTCCTGGGAACTAAGGAAAATTTTGAAAATCTCTACTGGGGAGTTAAAACCTGGGAGGCTTCTTCTTGGAGAAATGAAACCGAGAATCTTCGATCTACTGGCAGATAACTTTGTGGGGAGAATGTTCACTCGACCGGTGAAATCAAGAGCTTTGGATTGTATGCCAAACTACTGGGGAAGCATCCTAGTTGGGGATAAGCCAAGAAATTAACTGTTATCTGCTTGGTTTTCAGATTTTTTAAGATAACCTGCTGGAGAAATTGGGGGAAGTTGAACAGTTCCCACCGGGGGTTGATAGTTGGAAATTTGACTTCTCTGGGGAAGAAGGTTTAGAATATTCTGACTCCGCTGGGGATAGTTTTTCAGGGTTTTCGGGCAACACTGGGGATCGGGAGTTTGAACTCTGATGGGAACTTTGAAACTTAACTGAGCTGGGGAATCACGTTTAGAATGCACTGGCTCCGCTGGGGATCTTGAAGCTTAACTCCGCTGGGGACATGTACTCCGAGGTTTTATCTTGTTTTAGGATCTAAATGGTGTATTGTAGGGGATTTCTTCTGAAATAGCACAAAGATATATTCCTACACCTTCAACCTACCAGTAATTATCCTTTCTCAATTTCGTTTTATTTGTAAGCAGTGATTATATTCAAATGCATATGCCTATTTAACAAAACATTTGACGTTTTCAAATAAAACATAAGTGTAAAAAGAAAGAAAAGCAAGCAAATTTCTGTACTTTGAGGTATCTTTGTATTAACTTTTGTAAGTATCTTTGTACAAAGGAGACAAACATCCTAGTAAGAGAACGTTGTCGTAAAAAATTGAAAAAATTTTATACAAAAAGAAAGATGGCTATGTGTAACAATTCCATGGGGTTCCCATTCTGCTATAGCCTTCACAACTCTGAGTATTTTGTCCATTCGCTGCTTCGTCCGCCGATGATTGGATTGATCAGAAGCTTGGAGCTTGTTGGTGAAGAGATTATTCTTAAAGTGATCCGACGAGACATAGTCATACGCTTTAATTCCCTAACTTTTGCTTGGACCGCCCTTTCGGGTTTTAGATCCGCCGGGAAACCCTTTTTTTCCCAAGTTGCCCTTTCGGGTTTTCAACTTGTCGGGTGTACAAATTTTTTGTTTTATCCCTAATTTTTGCCTGAACCGCCCTTTCGGGTTTTCGATTCACCAGGATGCCCATTTTTCCCAAGTCGCCCTTTCGAGTTTTCAACTTGTCGGGTCGCTTTATGCGTAGTATCTTTTGACTATGTCTGCATTCGTAGGGTGCGGCAAGTCGTCGCCGTCCATGGTGGTCAGAATCATTGCCCCACCAGAAAAGATGCTCTTGATCACAAATGGTCCTTTGTAAGTAGGAGTCCACTTGCCCCTGGGATCACTTTGCGGCAAGATGATCCGCTTGATTACAAGATCTCTGACTTGATATTCCTGACGCCTGACCTTTTTGTTGAAATCCTTGATCATCCGTTTTTGATACGTCTGACCATGACAAATAGCAGTAAGTCGCTTCTCGTTGATCAAATTAAGTTGATCAAGCCGGGTCTGAATCCAATCATATTCACTCAAATCGGCATTCTTCATAATCCTCAAGGAAGGGATCTGAACTTCCATAGGTAGAACATCTTCCATGCCATATACCAAAGAGAAGGGGGTTTCCCCTGTTGAAGTACGTGCCGTGGTACGATATCCATGCAGGGCAAACGGTAAAATCTCATGCCAGTCTTTGTAGGTGACTGTAATCTTTTGAATGATCTTCTTGATATTTTTGTTTCCAGCTTCAACAACACCGTTCATCTTTGGCCGATAGGGAGATGAATTGTGATGATAAATCTTGAACTGCTCGCATAGAGCGGTGATCATAGTGTTGTTCAAATTTGTACCGTTATCCGTGATAATCCTGTCGGGGATACCATACCGGCATATGAGGTTCTGCTTGATGAAGCGGGCAACCACATTCTTTGTAACTGAGGCGTAGGAAGCTGCTTCGACCCACTTGGTAAAATAATCAATAGCGACCAAGATGAAGCGATGCCCATTGGATTTCGTAGGCTTGATCTCTCCAATCATGTCAATGCCCCACATTGTGAATGGCCAAGGAGCTGTCAGAATGTTGAGAGGGACAGGAGGAATATGTACCTTGTTGACGTAGACTTGATATTTGTGGCAAGTACGGGAATGTTGATGACAATCAGCTTCCATGGTAGACCAGTAGTAGCCTTCCCTTAGAATCTTCTTAGCCATCGTATGTCCGCTCAAGTGGGTGCCAAATGTGCCACTATGTATTTCGGTCATGATCAACTTTGCTTCAACCTTGTCCATACAACGAAGTAGAACACAATCATGGCTGCGCTTATAAAGGATGCCATTGCTTAGGAATAACTTGGCAGCAAATCTCCTTAAGAACTTTTTATCATTGACTGAAGCTCCTTCAGGATATTCTCTAGTCTAGAGATACCTTTTGATTTCATGAAACCAAGTTTGTTCCACTACTTCTTCGATATTAATCTCATGACAGTGTGCAGGTTCGTCCATTCGCTCAACGGTAATTTGGGGAGCCTCGTTATCCCAGTTGAGTTTAAACATGGAAGACATTGTAGCCAGAGCATCCGCTAAATGATTTTCTTCTCGCGGAAAATGCTCGAAGGTAATTTTCTCGAAATGAGGCAGCAATGTCAAGACATGTTCTTTGTATGGGATAAGATTAGGATGTTTGGTGTCCCACTCTCCTTTGACTTGACTGATAACCAAAGCCGAGTCCCCAAATACAACCAAAGATTTGATTCCCAAGTCTATTGCAGCCTTGAGACCAAAGATGCAAGCTTCATATTTAGCCATGTTGTTGGTACAGCCGAAGTAAAGTCGGGCAGTGAAGGGTGTATGGCAACCTTCCAGAGAAATGAGTACCGCACCGATACCGTTTCCAAGTGCATTTGAAGCACCATCAAAGTACAGGGTCCATCAGGATCCTTGTTCAGGTTTGTCATACGGTCCGTTACCTTCAATGTTGTCCAATGTCATGATGTCCTCGTCAGGGAAGTCGAATCTCATAGATTGGTAATCTTCGACGGCTTGATGAGCTAGATGGTCAGCTATTACACTCCCCTTTATAGATTTTTGGGTAGTATACTGGATATCATACTCAGTCAGGATCATTTTCCATCTAGCGATTCTTCCAGATAAAACAGGCTTCTCGAAGATATACTTGATTGGATCCATTTTGGAAATCAACAAAGTGGTATGAGTCAACATATACTGCCTTAGCCGGCGAGCAGCCCATACCAAAGCGCAACAAGTTTTCTTGAGCAGTGAGTAGCGAGTCTCACAATCGGTAAAATTTTTGCTAAGGTAATAAATGGCATGCTCTTTTCGGCCAGACTCGTTATGTTGGCCCAGTACGCACCCTATTGAGTTATCCAAAACAGTCAGATACATGATTAACGGCCTTCCTTCGACGGGTGGCATCAAAATAGGAGGTTCTAGTAAATACTCCTTCATCTTATCAAAAGCAACTTGATAATCAATTTTCCATTCAACTACCTGATCTTTCTTTAATAGTTTGAAAATTGGCTCATAGGTAGATGTCAGGTGAGAGATGAACCTCGCGATATAGTTTAAGCGTCCCAAGAAACCTCTAACCTCCTTTTCAGTGTGGGGGGCAGGATTTTCTTGTATAGCCTTTACTTTAGCTGGATCAACCTCAATGCCTTTGTTGCTGACAATAAATCCCAAAAGTTTACCAGACCTAACTCCAAAAGTGCACTTGCCTGGGTTCAGTCTGAGCTTATACTCCTTCAACCTGGCAAACAACTTTTGCAAATGATCAAAGTGTTCTTCTTTTGTCTGTGATCGAGCAATCATGTCGTCTACGTAAAATTCAATCTCATGATGTATCATATCATGAAATAAAGCTACCATGGCGCGTTGATAGGTTGCCCCTGCATTCTTCAGTCCGAATGGCATCACTTTGTAGCAGAAGGTACCCCATTGCGTGACAAAGGTGGTTTTCTCCATGTCCTCGGGGGCCATTTTGATCTGATTGTATCCCGAGAATCCATCCATGAAAGAAAATACCTTGTGTTGAGCTGTGTTGTCAACCAAGATGTCAATGTGTGGCAGTGGAAAATCGTATTTAGGGCTAGCCCTGTTCAAATCCCGATAGTCCACGCACATTCTGACTTTGCCGTCCTTCTTAGGTACGGGCACAATGTTAGCAACCCATTGTGGATAGGAAGTAACAGCTAGAAAGCCAGCGTTGAATTGCTTCATTACCTCACCTTTGATCTTCTCAGACATGTCAGGCCTCATTCGGCGGACCTTTTGTTTGATCGGTGGACAATCTTCTCTTGTAGGGAGACGGTGAACCACGATATCTGTGTCTAATCCTGGCATGTCTTTATAGGACCAGGCAAAGATTTCAACATATTCGTTCAACAACTGCACTAAGCGCTCTTTGACACTTGGTTCCAGGTTGGCACCCACTTTTACCTCTTTCTTATCTTCCTCTGTTCCCAAATTGATGGTTTCTAGCAACTCTTCATGAGGCATAATAGCCCTCTCTTCTTGTTGCAAAAGTCTGGCTAACTCTCCCGGCACTTCACAGTCTTCGTCAACTTCGTACTCAGCATGATTGACCAAATCTTCAGAGTTATCGAAGGCTAAAGCAGAATAGTCACCCACGGAATCCGGAGTGGATGGGTACCTGCATTTGTGAGTGTGGGTGTGTGTAAGGGTTAGCCATCCTTAAACAAAACAAAATGCAAAAGGAAAGAAAAAGAACACAATAGTTTGTAGATGAAAACGTCCAATGATTCATTAAAACATGGAATATGATAATGAAGAGAATCAAGCCCTTACAAATGGACCTATATGCCCCGGGCAAGGCATAAGGTGAAAAATAGTGTACGAATTGTTTAGTTATTACAAACCAAAATAAGAAATTGTTCAAAGATAAATTTACTGGTTGATGAAGGTGATGGGAATAAAATCCTTTGCTACCCAGCTGCTTAAACCCCCTTCGACGGTTGGAAATATCCAATCTGCAAAGTTTTCCTCTTCATCTTCATCTTCTACAGCATTAATTCCATGGTGAGTGATCCTTACGGGTGGCCCTCCAGCCTTGGAGCGACGCATGGCCTTCTGTCCTGCAGCAGTAAACCCTAACCCAAACTTGTCCGTTTTAAGGGGAAAATCAGGCAGTTTCCCCCACACTGTACTCTTTCCTTCTTTGACCACAGCCAATGCGTCCTTGAGAGATGCCATCCTAGATACATGCTTAGGAACGATAGGCACCTCAACCATTGTCTTCGCAACTGCTACCTCAGGAGAAACTTCCTCAAAATGTTGGAAAGGCGTTTCTATGAACTCGCCATCCAATTCCACATAGAGGAAGGAATTGAGATAACTTATCATGTACTCTTCCTCTCCGTGCACCGTTATAATCTTAACTTAACAGGATATTTCAGCATTTGGTGCAAAGAGGAGGTAACCTCCCCAGCATAATGGATCCAAGGTCTTCCCAGCAAACACAAATATGAAGGACGGATGTCCATCACATAAAAGGTGGAGTTGAAAACTTCTGTGCCTACTTTGATAGGAATTTCAACCTCTCCGTGAACCATTCTTTTGGACCCATCAAAGGCCCTAACAACGATGTTACTAGGTTTGAGGGTCAATCCTTCGCAGTCCAAACGGTCCAACGCTTTCTTCGGCAGCACATTCAAGGAAGAACCGGTATCAACTAAGACATGGGCAAGGGTGGTTCCCCTGCATTCAATTGATACATGTAGCGCGTCGTTGTGTTTCCTTCCCTTGGGATTCAGATCAGCATCGGAAAAACCCAGACCATTATCAGCAGTAAGACTGGCCACGCACTCCTGAAACTGGTCAGCCGAAGTTTCATGGGGCACGTGTGCCGCCTTCAAAAATTTGATCAGGGCCTTAGCATGGGCCTCAGAGCATAGTAGAAGAGCCAACATGGATATTTTGGAGGGGATCTGCCCTAGCTGTTCCAAGACGTCGTAGTCGTTCTTTCTGATTTTCTTTAGGATTTCCTCCATTTCTTTCTGGGTGGTTTCGGGGATAACCACAACATGAGCCTACGTCCTGACAGGCGCTTCTAGTATCCCCTTACCCTTATTGGTGGTATCAACAGATGGTCTAACTTCAGGAGTATCCAATTCTTCAATTACCGGGTCTTGCACAGGTGGCCTAACAGGCACAAAAGCTTTCGAGGGTCCGAAAACTGCTCGACGGGGAGCAATCTCCAGAGAAAAAATCTGTCTGCTGCGGGTTATCTTGCTTGTTCCCGCAATGTTCCCTATATCAGGGGTCTCCTCTTCAGAATTCTCTTGGACTGATTCAATCTGTTTGATGCCATGATAGAAGATTTCTCCTCCGTAGTTCCATGGTATCGTCTTGTTAGATTGATACGGGACAGGCCCCGGCATGGTGATTTTTAATGGTACAAATTCAGGATCAGGTGTAATCTTCACAGGCCTTTTGCAATCCTTGGGAAGATTGTCAAAGATGGTTATTATTGCAATATCGTCGGTTGAAGTAGCAAAAGTAGAAGGAGTAACAGGAGTGAAGGTATCAACAGGGGTCTTTTGGAAGAGTATCTCTTGGGTATCCATCAGGCATTGGATACTTGATTTCAACATTGGGCAGTCAGCTCGTACATTTAAACAAAAGTAGCAGTCTTTTGCGCAGCCTGGGAATATCTCGGCTCTCATCAAATTCACTTTAATCACTGATAAGGGAGTCAAAAGGTCAGCAACATTGGTAACATGAAGGTCTTCCATAACGACATGAACATTATGACCGTGCTTGGGGTTGGGACAAAAATCACATTTGGCTTTTCAGGCGCATCGAATTCTGCTTCCTTGGCGTCAATCAGGTCTTGTATTTTGTTCTTAAGCGCCCAACAATTATTGGTATCATGTTCGATACTATCAGAGTGGTAAGCACACTTGGCATTGGAGTGGAAATTTGGAGAGGAAGTGTTAGGGTTCTTTGGCGCTTCCTTCAAACTGGTAAGATTTAGCTTTAGCAAATGAGGGAGTACTTGAGTTGGTGTCATGTTGATTCGACTGAACTGCCGTTGTGGCCTTTCTACCCGTTGTTGATTAGACCTTGGCTGATTGCCACGAGGTTGATCATTTGAAGAGTTTTAAATCATCACAACCCCTACAGTTGGCCGGCGCTCGGTTCTTCCTTGACTTTTCTGAGAGTAAACAGCAGAGGCTTCCTTCTTAGCTGGGAAGGCCTTCTTAACAGCAGCGGACGCAGAGGTATCTTTCTGAATCTTACAACTTTTAATACCGGCCTCGACCCTTTCGCCGGTCAGAATTAGTTCAGTAAATCCCACGGAGGAACTCCCAATTAAATGATTGAAGAAAGGGCCAGACAGGGTCCCCAGAAACATGTCAACTAGCTCTCTATCCGACAATGGTGGTTGCACCCTTCCAGCCAGATCACGCCACTTCTGGGCATACTCTTTAAGCCCTTCATTAGAAGCCATACCCATACTCTATAGTTGAGTACGAGTGGGCGCCAAATCAGCATTGTATTGGTATTTACGATAGAAAGCAGCAGCTAAGTCTTCCCAATTGTGAACCTCTGATCTCTCGAGTTGATAGAACCAGTCCAATTGTGTGCCTGACAAACTGTCTTGAAAAAAGTGTACCCAGAGGTCTTTATCAGATGAGTGGGGTTGGATCTTTCTAACATAGGATCTTAGATGCATCTTTGGGCAGGACAAACCGTCATACTTAGCAAATGTTGGTACTTTGAACTTGGGAGGAATGGCGATCCCAACGACCAGCCCTAGTTCTTCAAAATCTAAACCAGGTACCCTTCGCAACTCCATGGCTTCCAATCTATCGTCAAGATTTTTATATTTATCATCCACCGGGGGATATTGCTGTTCGGAGTAGTCTTCATCCTCTTCCTCTTCAACTTCAGATTCAGAAGGTCCGGCAACTCCTTTTCCTTTACCATCCCCTTCATCAGACGTTGAGGGGAACTCGAGAACTTTTCTAGAATTGCTTTCAAACCTTCTTCCCATAGTGGCTACTCCAGGCCTTTTCTTCTTTTTCTCTTTATCTTTCTCCAACAACGCTTTAAGGTCCTCTTGACCCTTTGCTAAGGTCATGAGGAGTTGTTGGAATTGAGAATTCTGTGCTTGCAGATCCTTAACCGTCGGCTCCAAATCCATCTTACTGAAATAAACAGCAGAAAGATAAGGAAACCTGGTGTGAAGACCTGTTTATGCATATGATGAATGATATGTTATTCATGTAATGCATTCAAGGATTCAAAAAATTCAAATTTGTTGCAAACAAAAAGAACACACGTCATATTAAGAAGAAATTTGTTAGTACATAAGTGCCCCATGGGCAAAATATTACAAAATTCTTAATGTAAAATGACATTGCGCATCCTCTTTGGTGTGATGTAAGTCTTGAGAGTTTCCTCCTCATGAAGTTGGCGGGTAAGCTCCAAAACCTTCTTCTCACTGGCATAAAAGCTGGCTTCAAAAGTATTTCGTTCTTCTTTGAGTTGGATCCAACTCTTTTGTTATTCTTCCCATGATGTTGGCATGTCAGGATATAGGAGGGTGTATGGAACCTCTCCTTCCATAACAGGCTCTTTGATCAAGGGGAGAATGTGAGGGTATGGCATCATAAGATTCTGGGCGCGGGTTCGTACCCACTTGAGATAAGGCTCAAGGGGGATGGAATTCTTGTGCCCCAGTGTCTTACTATCCACTTTTTTGGGCATCCTCCAAGCTCTGATGAATCTTTGTCGAAGTCCTTGCGCATCGTTGTCGAAGTCAAAAACTAGGTCAGGAATCAGCATGTCATGAGGGTCATCCCTCCGATCATATCCAAACTGTCTTAGAGATAAACAGGGGTTGTAGGTAATACCTCCCCTAATGCCAAGTAGTGGGACATTAGGGAATTCCCCACAACGATCAATGATGATGACATTTTCTCTAGACCGAGAACACCAATGTACATCAGAATGTGTGAGGGTCATCAACCGTTTTGACCACCTTAAACCCTGATCATTCTTCAAAATTGATTGTGGAAAGTGAGAAATAAACCACCTTGCTAGGATAGGAGTACAGCACATGAGAACACCTCTTTTCCTCATTGTTCGTGTGTAAAATGAGTGTAGGATGTCCCCAAGCAATGTAGGTATAGGGTTTCGGGATATTAAAATCTTGACAGCATTCACATCTATAAGCTGATCAGGGTTTGGGAACAAAACCAACCCATAGATGAGGAGTGCCACAATCTCTTCAAAGGCTTGTAGATCTAGAGAATTCCAGCAGTCTTGTGCCTTCTCAAACAGAAACTTTGCCAAGAATCCCTTGACACCACTTCTGGTTTCCCAATGTCCTTTAATGTTAGATGGTTGCAAGTGTAATGCTTGAGCAACATCTTCAGGCTTTGGTTCTTTTTCCGTACCGTTGTAGGGTAGTTAATGAAGAATAGGAATTCTCAGGAGTTGAGAAATTCCTCCAAAGTGGGTACTAGTTGGTAATTAGGGAATGTGAAATAGTGGTGTAGGGGGTCAAAGAACTGGAAGAGAACTTTCACCGTGTCTTATTCAATGTTGGAGTTGACAAAGTTGAGAAGTCTACCACGTCTTTCACTGAAGAGAGAATTCTATGGAATCCTAGAAGTGAGCTCCTTGAGTTAAGGAGGGATTCTCACAAGGTTGACTTGAATTGTTTTCCTGCGAAGAGATTCCATGACCTACAAAACAAGAACAAAGATGAAGATCCAAACCCTTGAAATGGTTAGTGGATGCATATGATGCTTTATGATGTTCATGATGTATGCACAAGCAAATGTACAAACAAGTCACACAAAACCCTAGTTTCAGGCTTGCATGAGGTTTCATAGGTAAATACCCTCTTGAGTTTAGTTGGCTCAAACCTGTCCTATAAATAGTAACCGGGTTCTAAGTAGCTCAATATCACTGGATTATTTTCTATGTTCATTTTTTTGGTTTAGCCACTTAACTAGCGACCAAAATATTCCAAGAAAACAACCCTCAATGAGTGTAGTATCGAGTATCTATCAACTTCGGACTGCACCAAAGCCAGTCATCTCACTACCCCTAATAAAAGGCCAAGATGGTCAAGTAAGGTTCTAAGAGTTCATTAGTGCTTTATGACATCACTCAGCGGCCCCATATTCTCTTTGATTGACTCAAAGGCTACCGGTACTCACAAGTATGTCGCACTAATATAGCTATTGCTTCAACCATGTTGGTATACCCCGCACAGTTTCCACAACGTATTGCTATTTACCTATGATTGTTTCCAAAATCCGTGTGGAGGATTTCAAGCCCAAACAAGAGAACCAAATGTAAATCAATCAAAGCAAACAAATATAATCATGCAAAGGGTGATCTAAGCCCTAAGGTTACTCCACTTTTAAAGTAGTCCCCAGCAGAGTCGCCAGTTCTGTGATACGGTCGGAGAACTGACTTGGAATTTTGCTTTTGTGTTCGCAAATGTTTCGGTTTAGCAAGAGTCGCCACCAACTTTTTATTTTATCCTAAGGAAAGGTCAAAAAGCACAGGAAAGACCTTTGAGATGTTTTCTTGGGTTCGGGGAGTAGATTATAGAAAGGGAAGGTATTAGCACCCTTTCTATCCATGGTTATCCATGGGCTCTTAGTTACTTGTGAAGAAGTGAAAAACACAAGAAGGGGGGTTGAATTATAAAAACTTGAAATCAAATGCAGTCAACACGGTATTTTTATCCTGGTTCGTTTGATCTCAAACTACTCCAGTCCACCCGTCAAGGTGATTTCGCCTCTCTCCAACGAGGTCTTAATCCACTATATTCAACTGAATATTACAACTGCTTTAACAACTGCTAAAGCCTTCTTGAGTCAAACCACAAACCGGTTTCTCAAGGTAATACTTTCTTACAGATAGATGAAATCTAAGTGTGTTGAATGTTTTCTACAAAAACTGTTTATCACAACTGTGATACTACACACGTTAAGCTTATGAGAACTAGAGTGCTAAAATAATTGAGTAAAGAATTTGAGAGCTTTAGCAAACTGAGAGTGAGGAAGATGATGAATAGCTTTAGGCGTGTAAAGTGTTGTAGAGCATTAGCCAATTCAATCTTCACTGACTTATTTATATAGCATTGGAGAATGGTACGTTGGAGTCAGTTAATTATGTTTCAATGCCAATAACATTCTTTCCAAAATGAGAAGATATTTGTCTGGAATAATGCCGTTGATAATAAAGTATCTTGAATGCACAGTACCGTTGCCACTTAAGCGCGTTCTGGCTTTGGCTTATTCTGACGCTGCTAGGTGCTGATGAGTTGTTGTTTTCTTGATCAGAGTTCAGATTGTTACACGCAGATGTGTTCATCAAGCTTCAGTGTAAGCACATGTTGATCTTCTGATTCTGGCATCTGATATAACATCTTATGATGCTGATGTTGATATTTCATCTTCTGATGCTGATGATGATATTCTCTTGCTGATACCCATCAGAGTTTCTGTAAAACAGAATGTAATTTTTTTAGGCAGCATATATGTCTTACATGAATCATACAATTAATATATCTTTGCATTTTGTTATCATTAAAACTTAAACTTAGGGTAGTAGATTTTTTCAATTGAAAATTAACGTGAAAAGTATCAGAGATAACCAAATTGTAAAGAGTATCAGAATTAAATAGGAAGTTATCAACGGTAAGAGGATAAGGGATAAAGAGATATCAGAGTTTAAGGGGATAAGAAATGCTCCCCCTGAATTTATTACTTCCCTTTTTAATTCCATGAGTCCTTCAGGATCAGATCTTTATTGACTTTCTTTGAACATCAGAACATCAGAGCTTTAGTGTATCAGAGATGATTAACTTCTTGTACTTGTAGCTTATGCAAAACAAAAACATTCAAGTATATCAGAGTGTTAGAATGTTTGAGACTTTTGTCTCAGTAGTCCGTTATTGAAAAATATCATTCTTTTTCTCCCCCTTTTTGTCAGCAATCAAAAAGTGCAAGTAATATAAGCTAAAACGATCAGAGCAGAAAAAATGTTATATTTAATTCAAAGCATAGAAGAGAGTACATAAAACATGGAAAGAAAACAATGAAAACATCAATAATGAAAATCTAAGGTTGGGGTGGAAAGCGTGTGAACAGAGCTTCTAGCATGTTCTTTATCTGATCAGCAGTTTCCTTCTGCTGATGCACCATGCTGACAATTGTATCAATCTTGCCATCTTGCACATCCATCCTTTCCTTCATTTTCTGATCATTCTCATCCATTCTTTGCTGCAGACGAATATCATTCTGCTTCAGCTCTTCAAGAGTCTGCCTGTCCAAGGCAGCTTGAGAAACGTCAGAAACAGGATGCTTTTGAGAGCTTTCTGCAACATCTTCTGCTTGTCTAACATCTTCAACTTGAATTGTCTGATCTTCTGCTTGCTGAACTTTTGAAGCTGGACGCTTTTCAGACCATGGCTGACTATCCGGAAGTAGCACTTCCTCCTTCAGCAGCTGACCTTCAGCTTCCTTCAGCAGCTTGCTGAAGTTCTGTTGGGCCTGTTCATAGTTTATGTCTTGCAGCTTGAGGGCTTCAACGCGTACCCACATTCTGAAATGTGTCCAGAGTTGGTCTGAGGCAGCAGGATCAATCATTCCAGGACAAACCTGCTTTAGAGAAGCAATCTAATTCTGCAAGCCTGTTTCAAAATTCAAAATGTCAGCACCAACATCTAGTTGTTTGGGTTTGGGGATGGCTATTTTATTTTTAAGGTCAGCAAGACGGTCAAGGATTGTTAAATCAATGAAGGTCCTGCTGTGGTCTTCTGTATTTTGTTTGGGAGATGGAGTGGGAGAGTCAGAAATAATAATTGGTCTGTTTGGAGTATTTGGAGGGGTAGTTTCTGGTGAGGATGGCAATTGGGGAATGTTTACAGTTGTACCACAAGGTAGCTGAATTGCCAAGGGTTGTGGTTCAGAGGATTGAGGTGAGAGAGGTTCAGGGGTTTTAGGTTCAGGTGATGGAGTTTCAGAGTGTTGAAACTTAGGTTGTGGAGATGATGGTTGAGGTGAAGGTGGATGAAGTTCTGGTTGTGGAGAGGGAGGTGGAATTTCTGGTTGTGGAGAGGGAGGTGGAATTTCTGGTTGTGGAGAGGGAGGTGGAGTTTATGGTTGTGGAATTTCTGGTATGGGTGAGAGTGGATGTTCTGGTTGAGGTGAGTGGGCAGTTTGTGGTTGAGTGTTTGGATTTTCTGAGAGGGGAGCGGAAGAACGTTGATCAATTTCAGAAAGAACTTTATCAAGTTCTGATTCTATTGATGTTGTGTGTTTTGGATTTTTGGTGCGGGATCTCCTGAGAGTTAGTGACTCTGAAGGGTCAGCCTCTGGTTCGGTGTCATCAATGGTGGGTATGTGGATTGGTAGTTCATGTGAAGCTGGGGTTGGAATAGATGTTGGAATAGCAGAAGAATTTAAAACATTAACAGCAGATATATTACCTCTCTTCTTAGGGGTCTGCTGGGATGGTCCTTCTGAAGTAGCCTTTCTCTTCTTCGTCTTCTTCACAGTAACTTCTGGATTTTGCTGGTGCAGATCTTTAATGTTCAGAGTGGGATCTGTGCCATCAGCCTTGCAAGCGTCCAAGTATCTGAGAACAATGACTGGTTTAGAGTCAATCTCAGAGAATATTGGAAAGTCGTCCAGAGGGACTCTTCTGCTGGTGATGTCAGCAAGAGGAGTGACGCTGGTCTCCTTTCTGATATTCTCTATCAGTTTCATTTTCTTCAGATTCTTGGCATTCAGAGGCTTGCCAACAGTAGGTTCAATGGAGCTCAATTCCTGTGCTTCTGTAAGGTGTTCAATCAGCCTATTCTCAGTTAGAATATCTGATATTAACCTGCCAAAGGGTATCCAGTCCCTTTTTGTCCTTTCTTCTTCTCTTGTCTCCTTGACGCTGGTCCTGAGGTGATTAAACAGAAGATGAGCCAAGTTAATCTTTACCTTCTGATTAATAAAATAGATCAGAAACTGCTGATCTATGTTTATATAATCAGGAGAGCTTGTGGGCTTCCTGTGATTGAAGCACCCCAGAATAATCTTCGCCCATATTCTGTGCTGATCCTTCAAGTCTCTGATTTTGCTGCTGGGAACCCCATGGGTGAAAATCTCTCTTGCAATGACAGCAGCATCTGAGCATCTTTCTGCCATGTCGATACAGCGGATACCACCACCAGTGTATCCAATCAATCTTGCAATGTGATCCTCAGTGATCACAATCTTCTTTCCCATGATATAGGAAGTAACTTGATGTGTTGATGAAGACGCATGAATCCAGAATTCTTTGACCAATACTGGGAACGTTGGCCCCACCAACCTATCAAAGTATCTCTCCCATCCTTGTGCCCTATCTTCTTCTGTCAAATAGAATCCATTTTCTTTCAGACTTGTGAAATCAACAATCAGTTCAGACATAACTTCCAAGTTCTTCACTGGTGTAAGGAGCGTTCTAAAGGGAATTTGGTATTGTTCAGATGAAGCCTCCTTCTGAGAACCTGCAGAAACATTGCTAGAGGTTGCCATGTTCACACTTAGGGTTTCTTTTAGAAAAGCTTGAAAAAGGGTTTCTTTTGAAAAAGATGAACACACAAGTAAGAATGCGGAGAAAATATTTGGATGATTGTAAGAAACGGTAAAAGTTTAATGAATGATGTTAATGTGCTTAAATAGATTTCAAAATGAGTTTTGAAAATGTAAACGGTTTTAAGAAACATAATTAATTCATGATTACAGTTTAACACATGATTACACGCATTTAATGCTTGCTGATTTTGGGGGATTTGAGAAAGATACTTGGAACGGTTACCAGACATGTGTCTCAATGCATCCAATAAGCGTTTTGCTATCTCAGAAGCGTGCACGCGTGTTCTGCTTCAGAGATTTGCTGATGATTGGATGACACTTGTTTGATTTAGTGAGCAGCACGTCTATCCTTGAGCTGAAACACTCAGATCTTTAAGAATAGAATCTGATACAATCTGCATGTTTATCTTTCTGAAAGAAGATTGATCAGAAGTTCACAGTTAAAAGAAAACACATTCTGAAGGTTAATATATAAAATTAAAACATTTTCATTCTGGGCAGAGCTTCATGCTGAGATGTTTCAGAATAAAATTGAACCTATCTTCAGAAAGAGGTTTAGTGAAGATATCATCCCATTGATGGTCTGTATCAATAAATTTTAAGTTCAAAATTCCTTTCTGAATATAGTCCCTCATGAAATGGTGTTTTATTTCTATATGCTTAGCCCTAGAATGCAAAATAGGATTTTTACTTAAGCAAATGGCAGAAGTATTGTCACAGAGTATAGGGATGTTACTCTCAAAAATCTGGAAGTCTTCAAGCTGACTTTTCATCCAGAGCATTTGTGTGCTGCATCCAGCTGCTGCTATGTACTCAGCTTCTGCTATTGATAGCGCAATTGTGGATTGCCTTTTGCTGGACCAAGAGATCAGATTTTCTCCTAGAAACTGGCAGCTTCCAGAAGTACTTTTACGCTCTACTCTGTCTCCAGCAAAGTCAGCATCACAGTAACCTACTAAGCTGTAATCACTAGATTTTCTATAAAATAGACCCAGATTAGTAGTACCTTTCAGATACTTGAAAATTCGCTTAACAGCTGTTAAGTGAGATTCTCTAGGATCTGATTGGAATCTAGCACAAATACATATGCTGAATAAGATATCAGGCCTTGAAGCCGTCAGATAAAGGAGAGAACCAATCATACCTTTGTAGACCTTCTGTTCTACCTTTTTGCTTACCTCTTCTCTCTCCAGAATGCACGTGGGATGCATTGGAATCTTTGATGACTTACATTCTAAGAGGTCAAATTTCTTCAGAAGTTCTCTGACATATTTGCTCTGATGAATGTAAGTTCCCTCTAGATTTTGATTGATCTGAATTCCCAGAAAGAATTTCAGTTCTCCCATGAGGCTCATCTCAAATTCTGCCTGCATACACTTAGCAAATTTTCTTCCAAGAGAAGGATTAGTAGATCCAAAAATAATATCATCAACGTAAATTTGACAGACTAAGATGTCATTCTTAACTGACTTACAGAATAAGGTAGTGTCCACCTTCCCTCTGGTGAATTCTTTTTCTAACAGAAAGTTACTTAGTCTTTCATACCAAGCTCTGGGAGCTTGTTTTAGACCATATAGTGACTTCTTTAGTTTGAAAACATATTCTGGATTTTTTGTACTTTCAAAACCAGGGGGTTGGTGCACATAAACCTCTTCTTCTATATAACCATTTAAGAATGCACTCTTGACATCCATCTGATACAGAGTGATGCCTTTATTAACAGCAAACGAAATTAAAAGTCTGATAGATTCTAACCTGGAGACTAGGGAAAAGGTTTCTGTATAGTCTATCCCCTCTTGCTGACTATAACCTTGTGCTACCAGTCGTGCTTTGTTTCTGATAACTTCACCTTGTTCGTTCAGCTTGTTTCTGAACACCCATCTTGTTCCAATGACGTTGAATCCTTTTGGTCTGGGAACTAGATCCCATACATCATTTCTGGTGAATTGATTCAGCTCTTCTTGCATTACTAGAATCCAGTCGTTCTCCAGAAGTGCTTCATCAATAGAAGAAGGTTCAATCAGAGACACAAGTCCCATGAGGGATTCTTCAGAGTTTCTGAAGCTGGCTCTTGTTCTGATTGGATCTTCTTTTCTTCTTAAGATGGTTTCTTCTGGGTGATCCAAGCTGCTTCTGGGTAGTCTTTTCTGAGGTTGGTCAACAAATGTTGTTGGATTGCTAGCAGTGCTCCTTTCAGATGTTGAAGGGGTGTCTTTGTTGAGAGCTTCTGATGACTTGTCTTCAGAACCTGTGAATTCAATTTCCATACCTGCAAAGACTTCATTCTGCTTTGACTTTTCAGAGTCAAGCTTATCATCAAAACGAACACTGATTGATTCTTCCACAATCTGTGTTTCTGTATTGTATACTCTGTACCCTCTTGAGCATTCAGAGTATCCTAACATAATACACTTCTGTGCTTTAGAGTCAAACTTGTTCAAATAATTTTTTGTATTTAACATAAAACAAGTACATCCAAATGGATGAAAATATGAAATGTTGGGCTTTCTGTTCTTCCACAATTCATATGGAGTCTTTTACAGAATAGGTCTTATGGAGATTCTATTCTGAATGTAGCACGCTGTGTTTATTGCCTCTGCCCAGAAGATCTTAGCAACGTTTGTCTCATTGATCATGGTTCTGGCCATTTCTTGCAATGTTCTGTTCTTTCGTCCTACAACTCCATTTTGTTGGGGAGTTCTAGGACAAGAGAAATCATGCAGAATGCCTCTATCATTAAAGAATAACTCAAAATCTTTGTTTTCAAACTCTCCACCATGATCACTTCTGACTTTAACGATTCTAAGATCCTTTTCATTCTGAACTTGGTTACAAAAGGTGACAAACACATAGTGTGACTCGTCCTTGTGTCTTAAGAACTTTACCCATGTCCATCTGCTATAGTCATCTACGATTACTAACCCATACTTCTTGCCACTGACTGAAGCAGTTTTAACTGGTCCAAATAAGTCAATGTGCAGAAGTTCTAATGGCTTAGAGGTAGAAACAACATTTTTAGATTTGAAAGAAGGTTTTGCAAACTTGCCTTTCTGACATGCTTCACACAGAGCATCTGAATTGAACTTCAGATTAGGAAGTCCTCTGACCAGATTGAGTTTGTTAATCTGAGATATTCTTCTCATACTAACATGCCCCAATCTTCTGTGCCAGATCCATTGCTCGTTGTTAACAGACAGAAGACACTTTACATTCTGACTTTACAAGTTTTCCCCACCCATGATGCAGAGTTGAAGTGACAGCCCCTGCTTCGTGTATCCATGGCCGTCCTAGCAAACAACTATATTCGGGAATAATGTCCATCACCTGGAAAGTTATCAAGAACAAGTGTGGTCCTATATGGATGGGCAAGTCCACTTCACCGATGACAGATTTCCTCGACCCATCAAAAGCCTTTACAATGATGCCACCCGGGCACATAGGTGTTCACTGATACTTTAACTTAATGAGAGTACTTCTTGGTATAACATTTAACGCGGATCCATTATCAATTAGCACATTGGATAGCGAATCATTCTTGCTGTTCATAGATATGTGGAGGGCCAGGTTGTGATTCCTCCCTTCATCTGGTAACTCATCATCACAGAAACTCAAGTTGTTACATGACGTAATGTTTCCAATTACACTGCTGAATTGATCTAATGGCATGTAATTCTCTACAAAAGCTTGATCTATTACTCTCATCAGTGATTCTCTATGAGTGGAGGAAATCATCAATAAAGCTAAGATGGATATCTTTGAAGGAGTCTGCAATAGTTTATCTACAATTTTGTAGTCGCTCATTTTAATTATCTTTAAGATATCATCCACTTCTTTCTCCAATGTAGCTCCACTAGTCTCTCTCGCAGTCTTCTTCGGCTCATCATTCTCAGCAATTTTCTTTCCAGCAACAACTTCTCTTCAAATAACCGGCGCAAACACGCGACCACTACGGGTCACCCTGCTATTATCAACTATATTTCCAACATTTGGCATTGGCTGGATGGGAACCTCCACCCCATCTTCCAAGATTGTAGCGTTATATTTGTAAGGCACAACCTTATCTGATTTATAGGGAACATGACCTGGCAGACAAATTACCAATGGGGTAACAGTTGGTTTGCTATGGTACTCCATTTCAAGGTGAGAGGGTGCACCAAAACAAGGTACAATGACATTTACACCTTCCTCGACACAATCAACCCTCAAAAGACCATTTCCGACAAACAAATCTTCGTCTGAAGAGAAATACTCATCCGCGGAGGCATATTCTTGTTCTGACTCTTCTCTCATCAAATAAACTTCAACCATATCAACCTCGTGATAATCATCTCTCTGACCTGTGATCTTGATAGTTCCATTGTCTAACATAAATTGAACACCCTCTCTCACAATAGAACATCCTAGGGGGTCTCGACAGCAAACTATGCAAGATCCATATTGGTGTTCCACCTGACCAGCAATTCGGAAGAAGGTAGAATGCAATTGTATGAGATCTTCATTCAAATGCTCTACTTCAAAAATTCTGAATTCACCCAGACATCCAGAAACCATATTAACTTCCTCTTCATACTCTGCCCTAGGCCTGATTATATGAATTAGACCATCATTCATCATCTCCTGTAAATCAGCCTTTATCTTCTCGCAACCCTGTATGTTTGTACTGCAAATAGCATAATCGGTGTGGTCATGCGTATTATAACTGAATTCACAGAGGTCTGCGTGCATTTTCACCAAATCCCCTCTAACCAGATTAATGTCAAATATTCGGAAGTCACCTGGACAACCGGC
Organism: Vicia faba; assembly: GCA_948472305.1. Lineage (NCBI taxonomy): Eukaryota > Viridiplantae > Streptophyta > Magnoliopsida > Fabales > Fabaceae > Vicia > Vicia faba. The sequence goes on from OX451740.1 coordinate 781,533,962, forward strand.
CACCATATTCACATCATTCACTCCCTTGTGTTTGGGCAGAGGATTGTCTTTCACATTAGGCCCCATGTCTTTGAAAGATAAAATTCCAGACTTCACCAACCTTTGCACTTCAGTCTTTAAAGGATAACAATTTTCAACACTATGCCCTGGTGCTCCCTGATGAAAGGCACACGTCTGGTCTGCTTTGTAATACCAAGGCAATGGAGATGGTATTGCTGGAGGTGGTCGTGTCTGGACCAACTTCTTCTGGATCAATGCTGGTAGTAGCTCTGCATAACTCATGGGGATAGGGTCATAGTTCTCCCTTCTTTGATTATTCCCTTAGTTCCCCTGTTGGGACTGTCTTTGATAAGCAACGGTAGTCGGAGCGACATTCATAACAGAAGTAACTGATGCAACTTGCTGGTGACGCTGATAATTCCTTCTAGAAGCGTTCATCCTTCTCTCTTGTATGACATCATTGGTATCCCCCTCTTTCTACTTTGTATACCCATAAGCTGGCCTTTTCACACCTCCCGATCCTTCACCCTTTGTCAAACGGCCTTCTCTTACTGCCTCTTCTAGGCGGACACGCATTCCTACCATTTGTGTGAAATCACTTGGGGAACTTTCTACCATTCTTTCGTAGTAGAAAGAGCTTAATGTCTTCAGAAAATTTCAGTCATTTCCTTCTCCTCCATGGGAGGAATCACTTGTGCAGCCACTTCGCTCCATCTCTGAGCGTACTCTTTGAACGATTCTCTGTCTTTTTGATTCATGGCTCTAAGTTGGTCACGATCAGGCGCCATGTCCATATTGTACTTGTATTGTTTTATAAATGCTTCTCTCAAATCATTAAAGGTGTGGATGTTGGCACTGTCTAAACTCATGTAGCATTTCATCGCTGTGCCGGTCAGACTATCCTGGAAAAAGTGAATCAGTAAACGCTGATCATCGGTGTGGGTAGACATTCTCCTCACGTACATCACCAAGTGAGCACGAGGGAAAGTGTCTCCCTTGTACTTCTCAAACTCCGGGACCTTGAACTTAGCAGGCACTTTAACATTCTGGACCAAACACAGCTCATTCACATTCGGCCCAAATAACTCTTTTCCCCTAAGAGCCTTCATCTCTCTTTGCATTCTATCAAACTGCTCTTGGAAATCATCCATCCTGTCATAAATACCCAGGTCTTCACTCGGCCGAGGGAAAGGACGACACACATCTTCATTAACAATCGGAACCAAATTCACCGAAGGAGGTGCAGCAGGAACATTATTCACCACAGGAGGTGCTGGAGTAACAACATTTGGAACTATCGGAGCATCTTGGGGGCCCAAATTGAAACCTTAAGGTGCTAAATTCTCTGGCATTCCCCACGGATAACCCTGAGGCATACGGTTTTCAACAACAGTTAGAGTAGCAGATGAAGGAACAACAGGAAATTCAACATTTTCCCTTGCTTGTTGAGGTTGAACACTCGGTGGCTAATTTTGAGCAACCACTAGAGCTTCCATCAGAGTGTCAAATTGGCCAAGCTAGCCTTCAAAGCAGAAACTTCTTCGTGTAGCTCGCGATTCTCCTGTTCCAAATTGTCCATCTTCTTTTTGAAGTTAGCCTGAGTGCTGTAGTGATGAGTCAGCTTACTGAATGAAGTAAAAAGTTGGGTAAGGCACCTAGATATGCACAGTAAATTCAAGAAATATGTGCAACATGATGCATGACATGCAATACACATGATTATTTTTAATTTATCATTTAATATTTCAAGGGATTTAATGTTTATACACATATTGCAAACACCAAAATAAGAACGCATTTGAAATAATGAAAACTTTTATTATAATAACTTCAAAATGGGTTACAAATTTCAATGATCCCAAGTACAAGATGAAAATACAATCTAAAAATCCTGAGAGAAAGAAACTGATAGAGATCAATCTGTACGTTGGTGCTTCCCTATGAGCCTGGAAATCTGAGCTCTTAACCTCTGGTTTTCTTCCACATGTCTGATGGCAACCTCCTTCCAATCATCTGAAGCAGGAAGTGAGTAATCAGCACCTGTTTAAGGCTTAGGAGAAAATAAATCCCCTTGCCTCTCCATAGACTCTACTGCTCGACTCTCAAGGATCTCGATCAAATCATCTTTCTCCTTCAAGTCTGCTTTGTAGGAACTCTCTAAAGTCTGGAACTTGTTCTTCCAAGCATCTCTTTCTTGTTGCATCCTAACTAAAGCAAGTTGCAACTCTTCTAGATCATCTAATAAAGGAGGAGTGGTTTTCATAAACAGATCAGGCATGGGTGTCTCTCGAGTATAAGACATCTTCAACTGGATGGCTCTCGATCGGACCCACTGAAGATATGGCTCCAAAGAAACAGCACCCCTAGGTCCCAAATCCTTCCTACTTTTCTTATGAATGTGACGCTAGGCCTTCGCAATCTGCTCCCTAGCTTCCCTGTGGTCTTCTCCTTCCTCCAGAAAGAAACTACTCAAATGAATATTGTTCTACTTATCTCTCATCGGATAACCAAGTTGTCGCCGCGCAAGAACAGGGTTATAGTTAATTCCTCCCTTTGTACCAAGAAGAGGAACATTGGGAAAACTACCACAACTGTCAATAATCTCCACATCCTGATAAGCTCAATGATACCAATCAATATCCAAGTGAGTAAGTGCCATGATCTTAGGAGTCCAACGAGGTTCCTTATTGGCATCCCAAAAAGCATCAGACTGAGGCATATGAGAGATGAACCACCGGTACAACAAAGGCGTGCAACAGATAATCATTCCCCCATGATAAGAACTCCGAATATGAACAGAGTAATAAGCATCACCCAACAGTGTAGGGACTGGGTTTCCAATAATGAAAATCCTGATAGCGTTAATGTCGACAAACTTGTCCACATTAGGAAATAAGAATAATCCATAAGCCAGTAAAGCAAAGATGGCCTCAAAAGCAATCGTACTCTTCATTCTGGAAAAGTAACGAGCTTTCTCCAATAAGAACTGAGCTGGTAATCCTCTAATCCCTCCTTTGGTATTCATATGGGCTTCCAACTTAGACTTCCCCAGATGAATCAAAGTAGCAATCTCATGTGGTTTTGGCTCACCCTCCAAACCAGTAAAAGGAACACGATCGGTAACAGGTAAATCCAATAGATAAGAATACTCCTCCAGTGTAGGCGTCAACTGATAATCGGGAAAAGTAAAGCAGTGATACACTGGATCATAGAACTGGACCAAGGTCGAGAGAATACCCTCCTTCATCTTCACCTTCATGAGAGGAATAATGGATCCATACATCTTCCAAAAGTCTGCAGAACACTCGATCTTTGGAATCAGACTGACCAACTCATCTATCTTGGGATCCTTGAAACTGTATTTCCCGGTCTTTCTCTTTCCAGAATCCATGGTTAATAGTACCTGAGATGTTTACAAATAGTCAACCTTTAAATCCCTTGAAATATTTTCTTCTTCAAAAGATGCTTATGAGTGCATGGATGCATGATGCAAAATACACACACAAGATCACACATATAGGGTTCATAGGTTCAACGTCACGAGCATAAGGTCGAAGGTACTACCTATAAGGTATTGGTCTAAAAAGTTATCACCTGTCGAACAAGGTTCTATAGGTTTCCAGAGTCTACATCCTTCCTTCGGATATTACCAACTTCCCGATTAACTCGATAATTAGTAATTTTCTCAAGAAAGACTCGTCCGAGCGTAGTATCGCGTGACAACTATTTCCAGATTACTCCGTCATAGCTTCCGCACTACACCTAAAAGGCCAAGATGGGTTTGGTATTCTACAGTCCTCAGTTTCAGCAGGCTCCCAGGTCGAAAGCAGTACGTCTTCCCGATTACTCGGTAAATGACACTACAATCAAAGAGGCCTCCACTGAGTAGGGGATCTCATGCCTCATTTTTTGGGATTACTCCCTCAAAGTTAACATGACTATACCGCCCGTCCTATCTTATAGTTTGCCCAAGTCCGGGTATAGGACTTATGAGTAATCACCAAGCACCCTGAAAACTAGGAAAATTCAGACAAATATATATACAAAATATAACACATAAGCAACAATAGCACATATACAGATATAAACAAAGATAGGTTTAACCCACTTAGGGATGGACCAGCAAGAGGTCAATCTGTCCCCAGTGAAGTCACCATTTTTCTGTAGCGGTATAAATGTTCAAGACTAAGCCATTGGATTGACTAGCTTTTATACAAATCAAAATAAGAATCGCCACCGCGCTTTATTGTTTCCAAAGGAATGGGAAAAGAGCGAATAACCCAAAAACAGGGGGAGAGATTCAAGGTAAGGGGGTTGGTTATGCAAAGGGAAGGTATTAGCACCCTAAACATCTACGGTACTCCCCAGGAACCTCTTTGAAAAATCTGTATATTTTGGCTATGAAAATGTGTTGTTTAGAAATAGATGGTGGAGGTAAGAAAAGAAGTATTTTTTATGATTTTTGCACCCGCTGCGGTTGCGAATCTTTAGTTCCTACATACCACCTTTCATGCAATATGGGATCAGGGTACACGTAGTTCCTCTTTTAAAAATTTGAAACACAAATGTGTTGGTTGATTTTAAGAGATAAGACATCATCGTCATTGTCCGTGTGGAAAACATACTTACTACCCACAATAATGAGAAAGGAGAATTTGCATCATCTCAAAGTGGAGGATAATGGTTTGGATTTTAAAATCAACAATGCCTCACTCAACACCCAAGTGGAAAATATCTCACTTCACTACATATTGTAGAAGTATAGTTGTTTGCATCACTACAAGGATTGACAAGAGTCTAACCTTTTGAGAAAAGTTTAAAGATAAAAGCCAAAGTGGAAAAATGGTTTGAAATGAGGTTGATTGACTTTTAGTCTTCTCACAAAAAGTGTCAAAGTGTTATTAAATTAATTGAAGTTTATTTATGAAAATGATTTTTGAAAATGCATGGACATAAGTCCAAGTTTATTATGAAAGTGGTTCAAGTTTAGAAACAAGAAGAGTTTAAAAAGGAGGGAGAAGATTTTTGAAATTAAAGAAAATGGGAGGTGAAGAAGAGACTATCCTAAAGCATAAGGTAAAAGCTAAGGATAAGGACCATCTAACCAACAAGAATCCAAAACTTGACATTATGAGCCAAGATATAATTCCCATTCTTTGGATTGAAACCAAGCAAGAAAAGATACTAGACCTCTTCAAATGTATTAAGTCTTCACAAAAATTGGGCAGAGTAACGACTGTATACGGGTGAATTCTAGATTACAAACAAAGACTGTAATCACAAAAACATGCACACAAAAACAAACAAGCAACCCAATGTCTTGAGGTAAACCTCAAGAGCTCCAGACAAAATAATCAGATAAGATCACAAGGTCTCCAAGATAGGTCAAGGTTTCTAATCCTAAGTCCAAGAAAAAGTCCCATGCTCCATAATTCCAAGGATAGTAACCAAATAGTCCAAGTACAATTAAGAGTTTTTTAGGGTTTAAGTTGGTTATTAAGTATCTTAGAAAAAAGAAAAGCTCAAGTGAGCAAAGTAAAAATGACAAGAAAATAAATGCTCAAGTGAGCAAAGATGAAAATGGCATGAAATGTAAATGCTAAAAGATAAATAGTGCATAAAGCATAAAATAATAAAAACATAAAATAAAACAAGTCAATAATTAGTGGTTAGTTGGATGACCATCTTGAAACTTGCATTTGGAACTCATTAGAGGATTGATAGAACCAAAGCCTCCACACAACAAGTTGCATTTGCTTTTTGTCAAGTATATCATCCATTTGGAATTCTCACAAGTACCATTTAATGATCAACGATGTTTAAGTGATCCGTGTTGACCAAAGGTGTTGTAGATCCATTAGAGGATTGGTAGAACCAAAGCCTCCATACAATGAATCTCAAGGTTATTAAATCAAAGAGATCAAATTAACATACTTGGGCTTGCAATCATAAGTTTGGGCCAGGAATGCTCATTTATTTGAATCGGGACAAAATTTAGTGCTATGTTAAGCAATTGTAAGTGGCCTTATATAGAAGTCGCGCCTATTTTGAGGCCGGTCAATAGCAATCTATACACCATTTGTTTTGAGACATGATATAGAGATCATGCTCCAACAACATTTAGTGAAAGGAGAAGGGAATGAGATGAAGAGGAATTAGGGTAAAAAAAGAAAACCACATTTGAATTAATATTTAATCAAACTATTATTAAAATCATTCATCCATTTTTTGTGAAGTCAACACCATGGATCCAATGATGTTAATAAAGCCGTGACCAAATAATCAACCCAAGATAGTCAGAAAATATTCACAAAATGATATAATATATATATATATATATATATATATATATATATATATATATATATATATATATATATATATATATATATATATATATATATATATATATATATATATATATATATATATATATATATATATATATATATATATATATATATATATATATATATATATATTAAAGGATGGAAAATGTTAAAATAAACTAGAAAATAATGAGGAAAATATCAATTATATTCAAATTAATCAAGAAATAAAAAATAAGACCATAGAAAAATCAGAAATGGGTCCAAATATTTTTATAAAAATTTTAATAATTTTTAAAAGTCAGAAACTATTTTTTAACCAATTAAAATTGATAAAACAAACATAAAATAGATCAAAAATATTAAACCTCAACATAAAATCCATAAAATTTCCAGAAATTCAAAAATATGCAAAATAATATTTATGAATTTTTTCAGAATTAAAAAATGTTAGAAAGTATTTTTTAAGTAATTAAAAGAAAGCAAATAATACCAAGAATATAAAAAATACCAGATGTTAAAATAAAAATGTAAAAAATATATTCATGAGATCAGAAATAATTCAAAGTATTTTTTGTGAATTTTTCATAATTTTTGGATAAAAAATAAAAGAGTTATGAATTTTTGAAAATTTAATCAAATAAAATATAAAATCATAAAATAAAATAAAACCAAAAAGATGTGGACCATCAGATCAAAGTCAAAACTCGTTAGTAAGCTAATCCAATGGACCAGACCCGCTGTTTATATGGACCTTAGTGAAACACACATGTAATCAGAAAAGGGCAACCAATGAAATTAAAACGCTTGGCACACTATCATTGGCTGAGACGAGACATGTCATCGTCTTCAACCTCCAGACAACCTACAATGGGAATTTTGTGAGATCCTTCAAATAGAAAAATTAGGATCCCTGGCTAGCATCATTGAACTCGTCTCTTCAAGACGATTCTAACACAACCATGTCGCCAAATTTATGTAAAGTATGGAGAGAGATATGAATCAAAACACAAAAAAATAGCGAGCACCTTCAATTTGAGATTTCTCTCTCAATTCTCAATGGATTTAAAAATTGTAAGCATCATTAGAATCAGACAAAGGAGTAGAACAGATTAGTGCTGGATTTGGATCCAATTGGTGGAGAATTCTACCTTTTCGAAGTTCAAGTAAGAAGCTCTGAAACTGGACTTCTGTAGCTTGGATTATGGGTCTTTTTGATTGGTTTAAATGCTGGAGAGTTTGTATGAAGTTCAAGGATGATGAATACGCAAATAATTATGGAAAAGGAAGCTTAAATTTCAAAAACTGAATTCAACAAAAGTGGGTTCGTGTGAAGTTTTGGCAGGGTGTTCTTGGCTCTCTAAGCTTGGGAAATTGAATGGGGGATGACCCTCTATTTATAGGGAAGTGAATGGGAATGAAAGTTTGAAGAAACAAGGAAGTTTGGAGGGAAATTGAGCAAGGGTCGAGCACGAGTGAACTGTGACTTCATTTCCATCAAAACTCAGCCAAACCTTGCGTTTTGGGGTGCTAATAACTTCTGGAAAGTTTGCTAATCAAGTTTAAATTAAAAATGCGCACAAACCTTATGTTTAGAAGTCACATTAAGGATTTCAAAATTCTGACTTTGTGCAAAATTCAGTTTCAAACTACCAAATTCAAATCTATGGAATTTCCACCTCAAGGGGCCTTAGGGCATAATTATTGATGCTTTGGAAAGATGAGGTTACAAGCTTTGAAATGGAAAAAGAATGGAATCAAATGGATGCTTGAGCTGAAAGTTACATGAAGTCAAAGTTGAAGAAAAAGAGTTGACTTTCCATACTTTGAAAAATTTCAAACTCTTCTTTAAAAATGAACTATAATCTCTTGCATCCAAACATGGCCTTCCACTAAGAATTTTCCCTTGACCAAAAAATATAGAATGAAGTAGACCTCTTGAATGACACTTTGAAATTTGAACCACTCAAAATCTCAAAAAATTGAGCAAGTTGTGACTTGTTGAAGTTGGCCAAAAATCATGAAATGACCTATAATCTCTTGCATTCTTAAGGCAACTTCCATCCATTTTTTAACTTTGCACATAAAAGAAAGCATGAAGTACACATCCTTAGGGTCATCATGAAATAAGAATTGTCTCAAGGTGATAAAAAGTGACCAATTTATGATCATTCGAAATCACATTATGAAAATTTGGGGATTCATCTGGATGACTTATAATCTTTCCTCTTCACCAAGTTTCTTCCACATGAAAAATTCTTGAATATTTTGAAGTGATTTGTTGGGAACTATTTGAAGACAAGAATGGTTTTGGAATCACTCAAAAATACCAAAATATGAGCAAGATATTCCCCTCTGAAGTCCAAAACCCTAGCTTCTAGATCAAGAGAATGCTTGGTGGAACTTTGTCAAGTTTGAACAAACTTTTTGTGCCAATATTCTTCCTTTGTGAATAGGATTTGTTGAGGATGATGATGAGGAATCATTGCCACCAAGACTACTTCCATACCAACTTCAGAACAACTTCAATAGCGAGGTTTGGATCTCTCAAGCTTTTGACTAGGGCATGGAAATAAACTCATGAACCCATGATGCAACTTGCTAAACCTCTTTGCCTTCACCTACATTATTAACAAGTAAGACAAACCAATATTGTATTTGTTAATTTAGAGAGAAAATCAAAGCATAATATCCATGATCACCAAAGAAAACAAGTCAAGGTGCTTGGTGACTCCTCAAAGAGCAAGGTTAAAGATAGGGAGAGGAACCAAAAGCCCTAATGTGATTTTGTGGTGATTGAAACAATATGGTATGATGAAGGGATCTTAGGGGCAAAAATTTTGGTACAACACAAGGCTTGAGGAAAAAGTATATATCCAGAAAGAAGGAATAAACTTTGATGAGGTTTTTGCACATGTTGCTAGAATTGAAACAACCAAGTTGGTTGTTGGTCTAGCAGAAATGAGCAGTTGGCACATATGTTAGATGCGTAAGAACAAGATTTGGTTTTGCAATATTATCTCCTGAGTTTTGATGATAACAAATGAGTATATTTGTATGAACAATTTTGATTCTCTAATGTTTTTTATTGTTGAGTACTTAACAAACAGGTTCTGCTTTTGATGGATGGCGTGGCCAAGACATTAGAAGAGAATTGATTCCGCTTCTATGCTACACAAGTTCTGTTGAACAGTAGCAAGACACTCCAGAAGGATCTGAAGTGTAAGCTTTGATTTTGTTCTAAAGAAACCAGTTAGAAGATCTGAAGACTAAATTTTCTACTAAAGTCCAGATGCTAAAGACTCAAGCTTTTAAGGAGAACATGTTCCAAAGAAACAACGTTAGAAGATCTGAACACAAAGTTTCTAATGAAGTCCAGATGCTGAAGGCTTGTGTTTCTAATAACAAGGTTCTAAATATAAGTGAAGACCAAGTGCTGAAGACTCTAAATATAGAAGTTCTAAAAGATTCTAAAGACTTGAATTTCTAAAGACCAAAGGTTTTAAGGAAAGGTTCTCACAACCAAGTGCTAAAGACTCTAAAGACGTAGTTCGGAAGTTCTGATAACCTGATGTTATGTTCCCGCTTCTAAACTCATGCACGCAGAAGCCTCTAAAGTCCAGAAGGAAAGAAGATAACATTAACATGGTACAAATAGTACATGGTACAATCAACATTTCATTCCACTACCATGAAAGGACGGACGCATCGCACGATCTTGTCCCTCATGTTACTGCTCAAGCTGCCAATATTTCTGGGAATCCCAAGAGTATCCCTCAATGGATATATTATTTTATTGGCTATTTAAAGGCTTGAAGACTAAGAGAGAAAGCTGCCAATTCACTGAATAATCACGCGCAAACGCTGTTTGTAGCTTTGAAATTCTCAAGTCACTGTTCATAAAATAGTTTACACATTCATCTTTTTATAAGCAATACTCCTGTAAACAAAACTTGTATTTAAACAGTTGTTTGATTTTCCTTAAGGGACCGTGTAGGTTTGTATTCTTAAGAAGTCTAGAGCTTGCGAGTTTTAGAAGTTGTTAGTCACTTGCGGGAAGCTTGTGCATTGTAATAATCAGTTGTTTGATATTCCTTAATGGACCAGGTAGGTTTGAATCCTTAAGAAGTCTAGGGCTTGCGAGTCTTAGAGGTTGTTAGTCACTTGCAGGTAGCTTGTGCAAATTGTATTCAGTTTGGTTAAAGTAAATTAAGTCCTTGATTGAGTGAGGTGAAATCACCTTGGCGGGTGGAAATGTGAACAATGTCAGAAGCAACCAGAAAAGAAAGACTATTGTCTCTAAAATTTGTGTAATCCAAGATGTTATTATCATAACAAGACCAAACTTTAAATAATCTAGAGAAATTCTTCTAAGCCTTAATGATCTTGCTTGTGCTAGCTCATCTTCTGAACAAAGTCCGGATTTTGAAAATTGTCTAAAGAATCAACTGATAGGATATCAGACTTCTATTAGTAATGTTTATATTCTCTTTAAATCATATTGTTGCTAATTCTTTCAGAATCTCAGTAATCATAAGATGTTTCGGTCATAAATGTATTTGATTAGATGGAAACCTTTTGGTTCTCTAGAATCTGAGGATATCAAGCTTGTCACTTAGTTATATGTATTGATTAACATGTGTAACCCTTGGTTATGCTTAATCATCACACACTGTCTAAGCTATGCAATTAGTAGTATGCGTATTTCTTGGAATTTGATTGATATCATAATCATTACTTTCATTTAATGCTCCTAATTATTATGTGTAATTAAAATTCAGTTTTATTTTATATTCTCTCACTTCTCAAACACTATAAATCACACACGTTCACCTCACTTCCATACTTTAGAAATCTTAAACATTCTTTTTCTCTCAACCATTCAACAAGTTCTCTGTGTTCATCATCTTCACCAACGTTCTTCATTAAAAAAAATCACCCTAGTCAATAACCTTCATCATCTTCAACGTGATGAATGCTCAACAGCGAGAAGTTGTTCAGTTTGCTCAAGAAATAGAACAAGTCCTAAATCCTTCTGGGTGGTTTTCTTTTACTATTCCAACCAGTTCTTCTTCCCCTATGGTAACTGGTTCATCTTCTCTATCAATTATTTATAAACACCACATAACACATAAATCTGTTTAAGTTCATTGTATTCTAAAACACATGAGTTAAATGTTCTTCGTGAATATATGGTGGACTTTAATAACCTTTTGGAAAATGGTGCAAACCTAATTGACGAATTGAATGATCAAGTATGGGAGAACTATTTCATGCGTATTCATGGTCCTGTTTATGATTCTTTGGTTAAGGATTTCTGGATTCAAGTGGATTGTGACAATCTTCATGTAGTTGCTCATGTGCTGGGTCTAAAAATTGTTATTACTAGAAAGTCTATTGTTGATCTTTTGGGAATGCGACATCTTGAAGGAAAACAAATTTATAAGATGAACAACAAATCAACATTTGTGAAGGATACGATTAACAAAGCCCTATTCAAGAAATACTCTCCTGAGAAAAATGAGTAAAAGAGTAAAGATCTCCATGACAAACTTAGAATCTGTCACAAAATCATTCTACATTGTATCAACCCCAGACCTCCATCCAGTTCTTCTGACTACTTCAACGTCAATCAGAAGTACATGTTGTACTATTTGATAACCCATCAGAAGACGTGTCTTCCAGCTCTTCTATTTCATTATTTGAGAGGCTCTATTTTAAAAACCATAACCACTGATGATCCCAAAAAGAAGGTTTCCATTTATATTCGTTTTGGAAATCTCATCATTGACATCCTGGTAGAAAGTGGCTTGGTGAAAATTTTGGTAGAAGAAGCTAGGTTTACAGAGGATGTAGCTTCTAGTCTTGGAGATTCCTTCAATGGATAGACTCTGAGGAACATGAGGTTGATTGAAGAACTCAAGGTCAAGCCCCTGATCGAACTATCTGAGAATTATCATCATAGGAGAATTCCTATGAGAGACTATACTTTATTCTCCAAACAAGATCCGGTATCCAGCGTGGCTGCATACGTTCTAATGATGCAACAAGAAGGACATGATATGTCAAACTTTAATTACTAAAATTTGTATGCTGAGGGTGTTGACTGTTTTGTTGGTAAAAGTAAGAGAAGATCAGATGCTTCTGAACCAGAGAAGAAAAAGAAAAATAAAAAGAAGTCTGGCTTTCTAAAAGATGCCATTCTGGGAAATGAAACTTCTATAACAACTAGTAAGTATGTTGTTAATACTTATGTACCTGTTTCATTATATATTTCTAAGATTATTGATGTAGTCTCATCCATTCCAACCACCATCACATAAACATATTTTTTTTCTCCACCGTCCACCATCACCACCTTTGTTTCTGTTCCAGTTGTAAATATTCCAACTGTTTCCAATACCACTACAACTGAAATCCATATAACTTCAAATGAGTTTTTTCCATCATCAACAACAATCATTTCTAAATCCATCACCACACAAGTTCTTGCTTCAAATCCTATTCCATCTTTCACTACCTTCATTCCATCAGAGTCAATACATACTTCTACTTCTACATTAACCTCACCTCAATTACTTCCATAAGAATCTCACTTTTCAACATTCAATATCAATCTTCATTTTGCATTCTTCAACAAAGAAACCACTCTTCATGACTCACATAACATTCATCATGATCCAACTTCTCTCTCTGTTCTCGAAATATTAGAAAGAACAATCTCTGATAATCAGGAAGCTATTGAAATTTCTTCAACTGAACCTTTCACTTGTTCAAAACTTTTCAATATTACCGAACCTTTACCACAAAATTCTCATGAACAAACTTTTGAACCAAGCCATCCTGAATGCAACCTAGCCTTGGATGTTTATGAAAATCCTTCTCCTAAAAACTTGGATGAATGCATTAACTATTTTAAAACTAAGACTATGAAAAGAATTGTGAAGCTAAGGATAAAGGTAAGTACAAGCACGGAGCCTCAAGACATGGATGGTTCTTGGAAGAAGTTTCAGAAGTGGATGTCTTCAGAGGTCGAAAGAATGAATTCTTTAGCGGAAGCGTCCATAGTTGGGGATGTTCAAAGGGTAACTGAAAGAAAGGAAGAAAGATAAAGAGTTAGATATGTTGAACTAATTGCTGCTAAGCAAAGAGAAGCTAAAGAAAATGCTCACCTTGTTGAAGGTGAAGCAATAAGACTAAAAGAAGAAGAAGAATCTAAAGCTGCAGAGGAAGCCAGAGTGGCTGCAGAAGCTGCAAAGGCTGTTGAAGAAAAAGGTAAGAAGCAAGCTCTGATGGTATTTAACTCTGAGTCCGGCTATGATCTGAAAACATCCATTGATGAAATAAAGGAAGAACATAAAATGTTCAGAGAACATTTCAAAGCTCGGGACAAGGTTAATGAATATGTTCAAACTATGCTCAAGATGATTTAGGAAAAAATTTCTGAACCTTTGCCATCTGCTCGTGCAACTTCTGGAATCTAGGCTCTAGGATTCCCGTTTAGTTTCTTTGTTTGCATCTGTTGTTTTTTGATAAATTCTCCTGATGATTAATTGACATATTATCTTAATCTTTTTAATCTTTTCTGTTTTTACACATGATTATCTTTATGATGATGTCAAAAAGGGGGAGAAGTATAATAATTTTGATGAACCTGAATAAATGCAAAAACTCAATATAATAATAAAATGATATAAAAATATGCAATTACCACTAACATGTGTTTGTCTGTTTGATAATTAACCGGGGAACTCTGAACAAGTTCACTAGGCATTCCAAGACAGGTCAAAGTATTTAATCTTCTAAAGACTGATTGTTTATATATTCGAAGATGTATACTCTATGAACATGTGTTTAAGAATCAGATAGACCCAATATTATTCAAAAGTTGAGAACTTTCTGAAAGTTAAAATTATCTTGATTTTGTATTATAATGTTCAGAAGATGTATAATGTCTGAGAAAGTGATATTCAGAACATAAGAATCAAGAGCAGAAGCATATGTTTATCAGAATACTTGACAAATCAGAAGTTAAAGACTACCTAAAATTCCAGAGTCAAGAATCTCAAGGCCTCGATATCTGATTTATTGGAACTAGAGGGAGTTTTACTCAAATGGTTTAGAGTCAGGATATTCGATCTTCATCAAATCATTGACTCAGAGGGAGTATCGTAAAAAGGATAAGTATTCCTTACCTTTCTATTTTCTCTTCTTCTGATTATAAGAACGAAATTGTGTCATCAAAATACATAGTTTTGTCATCATTAAAAAGGAGGAGATTGTAAGAACAAGATTTGGTTCTGCAATATTATCTTTGAGTTTAGATGATAACAAATGAGTATGTTTGTATGAATAATTTTGATACTCTAATGTTTGTTATTGTTGAGTACTTAACAAACAGATTCTGCTTCTGATCGATGGCGTGGCAAAGACATTAGAAGAGAATTGATTTCGCGTCTACGCTACACAAGTTCTATTGAACAGTAGCAAGACACTCTAGAAGGCTCTGAAGTGTAAGCTCTAATGTTGTTCTAAAGAAACCACTCAGAAGATCTGAAAACTCAAGTTTCTACTAAAGTCCAGATGCTAAAGACACAAGCTTCTAAAGACAACGTGTTCCAAAGAAACTAAGTTAGAAGATCTGAAGACAAAGTTTCTACTGAAGTCCAGATGCTGAAGGCTTATGTTTCTAATAACAAGGTTCTAAAGATAAGGGTTATGAAGACTAAGTTCTGAAGACTATGTTCTGAAGACTCTAAAGACATAAGTTCTAAAAGATTCTAAAGACTTTAAGTTCTAAAGAACCAAGGTTTTAAGGAAAGGTTCTCACAACCAAGTGCTGAAGACTCTAAAGACGCAAATCTGAAGGCTCTGAAGACTTGAAGTTCTGATAACCTGATGTTATGTTATTTATTCTAAACTCATGCTCACATAATCCTATGAAGTGCAAAAGGAAAGAAGATAATGTTAATGTGGCACAAATAATACATGGTACAACCAACATTTCATTACACTACCATGAAAGGATGGGCACGTCGCACGATCTTGCTTACTGTTCAAGCTGCCATTGTTTCTGGAAATCCCAAGAGTATCCCTCAACGAATATATTAATTTATTGGATAAATAAAGGCTTTAAGACTAAGAGAAATCTGCCAATTCACTGAATAATCACGTGTAAATGATGTTCATAGCTTTCACATTCTCAAGTCATTGTTCATAAAATAGTTTACACATTCAGCTTTTTAGAAGCAATACTCCTGTAAACAAAACATGTATTCAAATAGTTGTTTGATTTTCCTTAAGGGACCGAGTAAGTCTGTATTTTTAAGAAGTCTAGAGCGTGCGACTTTAGAAGTTGTTAGTCACTTACGGGTAGCTTGTGCATTGTAATAATCAGGTTGATTATTGTTTGTTATTCCTTAAGGGACCAGGTAGGTCTAAATCCTTAAGAAGTCCAAGTCTTGTGAGTCTTAGAGGTTGTTAGTCACTTATGGGTAGCTTGTGGAAATTGTAATCAGTTTGGTTAAAGTGAATTAAGTTCTTGATAAAGTAAGGCGAAATGACATGGGCGGATGGACTGGACTAGCTTGATAATTTTCAAGTGAACTAGTATAAACATACATTGTTCTTTACTTTCCATTTGTACTTATTGTTATTATCAAGAGTGAAGGAGAAAGCATTTTAACTTAAAGGGGCATATTTTAAAAGAATAGTTTTGTTTTAAAAACCCAATTAAAACCCCCCCTTTCTTGTGTTTTTCACACCTTCAAGATGGACGTGAAGTGTGCATTCCTTAGCGGACCCTTAGATGAAGAAGTTTATGTTTCATAACAAGTTGGGTTTGTGAAGCATGGACAAAAGCGAAAGGTGTACAGGCTGCACACAGCCCTGTATAGATTGAAACAAGCTCTAAGATCTTGGGATAAGAAGATTGATAGTTTCCAAAGGGAGAAGGAATTTGTGAAGTGTGCAACTGAACATGGAGTATATGTAAGAAGAAGCAATAGTGAATTTCTTATACTATGTCTCTATGTCGATGATATGTTGATAACATGTAGCTGCAAGAAGGAGATCGAAGACTTCAAAGGTGATCTCATCAAGGAATTCAAAATGAATGATCTTGGTGACATTTCATATTTCCTTGCCATCAAATTCTACAAGAGTGTTAGAGGTTTGATGATGCATCAAATAAAATATGCAGGATAAATTCTCAAGAGATTTGAGATGAAAGAATGCAACTCGACTATGACACTTGCAGAACCAAGACTACAATTCTCGAAAGATTCAGAAGAATATTATGTTTACCCAACCCAATACAGAAGACTTATTGGGTCATTAAGATACCTTTGTCATACGAGGCCTGACTTAGCATACAATGTAGGTATGGTAAGAATATTCATGCAGAAGCCAAAAGTATCACACCTAGCATAGGCAAAGAGAATACTGAGGTATCTAAAAGGAACTCTTGACTATGGAATTTTATTTCTTGCAGCTAATAAAGGAAAATAATGCAAGTTAGTGGGATACACTGATTCAAGTTGGTGTAGTGATGCTGAGGATCAAAAATCTACAACAAGATATGTGTTTATGCTAGGTGGTGTTGCACCGAAAAATTCTCCCTCTTCATTTTAACCCTAATTGGCTTATACTTTATCATCATATGAATACATACATGTCATTGGTCATGGAATCAAGGATTTTCTCTATGAATAGAGTTGCGAAAATGACTGTTCCGTTAAGCAGCATTGTGTAGTAGAACTCGGGGTTTTCAGATTTTTAATGCATTCTGCACATGATCCAAGATATTCAATTAGGTATTAATCAACTTATTGTCATATCAAACTCTCATGCATTCTAACATGCTATGAATTATGCAGAAAGTCAAGCATTTCAATTAATTTAAGACAGTGCAGACAGAAATTCAATATTTTGTGTTTCAAACTCAGAATTTCATAACTTGAGACCGGAAAATGCTTTAGGAATGATTCTTAAGTCTTTAGAACCGGCTCGAGGGCTTCTTTAATTCATCTGTTAACATCGAGGGGTAATTTTATGAGCAAGATTTTCAAAAGTGCCAAATACTTGAAATGCATTATACGGTATATTTACCGGTTCGCTGGTTTTGGAATGCTTAAAACCTCATAACTTATGACTGGAAGATCATCTTTGAGTGGCTATTATATCATTTGAATCCTCTTATTATTTCCTCCAACTTTCGTGTTCGGGCCGAAATCCAATTCATTAAGAAAAACATACGAATGTGCGAGTAATTTGAAGATATACAGTGAAAATACCATGAAATAGTTTGTTGAACCGCTGTTTTTCATATGTTAAAAATTCATAACTTTCGCTCGGTTGGATGCTTTTGGATGGTTCTTTGGGAGAAAAATCCGTCTTGTTTTTATCTTAGATTCTTATGTTTGGGTCAGAAGTTAATTCTTTGCGGAAGATCTCCGAAAGTGCAAATTACCAGAGAAACTTTCCCCCAGAAATGGTGTTTTACCGTACTGTTTCCCAATATTATAAATTTGTAACTTTCTCAATTTTTACCGGTTCAGGACAATTCTCGAAGCATGAGATCACAAATTTTATTAGCTACATGTTTTCTTCAGGTCCCAAGCTCGGATTATGCTTCGAAGGCTTCGGTTTGTGGCTTGCTTCTTTAAGTGCGCATTAAAATAAGTTGAAATTTTCAGTACGAAAAAATAAGTCCATTGTTTCTCGTCATTCGAAAAATCATAACTCACTCTATTTTTATTGTATCAAGGTGATTCTTTCGGCACAACATCACAAATTTCGTCGCCGACGATTTTGTTTCAGGTTGCTAATTCGGAATCTGCACCGAAAGTCACGAGCTTGTGGTTTGTTCGCGCGCCGTACACAAAATAAGCTAAGAAAATCTTGCACTGTGAATTTTTATACTGATTTATCGATGTTCATAGCACCGTAACCTGCTCAATTTTTATCATAATGGAACGATTCTTTCGTCCCCGCGTCACAAATTCCGTCATCAACATTTTTGTTTCAAGTCGTGCGTCAGGATTTTGCACCTAATGTCATGAGCTTTGGGTTCGATCTTGTACTGTGCAAGAAATAAGCCGAAAATTCAAGTTTGGAGACAATACTATATATTTTTTAAATTCAAATTTCAAATAGAATTACACTCATTATTCAAATTTCAAACTGTCTCAACTTTCTCTCAAATTTCCTCAAGAACTCAAAGCAAAAAATCAAGCACTTCTTCCCTCTCCTTCAATTTTCTGCCGGAACAACCCTTGCACCACCGCTCCTCCACTTGCAGCCGCGTCACTGGCCACTGCTCGCCATTATTTCTCTGGTGAACCTCTCCTCTGACGGTCGACTTCTCTTCGCACGATTACGGTCCATTTCTGGATCCCTCCGTCTTTGCGCCAACCTTGCGCGACCACTCCCTCCGTGGATTCTCCATCCGTACGATCGTGACTTTCTAATGGCACTTCCTTCTCTGATTGCATTTCCGTCCAGCTTCACTTCCTTCTCCGATTTTATCTTCGATTCATTAATTCTTCATACTAATTCTTGATGCTTAATTGATTTAATTAATTAATTGATTAAGTGATTTCAAATAAGTTTTTAATTGACTGAAATCTGTAATTGAATTGAGTTTTTGACATGAGTTGAATTGTGAATTAATTTTGTTCATGAGAGTTAATGATGAATAAGTGTGGAGTTGGTTGAATTTATGCATAATTGTTTGGATCTAATGACTTTACGTGTCAAATTGTTTTGTTCTTGCTTATTTGAATTTGTGCGTCCAAATTTGTTCCGATTCGATTATTGTTGAATCTTGTGAGGATTTAATGTTGAATTTCATGTGTTGATGCATAAATTTGAATCAATTAGGTGATGATTTAATTTTTCCGACATTGAAACTTTCGATTCAATTTATTGTATCAACACTTGATTTATTTTTTTTAAGGATTGAAACATTTTTTTGATGAGTATTAACCACTTACAAATTTTTTATAATTTCTTAGCAACGATACATGAATCGATAAATATTTTGCATATCCATTTATGAGTTTTTAAAGTCATTTTTTCCCGATACCAATACATGTATGCGTCGCTGCCCGGAAAATTTAAATTCCCTGTAAACCACTTTTCAAATGTTAATTGATGCTTATTCATGCATGTTTTTGCGTTTATGGACCGTTAGTGTTGAAATTTATCATTTCTGACACGATTTTTTGGTTGATTTTGTGACATAATGAAATGCTGCCCGGTTTCGGTAAGTTGAGCATAAGGCATGACTTAATTGATGGTTAATGCTGAAGCAACTTTCTTTCTGTACTTTAACGACATTTATGTCAAGTCTGCTCGACTTTATGTCGACATTCCGTGCGGTTCATGTGTTAACAACAATGTTGCCCGGTATTTGGTCATATTCCGATGCTTATTTGGACTTAGCTCCTTTGTAATTCGCTATTATTTTTTAGTTGTGTGTTGGTACTTGAGCTTAGATTATGTTGTCTTGTTAATTGCTAACTCGTTTTGTGACTTATGCAAGCTTTTGGAGGCCTTTGTCGTGCGACATACGACATTTGTATTTTTGTTTGGTTGTGCATACTTATCTTGTGTTAGGACTTTGATTGAATGCAGTTGCTATCCGCTTGCGATTTATTTTTGCATTGTGACATTTGTATCTTATATTGGATATTGTTTCTGATTATTTCCTTATTGCTTGGTGAAGCTTGCTCAAAGTTTTTCGGGTTTCTCTGCTTTTGCTTGCTTGCTACGAACTCTTGTTCGTTTGATATTATACTGATTCTGGTTTATTTTTATGCATCATTTACCGCTTTCCTTGCCATGAGAAGTAGGAATAGAGATGCATGATTGGGATTCCCTAATTTAGATGGGAAATCTATTTAAAGTCCTCAAAGGAGGCGATATTTGTTTTATAAAGTCCTCAATGAGGAAATGTTTGTGTTTGCTTGTGTGCAAAAGACCTCAAAAAGGGCGGTTTCTTGTTGTTTATTTAAAGACCTCAAAAGAGACAATTTTAATAAAGTCCTCGAAGAAGGAAATCCCCCTCCCCTTTTATATTGTGCTTGCTTTCGAGTCAATAAGTGGAACAGAGGGCCCGCAATCAGCCCCCACACATTCTAGTCCATGTCGTTCTTAGCTCACTTTATACATTGATGCTTTGAATCATGCCTATTATTGTCCATTGAGTCAAATAAAGTGGAAAATGGTTTGTAACCTATTCCCATGCTTTTTCATTCGTTTCGACGATGTTAGCTCACGTTTCTTTAAACGTTGACGCTCTGAGTTGTTACTCGACTCGATGTTGGTGCTCGAGAAAATCAAGTGGAAAGAGTTCCTTACTCCCACTTTGAGACTCCTTGGACTATTTGTTTGTTGCTTAGCTCACACTCGATTTTGTTTTGGCTTCGGCTCGACATTGTTTGATTGCACTTATGCTTGTGCTTTTCATTAGGTTGTAACCTTTGTATGTTCCCGTAGGATTCACTTGTTTCATTTCCAATGTAAGTTAGACTTTAGGATCATAATCCATGCATGCTAACATAGGTAGAGATTTCCCTTTCAAACTCAACTGTAGGATCAATTATTGTATCATAACATTAGAGATAGAGATAGATAGTTTCCCTTAGTTTTTTTCCTTCCCTTTTGCTTTCTTAAAAAAAAACTCTTTTTTCTTTGAAAGTGCTAAAACACTTAATAATGGAAGATGTGAATCGTATGCAGTTGAGTCTTGTGAGGTAGAGAGAATCAGTTTAGACTGAATCTTGCATTATTTTCACTTTTGACTTTATTACAGTTCAAATTGCAAATCCTTTTTCAAGGTAAAAAACATCAACCAATGCAAGCTTTTTCCGCTTTCGGGCATTTCTTCCAAACTTTCAAAAGGATGTGTTAATTCTACTCTACACAATATGACGCGTAAATCCCCAAAGGTCCGGTGGCGCTATGTCTACTTGCTAGAGCAAGAATGTAACATTATCCGTCTTCGGGAACTTTTCTCTTGAAAATACCTTTTTAGGTAGAACGTGTTAATTCATTCCTATGCCAACGCTTGAGTCTCGTAAGGTCGAGCTACGATAAGAAGTGAAATTAATATTGTTCATAAAAATAACAAATAAACGGAAACTTTTGAGCCGGACTACAACACTCTGATTCCTCAAAAGGGATACATAGGAATTTGTTCGTGGGGCCCAGGCGAGCGAAACTTTGTAAATATTCCTTCTTTTCTTCGTGTTTTCTTTTGCATGCATTCTCTCTTTCCATTTTTTCCTTTAACTCATAAGCTTAGATATGAACACACCCTTTGATTAGAACACCAAGAGTGGATCTCGTGAAGTACCATAGACATGAAGGGTGCTAATACCTTCCCCTCACATAATCGACTCCCTTACTCGTAGGAATTTGGGAATTTGGATGCTTGGAAAAAAATTGGCCCCTGGTTATTGGTGGATGTTGTTTCTCATGGAATGTTTCATATGATGATGAGATGATAAAGCCAATATTATTATATAAATGAAATTTCATGTTAGGACTCATTTTTGTTGCTTCATTAGCAGTTTTTACAATTAAGCAGCTCAAACGGTACAAAAAGACATTCTTAATATTACGATTAACTCGTTGCCGACCGAGAGGAAGAAGCTTCAACAAGAACTCACACATGAAGCTTTAACAAATAGAGATCTTGACCTTTCTAGACTTCTTTTCTTTTGTCATTTAGTTTGAACAAAGGATTTTTTACACGTGAAACAACATCTATTGGAATTAGTAAAATTCTTGTCAAAAAAATGTATTAGAATACATAGATGAAGAAGATCAAAATACGTAGGTTGCATGTGCATAATATGTTGTATGTACTGCATCTCACTCAATAATAGTTGCATGGTAGTTTGTTTGTTCGTGTAACAGAATTGGTACGCTATATATAACTTCTTGTAACTACTTTGTTAACTAATCAAGGCAATATACTTTATTGTTCATCTTCTTCTTTCTCTCGTTCACTTTCTCCATTAGAGAACGTTCATCATGATCATTCTTTTACATATTTCTGATGCTAATCAATTCTTCATCTTGAAGCATTGATTTTCTTATTTCGATTTCACTGATTCTTTCGTTTCCTTTCTTGAATTTGTTATTTGTTTTTGTGTTGCGATGACGAGAAATAATAACACCAATAATCAAATTCAGGATCAGCTTGATCCTTGTTAAGTTCATCCATCGGAGAATTCATCAACGGTGTGTGTCACTCCAATGTTATTTGGTGACAATTATCATGAATGGTCGATGAAGATGAGACGAGCCCTAGTGATGAAGAACAAGTTTCAATTTGTAGATGGTTCTATCGAGATTCCTGATGAAGGTGATTTGAATTACGTAGCTTGGCAAAGATGCAACAATTTGGTGCATACATGAATAAATAATTCAATAAAACCATCGATTTCACAAAGTGTGGTGTTTATTGACAATGTCGTGGATATGTGGAATGATCTCAAAGATTGATTTATGAGAGGTGATAGAAATTGCATTGCACAGTTGCATCAAGAAATTTCCAATCTGAAACAAGGATGCAAGAAGGTTTTAGATTATTTTACTGAATCGAGGAGCCTATGGGAAGATATGGATAAATATAAGCCTATTCCAATTTGTACATGTCGAATGGCTTGTGCTTGTTCAAACATCAGGAACCGTAGAAGCTTTAGACCTGAAGATAGGATCATTCAATTCTTGATTGGGTTAAATGAAGAGTTCTATGGAGTTGTTTCACAAGTCTTGCTTATGGATCCTCTGCCTCAAATTAATAAAGTGTTTTCTACGGTGATGCAACAAGAGAGGAAGATATGCAGTACTCTATTTGCAAGCAAAAATGCTACTAAAGATGGAATAGGCATGATTAATGTTGTTGACGGAACAAATAAATTTGGTAGAGGAAGAGGTAATAATGGCAACTTTCCTGCAGGAAGAGGTAGAGGAAATCTTAAAGTTTGTACCTATTGTGGTAAAAATGGCCACATAATTGACAATTGTTACAAGAAGCATGGATACCCACCAAGCTTTAGAAGAGGAAATTCATATTCTAATCAGATCGAGGTTGATGATTGTGAAGAGTCTGTTGCTACATCAGCAAGTGACAATGGCAACATGTATCTTACCAGAGAACAATATCAGAATTTGATGATGTTGCTTGAGAAGAACACATGTTCTATCAATATCACCAAAGGAGGTAAATATTATATTTCTAATTTCAATGCTAAGAGTAGTATAAGTTGGATATTAGATACATGGGCCACACACCACATATTCCACTCTCTAAAATTATTGGTTGAGCAAAATAAAATTGATCCAATAATGCTCAATCTTCCTAATGGAAATTCAATAGCATCATGTTGTTAGAATAAGATTTGGTTCTGCAACTTTTTCTCAGAGTTTTGATGATAACAAATGAGTATGTTTGTATGAACAATTTTGGTACTCTAATGTTTTTTATTTTGAGTATTTAAAAAATAAGTTCTACTTCTAATGAAAGGCACTACAAATACATTAGAAGAGAATAAGTTCGACTTCTAGCTACACAAGTTCTGATGAACAGTAGAAAAATCATTAGAAGACTCAGAAGTTGTGACTCAGATACATGTCCAAGAAACCAAGTTCTGAAGATCTAAAGATAGAAGTTCTAACTGAAGTTTAGATGCTTAAGACTTATGTTTCTGAAGACAAAGGGTTCTCAAGACCAAGTGCTGAAGATTCTGATAGACGAAGCTATGAAGATTCTGAAGACTTGAAGTTCTGGTGACCCAAGGTTCTAAAAGGGTTCTAAAGACCAAGTGATGAAGATTATGAAGATGTAGTTCTGAAGACTCTGAAGACTTGATGTTTTGAAGACCCAAGTGTTAGTCTGATTCTTCCAACGCATGCTCAGAAGCCTCTGAAGTTATAAGAAAAAGAGGATAAGATTACGTGGTACAAAAAGTACATGGTATAAACAAAATATTTCATTCCACTACCATGAAGGAAGAACGTTGTGTACGATCTTGTCTCCCATGTGATTGCTCTAGCTACCAACTTTCTAGAAATTCCAGAAATACACTTCAACGGTTATAATATTTTATTGGGTATATAAAGGCTTGGAGACTATAAGATAAGGCTGCTAATTCACATTATAAAAATACTTTTCATACACTTCCTTATTTCTTTAGTCTATATTGTTGAAAATCTATTTACATTTCGCTTGTGTAGAAGCATATCTTTTGTAAAAAAGTATGGTTCAAACAATTGTTTGATTTTTCCTTAAGGGACTTGTTGGTCAGAAACCATGAGAAGTATAATATTAGTGTGTCTTAGAGGTTGTAACGGTGGTCATTTGCAGTTAGCTTGTGCATTGTAATAATCTCTTTGATTATTGGATTAAGTCCTTGTTGAGAAAGGCGAAATCAACTTGGCGGGTGGACTAGACTAGCTTGATTGTTTTCAAGAGAACTAGTCTAAACATAACTTGTTCTTTCCTTCTTGCATCTTATCATTATTATCACTAAGTGAAGTAACTTGTTACAGTTTAAAGGGGATTTTAAAAAGAAAAGATTTTGATTTAAAACCCAATACAAAACTCCCTTTCTTGTGTTTTTCACACCTTCAGTAGGCATCAGAGATCCAATTCTGAGGAGTTAATAAAAAGTTTGAATTTTTATCAAGCACCTAACAATGTTTAGTACCGATCCATATTGTGTTAAAAACAATGGTAGATAAAGGTAACAATGCTACTGTAACTGGTGATAATATGGATAACGATAGAGATCTGTATAGTGCTAAACCTCCTACGTTTGATGGAGAACAGTTTGACTATTGGAAAGACGCGATTGAAAGTTATTTTATGGGATATGACTTGGATCTATGAGATTTGGTATTTGATGGATACATTCACCAAGTAGATGATAAAGGTCTAAAGATTACCAGAAGTGATATGACCGACTCTTAGAAGAAGGTTCACAGAAATCATTACAAAGCAAGAACAATTCTTCCAAGTGTTATTTCTTAAAATGAGTATGAGAAGATCACAGATAGAGAGACTGCAAAGTCTATTTTTGATTCTCTTCAGGTTACTCATAAATGCAATTCTCAAGTTAAGGAGATAAAGGCTCTGGCCCTAATCCAGAAATATGAAGCCTTCATAATGCAAGATGATGAATCTGTGGAAACGATATTTTTAAGAGATTTAGACTCTTGTTGCAGGACTCAAAGTTCTAAATAAAGGATATTCTATGAAAGATCATGTTAAGAAGATTATCAAAAGTCTGCCTAAGAAATGGAGACCAATGGTAACTACTTTGAAGTTGTTACAGGATCTGAATAACACTAGTCTTGAGGAACTAATTAGTTCTTTAAGAAGTCATGAGATAGAGCTTGAGGAAGATGAACCTCATAAAAGAGTTAAATATGTGGCTTTGAAGTCTAAGTCTGGAAATACCAAGGCTTTTCAAGCAGAAGAATCATAAGGATCTAAAGAAGATTCAAATGAAGATGAACTTTCTCTGATATCTAAAAGGATAAGTCAGATATGGAAACACATACATAGTAAGTTCAAAGGATCAAGAAGAATAAATGGTAGTTCTGAATCTATATTTGGTCAGAAGAAATCTTCTGGAAAAGAAGTTACCTGTTATGAATGCAATGAGCCTAAACATTATAAGAATGAATGCCCAAAGCTCAAGAAAGACAAGAAACCTAAGAAGGCCTGCAAAGCCAAGAAGGGTCTCATGGTAACATGGGATGATTCAGAGTCAGAAGAAAAAGATTCTGATGAAGAACATGCCAATGTAGCATTTATAGCAAAGACCAGCACGAGTGAAGCAGTATCAGAGGACGAACAGACACTTGATGATGAGTCAGACTTTGATGACGAGAAATAGGTACTTTCTTCTTTATCTCATTATAAACTTGAAATTGGTTTATCGTAATTAATGAAGAGGTATCAATCTCTTCTAAGTAAACACAAAACTATGAAAAAGAATTGTGTATTTACTTTTGAGAACTCTACTAAAAATGAGCAAAACCTTTTGTTAGAACATAGTTTGATTCTACAACCCTTAATTAGAGTTTTGATGATAACAAACACAAAGAACAAATATGCACTCTAAATTTGTGTTATTTTGTATGCAGAAGTTCTGACCGAAACAATATCAAAAATTAAGCTACAGAAGCTTTCAAGCTGAGGTAATCAGAATCTACGCTGAAGAATGATGATCAGAATCTACGCTGAAGTGAAGAACACTATGATTCTAAACAGAAGTTCAATATACCATCAGAACCTCACATCTCCGAGTCATAAATGTTCTGAAGAAATTGCAGCATGCAAGATTCTAAGTTCTGAAGCGTTACTTTTCAATCAAGACAACATCATAATCAACGACTTCATTCATACAAGAATCTTCTCAATATGGAAACAACATTGAATGTCCATTATCACGCTTTATGTTGGACAAGATTTCCTTGCCTATATAAACAATATTAAGAGGACAAATCGTTTACGATTTTTGAAAACTACTGTAACATACCTCTCAAACGCTACATTCTCACATATTCATATATACGCTAGAAATTGTGTAAAATATCACATTTGTGATACAATTTTTGTAAAGAAAAACAACAATACATAGTATACTCCTTATCTTGATTAATCTAGTTTTCCTTGAGATAAACCGGGTTGTGGTTGTACTCAAGAAGACTTTGGAAGTTGTCAAAGTAATGTTGTAATCAGTTTTTGATTAGTGAATTAAGTCCTCATTGGAGAGAGGAGAAATCACCTTGGCGGGTGGACTGGAGTAGTTTGAGATCAAACGAACCAGGATAAAAATATCGTGTCTACTGTGCTTTTGATTTTAAGTCTCAATTCAACCCCCCCTTCTTGTGTTTTTCACTTCTTCACCTTTCTGATTTAAATGAAAAACTATTTGTTTTAGAAAAAATCAAATATTACTCTGAAAAGTAAAGTTTCTAGATTAGAAGAAGAGATAATCTCTAGTACATTTATTACTGATGAACTAATCAGATATGATAAATATTTTTAGAACTTCCTAGCTAAAAGCATAGATAGAAGCAAAATGGATTCAATGATCTATGGAGTTAGTAGAAACGGAAGTAGAGGCTTGGGATATTCAGGACCATAAAAAAATAATTGATGAGACTCCGAGTGTCAAACCAAATCCTCTTTCGTGCTTGCTGGCACAAAATTGAAATGCCCAGAACAAGAAGGTTCTGATTCCATTATAGCACAACCACAGACACAGAAGGAAACTTCTAAGCCTAAATATCATGCACAAATTTCACTTGATTATCCTGTTGCACAAGATTCCAAAGAGGTCAGAACCTCTGGAACCGCTAACAAGAAAGGACCCAGAAAATAGGTACCTAAGGATGATAAAATCTATGTTGCAGATGTCCTTGATGGCGCCACTGAAACACCAGTCATGGTATCTGGATAGTGGATGCTCGCGATACATAACGAGCGAAAGGCATATGTTCCAAGATTTGGAACTTAAGTCTGGAGGTGTTGTTGGTTCGGAGGCAACCAGAAGGGAAAGATCATTTGCTCTGGAACTATTGGTAATTGTAAACTTCCTTCTATTAACAATGTTATTTAGTCGAGGGTCTGATGCATAACCTCTTGTCAATTAGCCAACTTAGTGACAATGTTATAACATTATTTTCTATCAAACGTCTTGTAAAGTTGTTAGTCAGAAAGATGGCCCAGTCATGTTCAATGGTAAGAGGAAGAACAATATTTACAAAACCAGATTATCAGATTTGAAAAATCGGAATGTAATATGTATTCTAGCTGTTCAAGAAGAGAAATGGGTCTGGCATAGACGTCTGAGCCATGTTAGTTTGAGAAAAATATCTCAACTAAATAAGCTTCGATTAGTCAGAGGCTTGCCCAATGTGAAGTATACTTAAGATAATCTTTATGAAGCATGTCAGAAAGGAAAATTTTCAAAAATATCTTTTAAAGCTAAAAAGATTATTTCTTCCTCTAGGCCATTAGGACTTCTTCACATTTACTTGTTTGGACCAGTGAAAACTGCTTCTGTCAATGGAAAGAAATATGGACTTGTCATCTTTGATGATTACTGTAATATGGTGGGAGATCTGACTTTTAGGTTTTGCATTTTATCGCAAATGTTATAGATAGAAAGAGTCGCCACCGAATTTTCTTTTATCCAATAAAGGAAAGGGTGAAAAGAACAGGAAATAACTTTTCGAGAATTTTTTTGAGTAAGAGGGGTAGGTGATGAAAAGGGAAGGTGTTAGCACCCTTTTCATCCGTAGTTATCTACGGGCTCTTAGTTGCTAGCTCACTTTGAAAATGCTTTTTGTGGAAGTGTATTTTGAAAATATTTTAAAAAGATGCCTTAGTGCGGAAAACTTTGTAATGATTCTTGTATCGTTGAGAATGCATACAAAGTTTTTTATCTTTGAAGATATTTAGAAAAGAGAGTGTATGTGCGAGAAATTGTTTTGTTTTGTGAGCAAGCAACTATAAGCTATCTACCTACTCAAAAAGTTCTTTGTTATTTTCCTTTTTTCCTTTATATAGTGCTATCTTACCATTAGTTAGTAGGTATCCCTATCATGGATGTTTGAGGGACAGGCGTGGGTCATCATACAGTCATGAAGGCAACTCGTAGGATACTTTAGCAATTATCATGAGGAACTAAGATTGTTTACCGAGTCAACATCAAAGGGTCATCGAGGGACTAAGATATTTTAACCAAAGGATCTTTGCTAAAACATCCCACGTTCGAGAGACGAGATTGTTATTTTCCGAAGGCAACAAGTGGGGGTACCCAAGAGGTGCGCGTGTGCAAAGTGTGTTGTGTTTCAGTTATTTTTCTTGGATTGATGGTTATCTAGTGTTTGCTTTTAGTATTGCCATGCACGCCTAATTAATCTAATAGTTAAATATATACGAGTGCGGAAAATAAAGATGCGGGAAATAAACTACGCTATTACATTGCTTCGGGGATGGGGAGCATAAAATATAAACGGGGAAAAAGTAAAGAAACCCTAAATTTAACAATTACATCCCTTTGACAGTTACAAAATTATATAAATGCGAAAAATAAACGAATGCGTGGAGATGAAAATGAGGAAAGAAGAAAAACCCTAAAAAATTTCTAAGTGTTTTAAGAAAAATATTTTTTGTTGTTTTATGTTTAGAAAAAATATTTGAAGTGGTTAATTAAACCTAATTCTAATTAATTGATTAATTGATGAAAATTAAAATGTGATTTAATTTTAATTAATTTTATTTGTAAAAAAATTAAATTAATTAAACCAAAACCTAAATCTACCTTTTTAATGATTTTTGTTATTTTTCTGATTAAATAATAAATGTTTAAAAAGAAATAATTAAATTAAAACAAAAAAAAGTTTAATGGGCCTGCGCTATAAAAGAAAATGGGGGGGGGGGGTGTTAGAAATCAAAATTCCAGGCCCAAAACAAACAAGCCCAGGAGCTTATGCTTGATCCAGTGAGGGAGGTTCCCTGGGGTTCACCATGAAGAGGACCATTAGCAACATTGGATCTAGATCTTTTGAGATCTAAGGGTCATGGCACGAGTGTACATGGTGAGCGTGCTTGATCTCTTTGCATCGGATCTAAAATGAAAACATGGAGGAAAAAAATGCCAAGGGCAGGGATCAGACCCCAGCCCTGGCACACTAACACCTTAAAACACACACTTACCATTGGGGAGATTATTACATCCGGTAATGTAAATCAAATAATAATAGTATAATTTAAATTAAATGCTAATTCCAGACAAGCAAAATGCACACACCCAAGTGGTCCCTCCTTGATTTAAATGAACCAACCACAGTGTTCCAACATGCCACGTAGTCAGTCAATGGTTTAAACCATCGTCTGTAGTGTTTTCAACCATTTTCTCCAGTGAGAAGAAAATTGAAACCTGCAAGAAACGCAAAATCAAAATGCACAAGGTATCCTATTCCCCTTAAAATTTCTCCCTGAATCCAAATCTAGGATACATTTAGGCTAAAAACCCCTGCATCATATCCGAAGCTTAAAATGCTCTATGTCCTAACTATGGCGTGATGTTATTTTTGCATCAACACTCGCATGTAACACGTTAGAAAAATCCATAAAATGCATATGATCAAACATGCATGTTCATAATCATTTAAACCACGATGAACTTTGAGAAACAAAGCTTACCCACTTACCAATCGGAGTTGATGCAAGGGCGGATTTTGGCTTGTTTTAGGCTCATGTGAGGGTTGGAAATGATTCCTTTGATCTTCAGGGAATGATTTATGGCCTTGGTTTGGATTGACAACGGCTGAAAATGCGGTTACGAATTTTTTTTTTTTTTGAAATTTTGTGAATTTTGGAGCTCTCTCTTAGGTAATGATTTCGTGTCCCTTGTGATCTGATTTACTTTCATACATATAGAGGAATGTAATGGCTCACTAACATGGCAAGGAATCAAACCATCAAAACATGTTTAAAACCAAAATCAAACAAATTAAAAGCATTCCCTTTTGAGCTATTCTCTTGCCATTTTGGATACTACACGATTTTGGCATGCTATTTACAGGTTTGCATGAGTTGTACGGGCCTGTAAATATTTGAAATCAAGAGGCCCAAGCCCTCATACCAATATTTTACATTTATTTGATTTTATTTATTTTTAAATGAATAAAAATTCAAATAAAAGAAATAAAATCATGAAAAATATTTGAATGGATTTGTGGTCCTCCAACATCTTATGAACATGTTTGAGCATAAAAAATTAGGCTCACTAGTTCAAAATCTCAAGTTTGCTCATTTTGCATTTCATGAATTTCCTCGAAATTTCCCAATTGCGTAACTCATAACTTGCTCAATTTTCATCTTTTGAAGATGATCTTTTACTTTTTGGAAATCTCAAGATGTCCTCTACATTTTCTCTTTAGATAATTTTTGCATTTGGAGACATTATCTTGATGTAAGTAGCCTTGACAAAAAGTGTCTTTTGTTGACTTTTGAAAATGACCTATAATGTATTAGCTCATATTTTTCAAATGAAGCCTTTTTTGGACTTGAGCATAAAAAAAAGTTGTAGTGAATTGAATTTTATTCAAAATGAGATTTGGTTGGGGAAAGTTGATGAAGCATGTGGAAGTTATGCTTGATCAAGGTTCAGTTGACTTCTCCTAAGGAAACCTTAATTTGACAATTCTTGACTTTTGATTATTTGAGAGCTTTCCTTGGGGAATCACTATCAACACTTGACCAAATGTTGAATATTACTTCAAAATGTTGATGTTGAGAAAAATATTGAAGTTTGACTGTATGTTGACCATAGTTGACTTTTTACCCAATGTAGTTAATTTTCAATCAACTGAGCAATTAACTGAGCAAACTTGTGATGCAAGACTTGAAACTTGACATGAATCCTATTGGAGACTTATGGATAGCCATGGAAATAACTTGAGACCTTTGCAACCCAAATTTCCTTGAGAAACTCAATACCCTAGTTGTAGACCTTTGGCTTAGGAGGAGCATTTGATTGGTCATCCCTTGAGATTCATGAGTATTTGAGAAGCCTTGAAAGAATGCCTTGAAGAAAAATGAGAGGACAAATTTTGGGGTATAACAACTGCCCATGTTCAATATTCTTAACCCTGAAGAGTTAGATTGGCATGTCCTCCATTTGCAACCTGAAGGTAGAAGAGGATTGAACACTTAAGTGCCCAGAAATTTGCACTCGCATGTGCAAGAAGTGATGTTTTTGGTTGATTATGCAGAGAATGGTCTTATATATTCCAATTGGAAAGGTGACGGAGATTCTTCGGAGATGGGCTTAGAGATGCCATCCAAAGTAAACATTGTCTTCAACTGAAAGAAGTAACAGAATAAATCTAAACTCGATTTAATATGAGCCAGTAGAGATATATTCCTGTCTTCAACTGGAAAAGTATCAGAATAAATCTATGCTTGATTTAAACCGATCCAGAAGATATCCATGCTATTCTTTATCTAGAAGAAGTATCAGAATAAACCTACGGTCGATTTAGACTGAGCCGTAAAATGTTGTCTTGACTTTAACTGGGAGAAGTATTTGAATAAACCTATGGTCGATTTAATTTGAGCCATAAAGTGTTTTCAACTGGAAGAAGTATCAGAATAAATCTATGGTCAATTTAATCTGAGCCAGAAAATGTCTTCAACTTGGAGAAGCATCAGAATCAATTTACGCTTGATTTAATCTGAGCCAGAAGATGTCTACGACCGTTTTTAACTGGAAAAGTATCAGAATAAACATTTGGTCACCTTAAACTGAGCCAAAAAGTATTGTTTTTGATAATGACCCTCTGAGGGAATTGCTTAGATAGCCATT
Organism: Vicia faba; assembly: GCA_948472305.1. Lineage (NCBI taxonomy): Eukaryota > Viridiplantae > Streptophyta > Magnoliopsida > Fabales > Fabaceae > Vicia > Vicia faba. The sequence goes on from OX451740.1 coordinate 781,566,702, forward strand.
TGTCAGATATAGCCTTTGAGAAGATTGTCTGGTCATACAAGAAGTTGATGATATTTTTCTATTGATTGATCTTTCCTGAAAAGGTGAAGAGTTAGCTGTATGCAATGTCATGATGTATGAAATGCATTGCGTAACGATATTCTCAAAATAAATGAGATTGTGCTATATGTGTTCTGTATGCATATGTTATGCTGTTTGTAAATGATGTATGAATATGAACTGTTGTCGAATCGTATTTGTAAACTTGAGTAGCATCACTGTCTGGGAAAAAATAAATCCCTGACTGCCGTTGGGGAATGAAGAACATGTGTATCTTCGATTTTCTTGGGATTGTTTCCGCTGGGGATTCCTGCTCTGTTTGAGGAAACTCCATTGGGGCATGTTGATTTCTGTTCTTTTCTTGAGGAAATTTCACTGGAGAATGTTGAATCCTACTTGGGGAGAACAGTTCAAAACATTGGTTGTTCATCGCTATACTGGGGATTGTAATTCTTGTATACCCCGACTGGGGATAAAAGAGATGGATATCCTTTAGAGGTTTTGTTTGACCGAGTTTCTGACACTGATATCGATTTGTTTGGAGAGAATAAGATTAAATGATATTTAATCCAGTTCCAGATTTAGTAGCAACCCTCTGGGGATAGCAACCCGGACTGTCTTCTGTTGGAGGTGGGAATCTTGTCGATGATTTGTGGTAGAAAAAGACTCAAGCTGGGGAGATTGAACACCACTGGGGAGATAAACCCTGTTGGGGAAATAAACCTTGTTGGGGAAATAAGCCCTATTGACGGAGGAATACTCTACTGAGGAAAAACCATTGTTGAGGAAATGAGCTCTGCTGGAGAGAGGAAATTTGTAGGGGATTTCATAGTTTCGGAGGAATAAACTCAGCTGGGGAAGAGAATTTACATAAATTGTAATGACTCAGACTCCTTAGCTGGGAGAAAGATCACATTATTTCATCTGCTGAGGGGATTTGCTGTTGAGTATGATAAGACTACTCTGTGGGGATAATCCCAAGGAAGTGGCTCTGTGGGGATTTGTGGACAACTTGGACGTTATCCCAATTCTTAGAGTCTTGAATAAATGCTTATTCCTGTTTTTATGCATATATTTGTTAACATTTAATTGTATTCATATGCATATGCTCATTAAATTTTAGTCATTGGATGTTTTGCAAACAAAACAGAAAAAGTAAAGACAAAAATCTTGAATTGTAAATATTTGTATTTTATTGATAGTTTTGCCCATAAGCAGGCGATTTTGTACAAACATACAGAGATCATAATAAGGGGAAACTATCATGAAATGAAAAGAGTACAAAGTGAAAATAAAGTAATAGCTATGTGGAAATAATCTCGTCGGGTTCCAACTCTGCTATTTCCCCTATGTCTTCAAGTGTCTCATCCATTGTTGTCGGAAGAAGTTGATTGAATTGATATGTACCGCTTTAACTTTGACTTAGTTAATAAAGCTTGTTGTAAATGATCCAATGGGTACATAGTCGTACGCTTTTATCCCTACCTTTTTCCTGGGTCGCCCTTTCGGGTTTTTAGTCCATCGGGATACCCTTTTTTTCCCAAGCCGCCTTTTCAGGTTTTCAACTTGCCGGGTGTACAATCTTTTCACATATATCCATGATTGTCGCCCGAACCTTTTTGGTTCGCTGGGATGCCCTTATTTTTTCCTAGGCCAGTCAACCTAGCGGGTCATTTTTATGCGTAGTATCTTTTGACTATGTCTGCATTCACAGGGTGCAGGAAATCTTCACTGTCCATGGTGGTCAATATCATAGCGCCACCAGAAAATACTTTCTTTACAACAAATGGCCCTTCGTAAGTGGGAGTCCATTTTCCCCTGGGATCACCTTGTGGTATAATGATGCGATTTATTACCAAGTCACCAGCCCGATATACCCAATGCTTTATCTTCTTGTTGAATGCTTTGATCATGCGCTTCTAATACATATGACCAAGACAGACAACCGTAAGCCTCTTCTCGTCAATCATATTTAAATGATCCAACTTGGTCCGAATCCACTCGTCTTCGTCTATATCTTTATCTTTCATGATTCTAAGAGAGGGAATCTGAACTTTGATAGGTAGGACAACTTCCATACCATATACCAGAGAGAATGGGGTTTCCCCGGTTGATGTTCTAGCCGAAGTACGGTAGCCGTGGAGAGAAAATGGTAACATCTCGTTCCAGTCTTTGTAGGTCACAACCATCTTCTGTATAATCTTCTTAATATTTTTGTTGGCGGCTTCCACTGTGCCATTCATATTTGGTTGATACGGAGAAGAGTTGTGGTGCTTGATCTTAAACTGCGTGTTAAGCTCAGTGATCATTGTGTTGTTGAGATTGGTACCGTTGTCCGTGATGATTCTCTCCAGGATGCCATAGGGACAGATAATGTTATGTTTGATGAACCGGGCGACCACATTCTTAGTGACAGAGGCGAACAAGGCTTCTTCAACCTATTTTCTAATGTAATCAATGGCGATGAGGATGAAGTGATGTCCGTTAGAAGCAATAGGCTTAATTTCTATGATCATATCAATAACCCCACATTACGAATGGCCAAGGAGCAGTCATGACGTTCAAAGGTACCGGAGTCACATGAACTTTATCAGCATAGATATGAGACTTATGACAAGCTCTCGAGTGGTGGTGATAGTTAGTTTCCATAGTCGACCAATAGTAACCAGCTCTCAAAATCTTTTTAGCCATAGTATGCTTACTGGAGTGAGTACCAAAGACACCTTCGTTCATATCTTGCATAATTTCTTCTGCTTATTTCTTGTCCACAAAATGAAGCAGGGTTGAATCATGATTGTGCTTGTATATAATTCCATTACTTAAGAAGAACTTATACGAGAACCTCCGTAGGAATTTCTTGTCAATGATTGATGCCCCTTCTGGGTATTCTTGAGCCTCAAGGTACCTTTTCACCTCATGAAACCAAGGTTTTTCCTATACTCCATCAACATCAATTTCGTAACAGTGTGCAGGTTCATTGAATCTTTCAATGGTAATTCGGGGAGCCTCATTGTCCCATTTGACTTTGAACATGGATGACATGGTAGCTAATTCATCCGCCAGTTGATTCTCTTCTCTTGGTATAGGCTTAAAAATAATCTCTTCGAAATACAGAATCAAGGTTAGCACATGTTCCCGGTAAGGGATAATATTCAGATGCTTCGTATCCTATTCAACTTTGACTTGACTGATCACCAGGGCTGAGTCCCTATATACACTTAATAATTTTATTCTTACGTTAATAGCAGCTTTAAGACCCATGATGCACGCTTCATATTCAGCCATATTATTGGTGCAGTCAAAGAAAAGTCTGGCAGTGCAGGGTGTGTGACAACCCTGAGGAGAGATAATTACAACACCGATTATGTTACCAAGTGCATTTGAAGTTCCATCAAAAACCATAGTCCATAGAGATCCTGGTTCAGGTCCTTCATACAGTCCAAGTTCTTCATAATCTGTTACTAGTATAATATTCTCGTTCGGGAATTCGAAGTTCATAGACTTATAGTCGTCTACAGCTTGATGCGCCAAATGATCTGCCAATACACTTCCTTTGATGGCTTTTTGAGTGGTGTACTGAATGTCATATTTTGTTGAGACCATTTTCCATTGGGCTATTCTTTCAGAGAGAGTTGGCTTCTCGAATATGTACTTGATGGGATCCATTTAAGAGACCAACAAGGTAGTATGGGCCAGCATATACTATCTTAGTCGGCGAGCAGCCCATGCCAAAGTGCAGCAAGTTTTATCGAGCAGTGAATATCTTGTTTCACAGTCAGTAAAATTTTTTCTAAGGTAGTATATTGCATGCTCTTTTCGACCAAACTCGTCATGCTGCCCCGATACACACCCCATTGAGTTCTCTAGAACTGTTAACTACATGAATAAAGGTCTTCCTTCGACTGGTGGCATCATAATCGGAGGTTCTTATAGGTACTCCTTAATCTTATCAAAGGCTATTTGAAAGTCTTCATTCCATTTTAATACTTTATCTTTCTTCATCAGCTTAAAGATTGGCTTACAAGTAGCAGTCAAATGAGAAATGAAACGAGCGATGTAATTCAGCCGTCCTAAGAAACCTTTTACTTCCTTCTCTGTACGGGTAGTCAGCATTTAATGAATAGCTTTGAATTTTGCGGGATCAACCTCAATACCTTTACCACTGACAAGGAAACCCATGAGTTTACCAGATCTCACCCCAAAGGTGCACTTGTTCGGGTTTAACCTTAGCTTATATTTCCTTAGCCTTTCAAACAATTTATGCAGATGATCGAGATGTTCTTCTTCAATTTGTGACCTTGCTATCATGTTGTCAACATAGACCTCTATCTCGTGGTGAATCGTGTTATGAAATAAGGCTACCATGGCATAACTTTGTAACAGAAAGTGCCCCATTGTCTGACAAAGGTAGTTTTCTCCATGTCTTCATGCGCCATCTTGATCTGATTATAACTCGAGAATACATCCATGAACGATAAATCCTTATGTTGAGCAGTGTTGTCGACCAAAACATCAATATATGGTAGTGGGAAGTCATCTTTGGGGCTTGCCCTATTCAGATCCCTATAATATACGCACATACGTACCTTGTCGTCTTTCTTTGGCACCAGAACAACATTAGAAACCCATTGAGGATATGACGTCACTACTAAGAATCCTGCGTTGAATTGTTTCATAACCTCGTCTTTGATCTTTTTTGACATTTTAGGACGCATGCAACGAACCTTCTTCTTAACCGGGGCACGACATTCTTTTGTAGGCAGACAGTGAACCACAATATCAGTATCGAGTCCTAACATGTCTTTGTATGACCAAGCAAAGATTTCAACATATTCATGTAACATCTGGATTAATATGTCTTTAATATTGCTCTCTAGGTTAGCCCTTATCTTAAATTCTTTTCTGTCTATCTCGGTTCCCAAGTTTACAACTTCGACCAGATCTTCATGTGGTTGGATAGCTTTCTCTTCTTGTATTAAGAGTCTGGAAAGTTCTCCAGGTATTTCACAATCTTCCTCACCTCCGTCCTCGGCTTGGTAGATTAGATTTTAGAAGTCATATGCGGAAATAGCAGAGTCGTTATTGACGAGAGCCAGAGTGGATGAGGATCTCCAATGTAGTGTGTGGGTGTGTGTAAGAACACATAGCTAATTGAAAATGCAATAAGATGAAATAAAGACAGAGATCATAAAATTTGCATGCAAAACGTCCAATGTTTTTATTGAATGAGCAATGTTTATGAATTATCAACCCTTAACAAATGAAAAATTATGCACCAAGTAAGACACAAGGTTTTTAAGTCATTGTTTATTACATAACCAAAAACCTTTTGAAAACAATAAGACATGAATATATCTATTACTCCTGACTAAAGGAGATAGAAAGATGTCTTATGCCTTCAAATTATTAAGTCTGTCACGAATGGCAGGGAATATCCAACTGCTGAAATCAAAATCACCGTCAGCATTCTCTATGGAATTGACTCTGTTGTTGCTGATATGTAACATAGGTCTTCTAGCCTGAGCTAGAAGAACATCCCTCTGACCTTCTGCAGTAAAGCCCAAACCAAACTTGTGAGATTTGTAAGGGATGTCGGGAAGCTGACCCCAAATAGTACTACCACCTTCTTCAATAGTAGCTTTAGCATCTTTCAAGTAAGCCATCTTTTGCGGATTTTTGGTGATCTTCAGAATGGTAGAAACATCTTCAACAGCGGCAGGGGAAATCACTTCAAAGGTTTGACAGGGTGTTTCAATAAATTCTCCGTCCATCTCCATGTATCGGAATTAATTGAGGTGGCTAACCATGTACTCCTCTTCTCCACAGACAGTAACAACTTTTCCTTTTACTGGATACTTGAGTTTCTGGTGCAAGGTGGAAGTGACAGCACTTGCCCCATGGATCCAGGGGCGTCCCAATAGACAAGAATAGGCTGGTCGGATGTCTATCACACATAAGGTGGACTCAAATATTTGGGAACCCAATTTGATTGGGAGGTCTACCTCTCTATGCACCTTTCTTTTCAATCCAGTCAAAGGCTCGAACTATGATATTGTTGGGCTTCAGCACAACCCCTTCAAAATCTAGTCGGTCAAGAGCGCCCTTTGGCAGAACATTCAAAGAAGATCCCATATCAATTGACACATGGGACAACGTAGTGCCCATGCATTCAATGGAGACATACAGGGCCATATTGTGATTTCTCCCCTTGGGAGTCAAGGTAGCATCGGAGAAACCTAAACCATTATCAGTTGTCAGACTAGCCATGTAGCTTCCAAATTGATCAGTCGCAATTTCTTGCGGCAAATGGGCAGTCTTCAAGAACTTTACTAAATCCTTGGCATGGGCTTCAGAACCCAATAGTAAAGATAGCATGGAGATTCTAGACGGGGTTTTCCCCAACTGTTCGATATTTTATAGTTGCTTCTACAAATGATCTTCAAAACCTCTTCCAAATACTGTCCAAAGGTATCCTTGAACGAAGCTTCTTTTGGAGCCTCCGCCCGAGTAGGCTCTATCACTGGCTCTTTACCCCGAGCCTCAACAGTTCTCTTGGTTACCGTAACTTGAGTAGGTGGATAGATTTTCAGGGAGAAAATCCTTCCGCTTCTGGTAATTTTGCTAGTCCCCGCAATATTGACAATATTTGGACCAACTTCTTCATCGTGTTCATCGGACAACTCTTGTTTAACGCCATGGTAATAGATATCAGACCCATAATTCAAAGGAATATCCTTCTCCAAGGAATATGGGATAGGCCCGGGTGTTCTAATAAACAAAGGAGCAACTTTCATATTGGCGGTAATCCTTATAGTACCTTTGGAAGGGATTCTGAAAGGAGTACCGGAGATAACACACAAATCTTGGAACATATTCTCAATAGATGAAACTTTTTCAATCAAACGTATGTGTTCATTGATCAAGCGTTAAACACCTTCCTTCAGTAACCCGCAACCATTGGGTTGGACCGCACAATAATAACATTCTTCAACACAGTCCGGAAATAAACTGGCCTGTAACAGATTCTTCTTGATTGTAGAGAAGGGCGTAACCACATCATTTATAGAGGTAATGTACAACACATCTTCAACAGCACTTATCCCCTTTTCATGCTTGGGCATAGGTGCGGTAATCATATTTGGAGTCTCCGGAGGATCAAACTCAATTTTCTTATTATTGATCATATCCTGAATCTTGCTCTTCAGGGACCATCAATTGTTAGTGATGTGCCCAGGACTGTTTGAATGATAAGCACACCTCGCGTTTGGATTATACTTTGGAGAGAAAGTGTTAGGTTCTGAAGAGGACCCCACAGTGAAATGAGTTTAGCCTTCAGCGAATGTTGTAATGCATGAGATAAAGGCATGCCAATTTTGGTAAACAGCTTCGGTGGAGCGTTTGGACTTCGTTGGTTACCCTGTTGTTGTTGTTGAATAAGCGCCGAATTGGAAATCAGCACTGCTCCCATTGACTGATGGCGGTTACTTTTACTATGGCTCTTCTGGCCATAAACAATATTGACTTCCTTTTTACCTCTGAATGGTTTCTTTATAACATAAGAAGATGTAGCAATTGGGATCTTCCAACTTTTAATGCCACTTTCTATTCTTTCCCCAGTCAAAATCATCTTCGTAAAACCAGACGAAGAGCTTCCAATCAACAAACTAAAGAACGGGCATGTCAGAGTAGCCATGAACATATCCACCATCTCGACCAGTCAAAGTAGGTTTCACCCTTCCAGCCAAGTCCTTCCATTTTTATGCATATTCCTTGAACCCTTCATTCGAGCTCACGGACATATTCTCCAATTATACGCGAGTCGGTGCTAGGTCAGCTTTATATTGATACTTCTTATAGAATGCATCAAATAAGTCTTCCCATGTGTGAATATTGGTTCCCTCCAGCTGATAGAACCATTCAAGTTAAGTTCCAACCAAACTTTCTTGGAAGAAATTGATCCATATTTTCTGGTAAGCAGTATGAGGCTGTATCTTCCGAACATACGACTTCAAATGGAGTTTAGGACAAGAGAGCCCACCATATTTGGCAAAGACAGGGACTTTGAACTTAGATGGTATGACCACCCCCGGAACCAGACCTAATTCACAAAAATCCAATCCAGGCACCTTCTGGATTTCCATAGCCTTTAGTCTGTCCTCCAACTGCTTGTACTTGTCATCCGCATGAGGGTACAATTTGTCAGAGTAGTCTCTGTCTTTATGAACATTCCCATAACCCTGACTGTTCTTTCCTTCATTCTTAATGCTTCTACCATCTTCTTCCTGGTTGTCGTCTTCTTCAGAGGATACACCATCCACTTGGACAGGTTGAGCAGGACCTTTGAACCTTCTCCCCATATAAAGGATAACAGTTTGCTTCTTGGTCTTCTTTTTCTTGGCGACAAGCGCCAACAACTCTTTCTTCCCCTGTGCCAGGTTCAGAAGAATCTCTTGGAATTGGGCATGTTGAGCTTGGAGATCCTTAACAGTTTGTTCGAGGGCAATATTTCTGCTGAAATAAACAACAAGAAAATGAGAAACATGTCTGAAAAACCTGTTATGAAAGGGTTCATGATATGTAAATCCAAGGATTTTCAGTACCTTAGGAGATTTAAATTTTCTAACCAAGAGGAAACAGAAACAAATATTTTATTAGTTAGTTCAAAATTACAATTTCTTTTTAGGCTTACAATGAAAATAATAAAGTCTCCGAGAGACAACAAAATGAACTTCTAAAATATAGGACTCAAGTTTACCATTGATGCTTTTCTTTGTGTTGATGTAAGCATTAAGACTCTGCTCCTCGTGTAGTTTCTTTGTGAGCTCCAACACTTTCTTCTTCCTTCAGTTGAATCTAAGACTTCTGTAATTCTTCAAGGTCAGTGGGTATGTCTGGATGGAGGATGGTGCGAGAGAAGTCTCCTTCAATAACAGGCTCCATGATCACTGGTAGGATAGCTGGATATGGCATCATGAGGTTTTGAGCGCGAGCTCGTACACATTTGAGATAAGGATCCAGAGGGATGGATTTCTTCTGCCCTAAATTCTTACTATCAATGTTTCTTACCATGGTCCAAGCATGTATAAACCTTTGATTATAACCTTGAGGATTATTTTTGTAATCAAACATAATACCCTAAATAAGTGCGTCATGAGGACCATTTATTCGAGTGTAACCATATTGACATAGAGCCAAAGAAGGATTGTAAGTAATACATCCCCTAAGGCCAAGGAGTGGAACATTAGGGAACTCCCCGCAATGATTAATGATAGTGATATCCACATTGTAGCGGTAGAAATGTTTAATACTAAGCCATTGGATTGTCTAGACTTTCATAGATCAAAATAAAAATTTCCACGGTGCTTCATTGTTTCCAAAGGAATGGGAAAATAGCGAATAACCCAAAAAAGAGGGGGAAAGATTCTAGGTAAGGGGGTTGGTTATGCAAAGGGAAGGTATTAACACCCTAAACATCTACGGTACTCCGCAGGAGCCACTTTGTAAAAATCTTTATATTTTGTCTATAAAATGTTGTATAAAAATAGATAGTGGAGGTGAGAAAAGAAGTAATTTTTATGATTTTTACACCGCCGCAATTGCGAACCTTTAGTGCCTACGTAACACCTTTCGTGTAATAGGGGATCAGGGTACACATAGTTCCTCTTTCAAAAATATTTAAAACACAAGTGTGTTGGTTAATTTTATGAGATAAGACATCATCGTCAATGTCCGTGTGGAAAACATACTTACTACCCACAATCATGAGAAAGGATAATTTGCATCATCTCAAAGTTGAGGATATGACTTGGATTTTAAAATCAACAATGCCTCACTCAACACCCAAGTGGAAAATATTTCTCTTCACTACATATTATAGAAGTATAGTTGTTTGCATCACTACAAGGATTGACAAGAGTCCAACCTTTTGAGAAAAGTTTTTAAAGTAAAAAGCCAAAGTGGCAAAATGGTTTGAAATGAGATTAGTTGACTTTTAGTATTCTCACAAAAAATGTCAAGGTATTATTAAGTTGATTGGAGTTTATTTATGAAAAAGTTTTGAAAATGCATGGACCTAAGTCCATGTTTATTATGAAAGTGGTTCAAGTTTAAAAATAAGAAGAGTTTTCAAAAGGAGGAAGAAGATTTTTGAAATTAAAGAAGATGGGAGAAGAAGAAAAGACTATCCTAAAGCAAAAGTTAAAAGATAGAGATACGAACCATCTAACCAACAAGAAGCCAACACTTGACATTATGAGTCAAGATATAGTTCTCATTCCTTGGATTGAAACCAAACAAGCAAAGGTACTACACCTCTTGAGAGAACCAAACTTCAAGTGTATTAAGTCTTCAGAAAAATTGGGCAGAGTAACGGTTGTATACGGGTGAATTCAAAATTACAAACAAAGAATGTAGTCACAATAACCTGTATATAAAACAAATAAACAATCCAATGTCTTGAGGTAAACCTCAAGAACTCCAGACAAAACATCAATTAAGGTCACAAGGTTCTCCAACATAGGCCAAGGTTTCTAATCCTAGGTCTAAGAAGTCCAATACTCCATAATGCCAAGGATAGTAACCAAATAGTCCAAGTATCATTAATGATTTTTATGGTTTATGTTGATTATTAGGTATCTTAAGAAAGAAAAGAAAAGCTCAAGTAAGTAAAATAAAAATGACAAGACTGTAAATACTCAAGTGAGCAAAGATGAAAAATAGCATGAAATGTAAATGCTAGAGTAAATAGTGCATAAAATAAAAGAGCATAAAATAAAAACACATAATAAAATCAATTATTAATAATTAGTGGTTAGTTGGATGACCATCATGAAACTTGAATTTGTAACTAATTAGACGATTGGTAGAACCAAAGCCTCCATACAATGAATTGAATTTGCTTTATGTCAAGTATATCATCCATTTTGGAATCTTCAAAACTACCATATAATGATCAACAATGTTTAAGTGATCCGCGTTGACCAAAAGTGATGTAGATCTATTAGAGGATTGGTAGAACCAAAGCCTCCACATAATGAATATCAAGGTTATTGGATCAAAGAGATCAAATTAACATACTTGGGATTGCAAACATAGGTTTGGGCCACAGATGATCATTTATTCGAATCGGGACAAAATTTAGCGTTATGTTAAACAATCGTAAGTGGACTTATATAGAAGTCGCACCTATTTTGAGGCCCGTCAATAGCAATCTATGCACCATTTATTTTGAGACATGATATTGAGATCATGCTCCAATAACACTTAGTGCAATAAGAAAGGGATGAGATGAAGAGGGTGGGGAAGGATATACAAACCACATTTGAATTAAATTTTAATCCAACTATTATTAAAATCATTCCCCCATTTTTATGGAGTTAGACTCAACACCATGGATCCAATGATGTTAATAAAGTTCATGATCAAAAATTCAACCCAAGATAAACCAGAAAATAATCACAAAATAATATTGCATTTAATATATATAATAAAAAGGGTTTTAAAACATTTTAAAATAGAAATAAAAGAGAAAAATATCAATTATATTCAAATTAATCAAGAAATATTAACTAAGACCATAGGAAAATCAGAAATGAACTAAAATATTTTTATAAAAATTTTGGTAACTTTTTAAAGTCAGAAACTATTTTTAAAATTAAAAGAAATGAGTAAAGTAAACCAAAAATGATAAAAAATAATAAAGTTAGAAATAAAAAATAATTGAGGTCACCAATATTTTTCACAATATCATTGGATCATTCCATATTTTTTTCCGAATTTAAAAATGCATAAAAGTATTTTTAAACATTTAAAACAATTCTAATAAAGTGAACATTTATAAAAAATATCAAAACACAAAATAAAGTTGTGAAAAAATAAAAATCATAAAGAGAAAAATCAAAAATATTTTTCATAATTTTTTCATATTTTTGGACTTAAAATGAATTTTCTATAATTTTTTGAAATTTAAATCAATTTAAATAAAAATCAGAAAATAAAATATCAAACCAAAAAAATATGGGCCATCTGATCATTGTCAAAATGCGTTAGTAAACAAATCAAGTGGCGCTGGCGCGCTGTGCATGTTATGGACTTTAGTGAATAAAACACTTGATCACTTATTAAATCAGAATATCAAAAAACAAGAGGCATGCCATCATTGGTTGGAAGATGACACGTTGGTCATCTTCAACCTCCAGCCAGTCCCAAAACCAAGTTGCTCAAACTGTAAAATTAGAGCACGAGACATATTCCATTCGCTTCGTCTATTCAAGACGAAGACAACGACACATTCGCAGCAAATTTATATAAACTGTAGTGTTGTACCCCAAAATTTGCCCTCCCATATTCTTCAAAATTTGCCAAAGATCAATCTCCAGATGATTCAAAATCTCTCAAGGAGTGCACAGTCCAATTGCCTCCTAACACGGTCAAAATTAGGGTTTTGGTTCTGGAAAAGAAATTGAGGTTTCCAAGGGTCCAATCAAGTCCCACATGCCCATATACATTGTCAAGCATCCACATGCCAAGTTTCAAGACTCACAGCATCAAATTGCACAGTCAAAAACCCTAATTGCTTCACAGTCAACTACAGGGGCAAAATGGTCATTTGACAGTCAAAAGTCAAAATTTTTGGTCAACATCTTATTTTGAAGCCACAAACATCATTTGATCAATTCTTGATCATGATTTCACAAGCATGGCTCAAAAGGTCTCAAGATGCAAAAGTTTCTATTTTTGGACAGTTGAAAAAGTCAACTGCAAATTGACCAGGGCATAACTTCTTCATGGTTTATCAGAAAAATCCCATCCAAAGCTCATTTTGAAGAGAATGACATTTCCTACAACTCATCTTCACACTCCAAGTCCAAGAAATGCTCTCACAAAAAGTTATCAATTTCAATATTATAGGTCATTTTCAAAAGTCAACAAAAAGGCACTTTAAGTCAAAGACCATACCTTGAGATTGGTAAATCAAAATGACATGGGACCAAAGGCATTGGTTAGAGGACTTCAAGACCTTTCCAAAATGTCCAAGAACATGGTCATAGCTTCAAAATTGAGCAAGATATGCCATGGAGAAGTTGGGAAATTTTTGTTAATTTTGAAAAGTCAACTTTGCTTCAAAAGCTTCAAAAATGCTAATGGGCCTCAAATTCTTCCTTGAATCATTACCCAAAGCATATGCACGACCCATTAAGATCAAAGGGATTTATTTTCTTATTTTTAATTAATTAATTGAATTTTTATTATTATTAATTCATTTAATTAGATTTAAATATGAGAAAAATATTAAATCATGGTTTTAAATCTTTTTTGTGCAGCAAATATCTTCCACACATGCTAGAGATTTCGTGCACCATCTCAAGGGGACAATATCTTCCACAATTGGCAAGATTGGCATGAAAAAAGATTGAAAAAAGATATGGAAAAATCAAAGATTGAAATCATAAATTCATGGACCTTGGGCTTGTTTTCTTGACCTAATCACGTTCAGATACATATACAAGACTAAACCTAATTGATACATACACGAAAAACTGCTCAGGAGGCCAGAACCAAAGTTCAAAATTTCCACCAAAAGTTGAAAACTGAAATCATAGTTACAAGGCGTTTAAAAGCATAACAAGCATTCTAATACATTCCTGACATTGCTAGGAGTCGATTGCAATCAAGAACAGGTCCACAGACTCCAAGAATTGGTAGAACCGAATCACACTTTTCATGAATATGTCCATAATCGTTTTTCAATTTCCATGCATTATTCGTGTGTTTTGTTAGTTGATTTACACTAATATTGATGTTCTGAAGCTATTGGTAGCATTTAATTGAACTAACGATGCTTGTATTCAAATCTGCCATGGATGAAACCTAGGGTTTCAGAAGCTTCGAATTAGGGGTTCTCACATATGGAAAAATTGGCCCTTAAAACCTATGCCATTGAATTCGTGACCTCAAGACGAGACAAACCATGACCTCGCGCCCTTTTTATATTATAGCATGTTCTAATCGCTATTTTCTGGACTTTGGTTTTGTGGGGGTTTAAAACCCCCGCTATTTGGTTATGTTGCAGGTACAAAAACAAAGACGAAGCTAGCGTGTCATCATGTGACTGGAGTATTTGAATCTGGCGCATTTTTTCTTATTTTATATCATTAGCTTTTGTTTCTTATTATAATAATCACGTTCCATTATATTAACAAATGAACACAAATGGCCTGGTGGTAGAAGACGTGTCTTGCAGGTATAGGGACCTGGGTTCGATTCCCAGGTCCCCCCACATATTCCATAATTTTTATCCTAACGCGTTTCTATGCAGCGTTCCTTCAAGGCTTCACCATACATCCTCATGCGCTGGCCTGACAAGTGGATTCAAGGTACAATCTGAAGGCCAGAACGTGAAGACCATCATACACCTGGGTCAACCATCAAGCATATAATTCCTGAAGGTCAAAAAAGGCTTTATTCTGATGGGCCAAAATGCTTCAATAAACCTCCTTTTGGGGCTTGATACCCCCCATGGTTTGCATCATTTTTATTTTTTATTTGATTTTCTTTTAATTCTTTTTAATGTTTTAATTATTTCTTTTAATTCCATAAAATAACTTTTCATAATATAAAATACAGAAAAATCAAAAAAAATGTTTATTTTTATTAATATTAATTTCACCATTATTATTTTTGTAAATAAACTTTCACAATTAACTTAGTTTAATTTAGGTTTTTTTAAAACTTTAATCTTTTCTTAATAAATTAAAATAGGTAGAATTAGGGTTTTTGACCTTTTCATCTTTTTTTAATAAATAATTTTCTCTCATTATTATTATTATTAATTACTAAATATTTTTATAAATAAATATGTAAATAATTAATTAGCATAAATTAGGTTAATTTTTGACATTTTCTTAAATAATTAAAAACAATCTAGAATTAGGGTTTCCTTGTAAATTCTTTATTTTCATAAATACAAAAAACATAAAAACAATTTCTTTTCTTAATTAAATAATTAATTAGCTTTTAATTCAATTTAATTTCAAAAGGGTCAAAACCCTCGGACGTCCTAACTTTTATTCTTTCGCATGTTATTATTTTTTTCTTTCGAATAGTATGTAACTGCTCAAAGCTTGTAATAGTAATTAGGTCTTTTTACTTTCCGCATCTTTTATCAAACGGGTCTTTGTAATTTGGCGATGTATAGACCCGCGCCTTGTAATAGCGTAGGATTTATCTTTCCGCATTTAAATTTCCGCACTTTTAAATTCTAAATTTTGCATGAAAGAATGTATGGCTAAATTAAAAATAACTCGTAGCTCACAATGCCCTGATCAAAGACAAATATTAACATGAAAACAACACACCAATTCACACACCACTCTTAGGGTACGCCTCACTGTTGCCTTGCCTTCGGAACGTGGTCGTCGAGTATAGGACGTTTTAGTAAGTCCTTATGTCCATGATCAATGGCATAAGGGTAGCTTCTAAGGTGTCCTACTGTTGCTCTGGTGACCATACTGTCCCTACAAACGAATTGACCCGAATACCTCCAACGGTGGTGCTACCTACCTCTCAATGGTGGGATAGCACTACCTTAAGGACATTTACACAGCCTAATTCCTTAGGGTAGGTAGATGACTCATAGATACTTGCTCTATTCAAAAATAAATCAAAACTCTTTTCACACCGACACTTTCAAAATGCTTTCAAAACAATTTTTCAAACACTCTTGAGGACTGATACAAGAGTCATTCTGAAATCTTTAAACGAAACTTTTTCAAACCCACTCACAATTGAAAAGCAAACATTTTGAAAACACAATGAGCAAGTATCAGAGCTTGTGGTTAACCACGGATAGAAAGGGTGCTAACACCTTCCCTTTCTATAAATCTACCTCCCGAACCGAGAAACTATCTCATAAGGAATTTTGCTGTGCTTTTGTCCTGTCCATGTTGGAGAAAATAAAAGACGGTGGCGACTCTTGCTTCCGCGACATTTCGCGAACCACCGTTAAACAGTCAGTTCTAAATCCACCGATCACAGAACTGGCGACTATGCTGGGAAATATCTTTTAAAGTGAGGTGTACCTTAGGACTAAGATCACTTGTGTTTTCAATTGTCTGAATTGTTTGCTTTATTATTGTGGGTAATGTCTTGGGAGTTCTATAGGTCCTAACCCGGATCTGGGGGAACCTTCTTAGAAAGTAGCAACAAGACTGTGAGGGAACTGTGCGGGGTATACCGACAAGGTTGAAGCAGTCTGCTACGTTGATGTGGCACTTTGGTGAGTACCGGTAACCCTTGAGTCCAGTCAAGGAGAGTACGGGGCCGCCGCGTGGTGTCGTGAAGCATCAACTGACCTTAGGAACCTTAATTGAACCATCTTGGCCTCTTTAGGGTAGTGAGATAACTGACTTTGGTGCAGTCCGAGGTTGGTTGATACTCGATACTATACTCAATTGAGGGTTGTTTTCTTGGAATATTTTGGTCGCCAGTTCAGTGGCTAAATCGAAACGATGAACAATGAAAGAAATCCAATGATATTGGGACCCTTAGAACCCGGTGACTTCTGATTGGACAGGTTTTGAGCCCACCAACTTCAAGAGGGTAGTACCCCAAACTTCATGCTGGCCTAAATTCTAAGGGCTCTCTCGTGTGACTTGTGTTCCTTCCAACTTAACTATTTGCATGCTTGTTATCTAACACATGAGTTTCTTGCAGGGTGTGTTTACAGTCCTTAATCTGGGCTCATAACAGGGTTACTTACATCACTACATGCATAACATCATATCATTGCATACATCCTGCATAAGGACTAATCCATTTCAAGGATCTCAAGGGCTTGTGATGCAGGTTATGATGAATCAACTGTCCAGCAAGGGGCAAAAGGGGATTTATTTTCCTCTAGCCAAGGTTGATGACTTAAGTCAGGGGCTATGACCCACTAGATATGGTGAGCCTTGACTCTTGAAGAAGGACTCTCAACAACATGAAGTTCCTTTCATGAAGCTCCAAAATGCGAACTCTAACAATTTTCTTGTTTACCCCGCGAGATCCTTGAAAACATTGCATGCATATCATACATATCATTGCATTACAGGTACTCCTTTGACAGGTCACTTATCTTCTTCGCTGTTTATTTCAGCAATGGCTTCCCAACATGATAACCAGGGTCTTCATGCTCAAGAGACTCAGTTCAGGGAGATCTTCCTAAGCCTGTCCAAAGGGCAAGAAGAGTTGAGGACACTCCTCATGGGGAATTTGGCCAAGAAAAGTCCCGAAGACGACAAGGACGAACGGCTGAAACGCCTGCAAGCTGAGGTAGATACAATGAGAACCCAGATGCTGGGGCAAATGACTCTCATCCAAGGCTTAGCTCGGGAGCAAGAAGAGTTGAGGACCATGATCAGTCAGCTTCATCAAGACATGAAGCAACCAGCCCAAGTCAGGGACCAGGTCATTGATCAGCTTCCAAGAGAACAGGAGTCTGGTATGGCGAAGAATAGACCTCTCCAAATTTCTACCACTTCACAGGTCCAACTACAACCCCGCCCAGAGAAACAGGTTGATCAGAGTAAGCCAAGCAGGTCCAGGAGGCAGTTCACCCAGCTCAACATGCCGTTGTTTCAAGCTCTACAACACCTGGTGAGGTTGAATCTGATTACACTAAGGGCTCCTCCCCGGAACCCCAACATCTCTGCTCCTAACTATCGTCCCAACAAAAGATGTGCATACCACTCCGATAGTCCTGGACATGACATTGCCGTCTGCTAGGCTCTGAAGAACAAGGTCCAGGATCTGATTAATGAAAGAGTAGTGGATTTCACCCAAGTGGGTCAGGCTGAGTGCTTCTACCATCCCTACAGGATTCACCATCTGAAGTAACAAGTCTTGAAATGAGAAGACGTTTTGTCTATTAGAATTTTCAAGTTGTAATTTTCTTTTGATTGTTCAAACATTTATTCATGTTAAACGTTGTTATTTCATTAATGCATCGCATATGTCTGTTTTGAATCAATATATCCGCGTTCGCTATATTCAAACTGCCTTCATTTTTTATGTCAACTCTCGATTAATAATTCTAAGCCTCTTGAGGGAGGATGACGAAAACGATACCACGATCTTTACAATATGCTTTTGAATAGACCCCGCTGATGAGGTACAGGCATTGTTTCAATCCCTAAACACTGGAGTTATAAGGAAGATAATCCCTCGTTAACCCCTCTGAGCCAAAGAAGTAGGAGTTTTTCTTTTCGAAAATCGAAACCATTAATCATAACATGGGGCAGGGTAGTTCTCTCAGTTGATCCAAGTGCATAACGAATGGCACCAAAGAAGTCCTTACAAAACAAAAAGACAGTGATGGTTCCCTACAATCGTCAAGACAGGCTGTCATTATCTGTCAGAAATAAAAGCTCAATAAAGTCAAAACCTATGAAGGAGACTTACGAAAACTGAGGCATCTTACTGACTGTAATCACAAAAGAAACTGTTCAGGCAAAAAACAGGGATAACGTGTAGTTGTTTAGTTATTGGCTTGCATTTTTGGTAAAACCCAAGTGTATGTGTGAATGTCATGACTGATGTCATAACATTCTAGTTTAGTTTATACTGATTCATTAGGTACCTTTGCAGAAAAATATTGTCATTTAGGTACTGATGTTTATAAGTGTGTATCTGAGCATTTTGCAAAATGATCACATTTTCCTAAATCAGTAAGCAGGTTTTTCAGATGTCATAACAGATGTTAAGACATCCTGTTCTGAACTAACAGGTTTGCAGTTTGGTTAATTCTGAGTTTTTTCAGGAAAATGACTCAGTCTTTCCAGAACAGAATCCTGCGTTTTCTTTGGGTTAACCTAGCTCAACCCTAACCTGGTTGATAAAGTCTTGTGACCTAGTCTTAAGGTCAAATGGAATTAACCCTGGCTTTTTGTGGAAACCCTAACTGAAGATGCAGCTGCTATATATTCAACAGAGCTGCTGTTTTGCAAGTAATCCCTTTTTGGTCAGAAGATCATTTGTAAACTGTATAGGTTTAATTATTGTACTTCAAGCAATTATCATTGTGATAAGTGACTTGGAATAGGTTTTTAATTGTAAGGGTTGTGTAGCACTCAAAGCTTTGAAGCAAGAGTGTTTGAATGTTTCTTGACTAAAGCTGTGAAGCAGAGTCAAGTTAGGTGTGTGTATCACTCAAAGCTGTGAAGCAAGATTGGTTGTGTTGCTTGATTAAAAAGCTGTGAAGCTTAATCAAGTGTATGTTTTTGAAGAGTGTCTTCATCAATTCATTAGTCAAAATGTTTTATGTATCACTGCTGTGATTGAGGGGGAGTGAGTAGGAACTCAGGTTTAAGTTGTACTTAGATTGAAATTGCATTGGGTATGTCTTAAGTGAAGGAGATAAACTGGTTGGTTTATTCCTGAATTAACATCTCTTATAGTGGATTTCCTCCCTGGCTTGGTAGCCCCTTGCACACTGAACTGGGTAAACAATTGACTGTGTTCTTTACTGTTTTTGTATTTACTGTCTTATAGAAAGTCAGATACGGTGTCATAACATTAAACGTGACATTGAGTATCTGCAGCCAGAATTTCAATTGGCATCAGAGCAGGCACCCTGCCTGTATTACTGGGTGAGATCTAGGGATATCACTTTCTGGCACTATGGACAAAGAAGGAGTTTTTGGAAATAGACCACCCATTCTGGATGGAACTAATTATGACTACTGGAAACCTCGTATGATTGCCTTCTTAAAATCTTTGGACAAAAAGGCTTGGAGAGCTGCTGACAAAGGATGGATCCATCCCACCATAACTGAGAAAGATGGGACAATCAGTCTGAAGCTTGAGGAAGATTGGAGTAAAGAAGAATATGAGTTAGCCCTAGGAAATTCCAAAGCTTTAAATGCCTTGTTCAATGGAATTGATAGAAACATTTTCAGACTAGTACATCAATAGAACTGGCCAAGGAAGTTTGGGACACTCTCAAAACTACTCATGAGGGCACCTCCAAAGTAAAAATGTCAAGGCTTCAGATGTTGACTACCAAGTTTGAGAATCTAAAAATGATGGAAGATGAAACCATTCATGAGTTTCACATGAACATCTTGGAGATTGCCAACACTTCAGGAGCACTGGGAGAAAAGATGTCAGAAGAAAAACTGGTGAGAAAGATTCTCAGATCCTTGCCTAAAAGATTTGCAATGAAGGTAACTGCCATAGAGGAAGCCCGGGACATCAGCAAGTTGAAATTGGATGAACTTATTGGGTCTCTTCAGACTTTTGAGATGGGGATCACTGATAATGGTGACAAGAAGAACAAGAGCATAGCACTTGTATCCAACACTGATGTTGAAAACAAGGAGGATGAAGAAGAAAATATTTCAGAAGCTATAGCCATGCTTGGAAGACAGTTCAACAAGCTCATCAAAAGAATGGATCCAAAGTCAAGGTCTAATGTTCATAACATTCCCTCTGACATTGACAGTTCCAGCAGAAGACCAAGGTCAGAAGAAAAGGGAAACCAAGGCAGAGGTATTCAATGCCATGGCTGTGAAGGATATGGGCATATTCGAGCTGAATGTCCTACCTTTCTTAAGAAACAAAAGAAAGGAATGACTGTTACTTGGTCTGACTGTGATTCAGAAAGTAATTCTGAAGAAGAATCTGCCAAACTAGTTACTGCTCTAACTAGTGTTTGTACCTCTGAAAGTGACTCTAGTGATGAAGAAGTGACATTTGAAGAACTGGCTGATACCTACAAGAAATTGTGTATCAGAAGTGCTGAAGTCTGTGTGCAGAATGAGAAACAATCAAAACTCATTATAAAGCTGGAGGCTGAAAAAAGGGCAGATCTTGAAACTATAAGTCATCTAGAAGGGGAAGTTCAATTACTGAACTCACAACTGAACCAAATGACAAAATCTGTCAAGATGTTGACCAATGGATCAGATAAATTGGAAGAGATTCTTCAAGTTGGACAGAATGTGGGAAACAAATCTGGTCTAGGATTTGTGGAAGCTAAGAAATCTGATGCAGACAAGAAGATCAGGCATGTTAAACAATTGTCAAAGCAGATGTCTCAACACAACTCTCAACATCAGAAACAGAAATACATGAAGAAAAAATACCAAAGATGGAGATGTCATCATTGTGGGAGGTATGGACACATAAAGCCCTTCTGCTTCAAATTGCATGGATACCCTAATCAAAACTCAGGTGCTAAACCTAAGCCAAAAAGGGTACCACATACTCCTCATTGGAAGAAAAAGGCTACTGCCCTGATAGCCCATACTTCCCTGAGAGTGTCTGCAAAGGAAGGCTGGTACTTTGACAGTGGGTGCTCTAAACACATGACTAGAATAAAGAACATTCTCAATCATGTCAAACCTCACAACACTAGTTATGTGACCTTTGGAGATGGTGCTAAAGGTGAAATCAAAGGAGTTGGTAATTTGGACTGCCCTGAAGTTCCAAGCCTGAGTGAAGTCTTACTGGTAAAAGGGCTGACTGCTAATCTCATTAGTATCAGTCAATTATGTGATCTAGGATTCAAGGTCAACTTCTCAAAATCTGAATGTCTAGTAATTAATGAAAAACTAGAAGTTGTAATGAAAGGAATCAGATCCAAAGATAACTGCTACTTGTGGCAGCCTGAGAACTCTAATAACTCCACTATGTGTCCAATTACCAAAGAAGAAAAAGAGATGAAACTGTGGCATCATAAGCTTGGTCATCTTCATCTAAGAAGAATGAAAAGAGCTATCTCTATGGAAGCAGTCAGAAGGACTCCAAAACTACAGGTTGATAATGTCTATGATGTGGTGAATAAACTTGAAGAAGGATGTGTTGTCAGAACTAGAAGTAATCATGACAAGGATGTTGGAAACAACAAGTCTAATAAATTCTATTTCCTTGAAGAAATGAGGCGTGAAGTCTCCTCTCCTATAACTCTCCATCAAAATGGAGTGGACAAAAAGAAAATCAGTCAAGAATCAACCAAAACTATGATTCATGTCAAAAGAATGTCTTCCCAACTCTGTGCGGAAATAGTTGCTGCTAGGAATAACTGTTCTCAAAATATCTGGTCAAAACAGATGCTCACTGAGGATAATGTCTCACAAGATGTTGTGACATTGTGTTGTGACAATCTGAATACAATCAATATTTCCATGAACCCTATTCAGCATAACAGGACCAAGCACATTGACTTTGAAGAGAAGAAGTCATTTAAACTGGAACATGGTATCTTTAAGCTTCAGCTGACTGATTCTTCTACCAAGGCTCTTGTTGGAAATAAACTTGAAAACTTGAGGGGCAGGTTGGGTATTTGCCAACATGAGAAATTATAGCAATTAATTTTGCTTAAAACAAGGGTTGAAGGAGTTAATTTTGTTAAGTCTATTTTTAGTGGGTTAATCATATGTTTTCCCAATTCTTTCAAAATCCTTAAGAAGTTGAAAAGACTCTCTTTTGCCTCCTACCTCTCTCGTCTTTGCAACCTGTTCCCTCCTCTCAATCAAAGTTTTCTCTCAAATTGCTACTGGTGCTCTAAGTCAATCAAAATGTCTCAGACATCATCTTCAACCAAGGCAACTTCATCATCCTCATCATCTTCATCATCTGAACAAGACTCTAGAGCAATCACCACATGCATAGAATCTGAAGTTCTTGAGGTCACTCCTCTCAGAGAGATGGAAACTGACCCCGCCAAAGTCAAAAAGCTAAGAACTAGACATGCAGGAAGAGCTCAAGCTGCAGCCTCTGGTAATCCTTCTCATCCTTCTTCTTCTGTACCAAATAGAGAAGGATCAGTTCAAGTTCATCAAGCTATTGCTAGGCTTGTTACTAGTATACTAAGCGGAAACCAACCTGTACCGGGGATTTCTGTCCCTTTAAATCAACCAGGAAGCCCAAATATGGACGTCTCTGAGAATGTAGATGTCTCCGAGAATGTTGTGACACAAAATGACAACATTCAGAACCCTTCAGAAAAGACTATTGATCCACCTATCATTGATGTGGATGAGGATTACTCAGATAATGATCTGATTGCCAATGTAAACCCTAGCATAGCTAGGAGATTGATGAAAAGAAAGGGTAATCAGAATGATGCAAAATGTGTGTCCAAAGATAAACCTGTTGTTAAGAAATCCAAGGCTGAAGGGGTGGCTGAGGTAGAATCTGTGAAAACTATTCAGACCAAAGGGAAGAAGGCCCAGGTGCATACTGCTAGACAACCAATTTCAAAGAAGAGAAAAGAACCTGAATCTTCTGATTCTGATGAGGAATTAGAATTTGAGATTGATGTTGAAGAAATTCCTATCAGAAGGAAGCTCCCCTCCCGCAAAATTGCTAGAGTTCCTGAAGTCCCAACAGACAACATCTCTTTTCATCATCCTGACAATGCAAACAGATGGAAGTATGTTTGCTTAAAGAGAATAGCTTTAGAAAGAGAACTCAACAATGATGCCTTGGAGTGCAAAGACATCATGGACCTGATCAAGAATGCTGGACTGATGAAGACAGTGATAAAATTTAACAAGTGTTATGAATGTCTGGTCAAGGAGTTTATAGTGAACTTGTCTAATGATTGTGCTGATGGAAGGTCATCTGACTTTGAAAGTGTTTTTGTTAGAGGAAGAAGGGTCAAGTTCTCTCCATCAGAAATTAACAAATTTCTTGGAAGAACAAATGAGGATTGTCCTGATCTGGAGGTCACTGACAATGAAGTTTGTCAAACCATCACAGCAAGGCAAGTGAAGTGCTGGCCCTTGAAAGGCAAGCTGAATGCCAGCAAACTCAGCATGAAATTTTCCATCCTGCACAAGATTGGTGCAGCCAACTGGGTGCCTACAAACCATAAATCAACTATCTCCACAGGATTGGGGAGATTTATTTATGCTGTGGGAACCAAGACTGCTTTTGACTATGGCAGGTATATCTTTGAACAAACTTTAAAACATGCTGGTAGTTATGCTGTCAAAGGACCAATTGCCTTTCCCTCCCTCCTTTGTGGAATTATCCTTGCACAATACCCTGATATCCTGGTGACAAGAGATACAGCCTGCAAAAGAGCTCCTACCCTTGGGTTGCACTACAAACTTTTTCAGGGATCTCATGCTCCAGATATTGTCATAACATCAGCTGAGACATCGTCTGTGAAGACCCAGTCCAAGACATCTGATGTCATAGCTGTTTTAAAAGAAACCTGCAAAGAGCTGGAAGCTAGGAAAAAGACCCTAGAAATCCTAATTGTCAGGTTAGAAAAGGAGGAAGCTGAAGGAAACAAAAGGGAAGAAGGTATAGAAGCTGAAGGTCATCTCAATACTGAAGAAACTAGCTCCTCTGAGTCTGATGACAATGCTTAAAGGTTGGTTGCTGTTTGGTGGTGTTGCTGGTTGGTGCTGGTACCTGGTGGAGTTTGGAAGTGTGTTCAGTTTTTTCTGCTGCTGCTCTTATTACTTTTTTCTGGATAACTGTATAATTTTTATGAACATGTATCTTTGGCCCATTTGTGGCTAAAGAGGGGGAGAATACTTTGGTACTTGCTTAATTAGAAATTCTATTTTTCTGCAGTCATTTCTTTCTGCTGCTATCTATCTCTGATTACTTAGGGTCTTTAGCCAAAAATCTGCCAAAGGGGGAGTTTGTAGTTGTTTAGTTATTGGCTTGCATTTTTGGTAAAACCCAAGTGTATGTGTGAATGTCATGACTGATGTCATAACATTCTAGTTTAGTTTGTACTGATTCATTAGGTACCTTTGCAGAAAAATATTGTCATTCAGGTACTGATGTTTATAAGTGTG
Source organism: Vicia faba (assembly GCA_948472305.1). Taxonomy (NCBI): domain Eukaryota; kingdom Viridiplantae; phylum Streptophyta; class Magnoliopsida; order Fabales; family Fabaceae; genus Vicia; species Vicia faba. Next base: position 781,591,544 of record OX451740.1, read on the forward strand.
TATCTGAGCATTTTGCAAAATGATCACATTTTCCTAAATCAGTAAGCAGGTTTTTCAGATGTCATAACAGATGTTAAGATATCCTGTTCTGAACTAACAGGTTTGCAGTTTGGTTAATTCTGAGTTTTTTCAGGAAAATGACTCAGTCTTTCCAGAACAGAATCCTGCGTTTTCTTTGGGTTAACCTAGCTCAACCCTAACCTGGTTGATAAAGTCCTGTGACCTAGTCTTAAGGTCAAATGGAATTAACCCTAGCTTTTTGTGGAAACCCTAACTGAAGATGCAGCTGCTATATATTCAACAGAGCTGCTGTTTTGCAAGTAATCCCTTTTTGGTCAGAAGATCATTTGTAAACTGTATAGGTTTAATTATTGTACTTCAAGCAATTATCATTGTGATAAGTGACTTGGAATAGGTTTTTAATTGTAAGGGTTGTGTAGCACTCAAAGCTTTGAAGCAAGAGTGTTTGAATGTTTCTTGACTAAAGCTGTGAAGCAGTCAAGTTAGGTGTGTGTATCACTCAAAGCTGTGAAGCAAGAGTGGTTGTGTTACTTGATTAAAAAGCTGTGAAGCTTAATCAAGTGTATGTTTTTGAAGAGTGTCTTCATCAATTCATTAATCAAATTGTTTTATGTATCACTGCTGTGATTGAGGGGGAGTGAGTAGGAACTCAGGTTTAAGTTGTACTTAGATTGAAATTGCATTGGGTAGGTCTTAAGTGAAGGAGATAAACTGGTTGGTTTATTCCTGAATTAACATCTCTTATAGTGGATTTCCTCCCTGGCTTGGTAGCCCCCAGAGTAGGTGTTGTTGCACACTGAACTGGGTAAACAATTGACTGTGTTCTTTACTGTTTTTGTATTTACTGTCTTATAGAAAGTCAGATACGGTGTCATAACATTAAACGTGACATTGAGTATCTGCAGCCAGAATTTCATAACGCAATCAAAAGAAAGAGGTCCTACAAACCCTCAACAAAAAATAAATGACGGCCTGTTCAAAATGAACTGTCAATATCCGAACCATCACCATAATATCAGGACAAAGACTCAAACAAGGTCTAATGCATGATCAGCTGAGTTTAGGTTTGAAGAACATCACGAAGAGCGGGTGGGTACAAATAAATTTGAGCCTTTATCCTTTGTTTCTTAAACCGTGAACCAGGCCACGTTATAACCCTTAAAAGTCCTAGCTGAAGCATGGGTTAGTTCGAAAGCATACTGTTACGAAAGGAATCCTGACTCCTTAAGGCTTACGGTAAAATAACGAGTTGACATCACGGTTTCCAAAAAAAATTCACTTGTTTTTATGAAAAATGCATTTTCAAAAAAATTCAAGACAGACATAAGCTTTGCATTTTTAACATAACTTTGTTTGCATATGACTTTTTGTTCGAACAGCAAAGAAATTCGCATGAAGAATATCTAGTGAACAAAAACACCTCCAATCAAGGGGCACAGCATGATCATTGTCCAACATCTGGGGAAGTTAAGTCAAGATTCGGAGAATCTCTCAAAAGGCCAACCAGCTTGGGGCAAATCTCCATCTGGATCACTTGGGGCATTGGACGATCAAACGAAGATCTTCTGGTGGTATGACAACACAACACTACTGACAGTGACAACTCCCTACATTCTGAGAGCATGGACATAGTCGGAAAAAAAAAACTACGCATAATCAAAGACCCGCTAGGTTGACACACCTAGGCAAAAATAAGGGCTTCTCGGCGAACCAAAAGGGTTCGGGCAAAAATAAGGGATGAAAATAAGAAAAATTTGTACACCCGGCAAGTCGAAAACCTGAAAAGGCGGCTTGGGCAAAAATGGGTATCCTGGTGGACTGAAAACCCGAAAGGGCGGTCCAGGCAAAAGTTAGGGATCAAAAGCGTACGACTATGTCCCGGCATCTCGTCACTTGCCTACCAGAAGAAGATTTGTCAATCGGCAGTCATCAAGCACCTCCACAGGTACATTCTCCCTCAGAAGCAGGGGCAATAATGAGTTGTCTAAGCAATCTAATTGCTCTGTCCACCAAGGTACCAAGGTAAGTTCAGCTGAAGAATGTAACCAAGATGCCTTAATTCCCCAGAGAGTGAGCCAAGGTTAAGCCATACTCCCCCAAGGAATTGGTCTCCCGCAAGCCCTAACAAGGCACAATATCTCCAGCAAGTCAGCGATACTCTCCCCAAGCAGAGTTGGTCCACTGTCAGCCTTAAGGAAATTGGGTATCCCCAGTAGATCTCAACATTCCTCAGCAGAGTATACAAACATTCTTAACAAGCATCCCCGGCAATCTTGATCTCAGATTGTTCCCCGACGGTATACCGGACGTCCAGTGGAGCCATTTCCCCAGTTCAATCTAAAAAGTCTCCCCAGGAGAATTCAATCAATATCCCCAGCAGGTCTTGAAGCTTATCCCTAGTAGATTCTGGAAGCTTACCCCTGCAGGGCCCGAACGCGTCTCCCGACTTTATTCAAAGGTTATTTCCCCACCAGGATATAACTGGGTTATCCTCAGCCAATAACCATGGAAAGATCGTCCCCGGCGAAGTCTTCCCATCCCCAGTGGAGTTCATCAATTCCTTCAACATAACTCAACAATGGTATCCCTAACGGAGTTATCATAAACCTCAACAAAGTATCTCTCTCTCCCCACAGAGTTCATTCCCCGCAGAGTAATCTATTCGCCAAGTTTATTCCCCAACGAAGTCATCTTCTCCTACCGGTATTCTTGCAACCATCATCCCCAGCGGAAACGAAGAACTCTACTCTTCAACATCAGCCCAAGATTTAACTTCCCGGCACACGTCAAGGATTTATCTTCCTAAGACGAAAATACATTCATAAACATCACATCTTCATACATTATAGCATGCACAAACGCATCATGAACATACAGTTTCATTCATTAAACATCACGCATGTCATACATCATGACATCGCATATAACTAACGTTTTGTCTTTTCAGGACAAAGGTCGATACAAAGATAATTACTATCAACGGTCGCAACTAAAGATCCGATTCCTGTATCTTGCCAGGGTGTATCTGTTGACGACTATATTCCAGACTCGATTCCTGTATCCTGCCAGGGCACGTCTGAAGAGTTTGAAGATCCGATTCCTGTATCTTGCCAGGGTGTATCTGTTGACGACTATATTCCAGACTCGATTCCTGTATCCTTCCAGGGCACGTCTGAAGAGTTTGAAGATCCGATTCCTGTATCTTGCCAGGGTGTATCTGTTGACGATTAATTCCAGACTCGATTCCTGTATCCTGCTAGGGCACGTCTGAAGAGTTTGAAGATCCGATTCCTGTATCTTGCCAGGGTGTATCTGTTGACGACTACATTACCAGACTCGATTCCTGTATCCTGCCAGGGCACGTCTGAAGAGTTTCAAGATCCGATTCCTGTATCTTGCCAGGGTGTATCTGTTGACGACTACATTACCAGACTCGATTCCTGTATCCTGCCAGGGCACGTCTGAAGAGTTTGAAGATCTGATTCCTGTATCTTGCCAGGGTGTATCTGTTGACGACTACATTACCAGACTCGATTCCTGTATCCTGCCAGGGCACGTCTGAAGAGTTTGAAGATCCGATTCCTGTATCTTGCCAGGGTGTATCTGTTGACGACTACATTACCAGACTCGATTCCTGTATCCTGCCAGGGCACGTCTGAAGAGTTTGAAGATCCGATTCCTGTATCTTGCCAGGGTGTATCTGTTGACGACTACATTACCAGACTCGATTCCTGTATCCTGCCAGGGCACGTCTGAAGAGTTTGAAGATCTGATTCCTGTATCTTGCCAGGGTGTATCTGTTGACGACTATATTCCATACTCGATTCCTGTATCTTGCCAGGGCACGTCTGAAGAGTTCGAAGATCCGATTCCTGTATCTTGCCAGGGTGTATCTGTTGACGACTAATTCCAGACTCGATTCCTGTATCTTGCCAGGGCACGTCTGAAGAGTTTGAAGATCCGATTCCTGTATCTTGCCAGGGTGTATCTGTTGACGACTACATTACTAGACTCGATTCCTGTATCCTGCCAGGGCACGTCTGAAGAGTTTGAAGATCTGATTCCTGTATCTTGCCAGGGTGTATCTGTTGACGACTACATTACCAGACTCGATTCCTGTATCCTGCCAGGGCACGTCTGAAGAGTTTGAAGATCCGATTCCTGTATCTTGCCAGGGTGTATCTGTTGACGACTACATTACCAGACTCGATTCATGTATCCTGCCAGGGCACGTCTGAAGAGTTTGAAGATCTGATTCCTGTATCTTGCCAGGGTGTATCTGTTGACGACTATATTCCATACTCGATTCCTGTATCTTGCCAGGGCACGTCTGAAGAGTTCGAAGATCCGATTCCTGTATCTTGCCAGGGTGTATCTGTTGACGACTAATTCGAGACTCGATTCCTGTATCTTGCCAGGGCACGTCTGAAGAGTTTGAAGATCTGATTCCTGCATCTTGCCAGGGTGTATCTGTTGACGACTAATTCCAGATTCTATTCCTGTATCCAACCAGGGCACATCTACATAAAAAGTTTGAAGATCAACTCCTGTAACAGGCCAGGTAATTCTTTTTTTTTCAGGTACGCAAATTCTCGCTAAGGAATCTCTTACGCGATCGATACCTAGATGGCATCTATAAGCCCATCCACATACCAACAATCTCCAAATGGCATCTGTAAGCCCATTCCCATCATCACACTGCTGACATTCTACTATGTGAGTGCAAATTTCTGGGCACTCTAATGTTCAATCATCTTCCACCTTCGGATTACGAAAGGCACGCCAGCCAATCTACATCCTCAGGTCTAAGAAGATTGAACAGGGGAAACTGTTGTACCCCAAAATTTTCCCTCCCATATTCTTCAAAATTTGCCAAAGATCAATCTCCAGATGATTCAAAATCTCTCAAGGAGTGCACAGTCCAATTACCTCCTAACACAGTCAAAATTAGGGTTTTGGTTCTGGCAAAGAAATTGAGGTTTCCAAGGGTCCAATCAAGTCCCACATGCCCATATACATTGTCAAGCATCCACATGCCAAGTTTCAAGACTCACAGCATCAAATTGCACAGTCAAAAACCCTAATTGCTTCATAGTCAACTGCAGGGGCAAAATGGTCATTTGACTGTCAAAAGTCAAAAAATTTGGTCAACATCTTATTTTGAAGCCACAAACATCATTTGATCAATTCTTGATCATGATTTCACAAGCATGGCTCAAAAGGTCTCAAGATGCAAAAGTTTCTATTTTTGGACAACTAAAAAAGTCAACTGCAAATTGACCAGGGCATAACTTCTTCATGGTTTATCAGAAAAATACCATCTAAAGCTCATTTTGAAGAGAATGACATTTCCTACAACTCATCTTCACACTCAAAGTCCAAGAAATGCTCTCACAAAAAGTTATCAATTTCAATATTATAGGTCATTTTCAAAAGTCAACAAAAAGGCACTTTAAGTCAAAGACCATAACTTGAGATTGGTAAATCAAAATGGCATGGGACCAAAGGAATTGGTTAGAGGACTTCTAGACCTTTCCAAAATGTCCAAGAACATGGTCATAGCTTCAAAATGGAGCAAGATATGCCTTGGAGAAGTTGGGAAATTTTTGGGAATTTTGAAAAGTCAACTTTGCTTCAAAAGCTTCAAAAATGCTAATGGGCCTCAAATTCTTCCTTGAATAATTACCCAAAGCATATGCACGACCCATTAAGCTCAAAGGGATTTATTTTCTTATTTTTAATTAATTAATTGAATTTTTATTATTATTAATTCATTTAATTAGATTTAAATATGAGAAATATATCAAATCATGGTTTTAAATCTTTTTTGTGTAGCAAATATCTTCCACACATGCTAGAGATTTCGTGCACTATCTCAAGGGGACAATATCTTCCACAATTGGCAAGATTGGAATGAAAAAAGATTGAAAAAAGATATGGAAAAATCAAAGATTGAAATCATAAATTCATGGACCTTGGGCTTGTTTTCTTGACCTAATCACGTTCAGATACATATACAAGACTAAACCTAATTGATACATACACGAAAAACTGCTCAGGAGGCCAGAACCAAAGTGCAAAATTTCCACCAAAAGTTGAAAACTGAAATCATAGTTACAGGGCGTTTAAAAGCATAACAAGCATTCTAATACATTCCTGACATTGCTAGGAGTCGATTGCAATCAAGAACAGGTCCACAGACTCCAAGAATTGGTAGAACCGAATCACACTTTTCATGAATATGTCCATGATCGTTTTTCAATTTCCATGCATTATTCGTGTGTTTTGTTAGTTGATTTACACTAATATTGATGTTCTGAAGCTATTGGTAGCATTTAATTGAACTAACGATGCTTGTATTCAAATCTGCCATGGATGAAACCTAGGGTTTCAGAATCTTCGAATTAGGGGTTCTCACATATGGAAAAATTGGCCCTTAAAACCTATGCCATTGAATTCGTGACCTCAAGATGAGACAAACCATGACCTCGCGCCCTTTTTATATTATAGCATGTTCTAATCGCTATTTTCTGGACTTTGGTTTTGTGGGGGTTTAAAACCCCCGCTATTTGGTTATGTTGCAGGTACAAAAACGAAGACGAAGCTAGCGTGTCATCATGTGACTGGAGTATTTGAATCTGGCGCGTTTTTTCTTATTTTATATCATTAGCTTTTGTTTCTTATTATAATAATCACGTTCCATTATATTAACAAATGAACACAAATGGCCTGGTGGTAGAAGACGTGTCTTGCAGGTATAGGGACCTGGGTTCGATTCCCAGGTCCCCCCACATATTCCATAATTTTTATCCTAACGCGTTTCTATGCAGCGTTCCTTCAAGGCTTCACCATACATCCTCATGCGCTGGCCTGACAAGTGGCTTCAAGGTACAATCTGAAGGCCAGAACGTGAAGACCATCATACACCTGGTTCAACCATCAAGCATATAATTCCTAAAGGTCAAAAAAGGCTTTATTCTGATGGGCCAAAATGCTTCAATAAACCTCCTTTTGGGGCCTGATACCCCCCATGGTTTGCATCATTTTTATTTTTTATTTGATATTCTTTTAATTCTTTTTAATGTTTTAATTATTTCTTTTAATTCCATAAAATAACTTTTCATAATATAAAATACAGAAAAATCAAAAAAAATGTTTATTTTTATTAATATTAATTTCACCATTATTATTTTTGTAAATAAACTTTCACAATTAACTTAGTTTAATTTAGGTTTTTTTAAAACTTTAATCTTTTCTTAATAAATTAAAATAGGTAGAATTAGGGTTTTTGACCTTTTCATCTTTTTTTAATAAATAATTTTCTCTCATTATTATTATTATTAATTACTAAATATTTTTATAAATAAATATGTAAATAATTAATTAGCATAAATTAGGTCAATTTTTGACATTTTCTTAAATAATTAAAAACAATCTAGAATTAGGGTTTCCTTGTAAATTATTTATTTTCATAAATACAAAAAACATAAAAACAATTTCTTTTCTTAATTAAATAATTAATTAGCTTTTAATTCAATTTAATTTCAAAAGGGTGAAAACCCTCGAACGTCCTAACTTTTATTCTTTCGCATGTTATTCTTTTTTTCTTTCGAATATTATGTAACTGCTAAAGGCTTGTAATAGTAATTAGGTCTTTTTACTTTCCACATCTTTTATCAAACGGGTCTTTGTAATTTGGCAATGTATAGACCCGCGCCTTGTAATAGCGTAGGTTTTATCTTTCCGCATTTAAATTTCTGCACTTTTAAATTCTAAATTTTTCATGAAAGAATGTATGGCTAAATTAAAAATAACTCGTAGCTCACAATGCCCTGATCAAAGACAAATATTAAAATGAAAACAATACACCAATTCACACACCACTCTTAGGGTACGCCTCACTGTTGCCTTGCCTTCGAAACGTGGTCGTCGAGTATAGGACGTTTTAGTAAGTCCTTATGTCCATAATCAATGGCATAAGGGTAGCTTCTAAGGTGTCCTACTGTTGCTTTGGTGACCACACTGTCCCGACAAACGAATTGACCCGAACACCTCCAACGGTGGTGCTACCTACCTCTCAATGGTGGGATAGCACTACCTTAAGGACATTTACACAGCCTAATTCCTTAAGGTAGGTAGATGACTCATAGATACTTGCTCTATTCAAAAATAAATCAAAACTCTTTTCACACCGACACTTTCAAAAAGCTTTCAAAACAATTTTTCAAACACTCTTGAGGACTGATACAAGAGTCATTCTGAAATCTTTAAATGAAACTTTTTCAAACCCACTCACAATTGAAAAGCAAACATTTTGAAAACACAATGAGCAAGTATCTAAGAGCCCGTGGATAACCACTGATAGAAAGGGTGCTAACACCTTCCCTTTCTATAAATCTACCTCCCGAACCGAGAAACTATCTCATAAGGAATTTTGCTGTGCTTTTGTCCTGTCCATGTTGCAGAAAATAAAAGACGGTGGCGACTCTTGCTTCCGCGACATTTCGCGAACCAGCGTTAAACAGTCAGTTCTAAATCCACCGATCACATGTAGCTCAAGCAATTTGGAAGGAATGTTTTGAAAGTGAATTTGAAAATTCATGGCCAAAACGTGTTTCTAGTTAAAAGCAAGTGTTACGACTAGAACCAGGGCAATGAGATCTTCACAATGATATCAAAGTTTGAGAGAATTGATGGAGAAAACTACCTATTGAAGTTGAGTTGCAGAGCTCTGAAACTAGACTTCTATGGATCAATATAGGTCATGATTCTTGAAGATAATTGTATGGATAGTGTGATAGGGTGGGAGAACTGACTTGGGATTTTGCGTTTGTGTTCGCAAATGTTTCGGTTTAGCAAGAGTCGCCACCGAGTTTTTATTTTATCCTAAAGAAAGGTCAAAAAGCATAGGAAAGACCTTTGAGATGTTTTCTTGGGTTCGGGGAGTATATTATAGAAAGGGAAGGTATTAGCACCATTTCTATCCATGGTTATCCATGGGCTCTTAGTTACTTGCTTAGATCACTTGCTTTGCATTTCTATTGTTTGAAATGGTGCTTTTCAATTGTTTGAAATGGTGCTTTGTGTGTGATTTTGAAATATGTTTTGGAAAGAGGCCATCGTTGTGGCAACCTTTGTAATGATTCTTGTTTGAATGTATAAAAAGGTGTTTTTGTCTTTTGAAAAGTTTTCAATGTTTGAAAGTAGGGTTTTGAAATTGTATGGTGAAGTGTGTTTTGAAAATAGCAAGGATGTTTTTTTGCAAGTTTTGATCAAGTAACTAAGAGTTGTCTACCCTATTTTACTCAAAGATCTTTCTTATGTTTTTAACCTTTTTAACAGTGTTGTTTCACCATTGTATTTGGTGAACAACCTTGTGTTAGGATGTTAAACGGGACAGGCGCGGGTCATCGTATAGACCATGATAGCAATAGTGTCAAGTATTTTTGGCAATTTTCTTGAGGGACTTGATCATTTTGTTTTAGGCAACTCAGATAGCGTCATCGAGGGACTATGATCTTTTGTTTTGTTTTTGTTTTGCCAAAGTACTTGACATGCATATCATGGCACATTTTTGAAGGCAACAAGTGGATGAAACCCTAGGGGGTGCAAGTGTGCATTGTGTTTGTTTTTCATGCATGTTTATCTTGGATTAGGTCAAGCTAGTTGTTGATTTTATTTTGCATACAAAATCCTAAGTCTAAACATGGCATAATTGAAAGCATTTAAAGGTGCGAGAATTTAAAGCCTACACTATTACAACATGATATAGGGAGGGGGGTACAAATTTGAATTGGGGGTATTTGACAAGAAATTAAATTCTAAACTATTACAACCAAATCGAATGTATAGGTAATATTTAAATGTACAATAATTGAATAAAATACAATAAATAAATGTTAAATAAAATGTATTATGCAAAAAGTTTTTATGTATGTAAAAAGTAATTTTTAATATGAAATGTAAATAATAAAAAAGTCAATTTTAATTATTTTATTCTTAAGGGCAAAAAACCCTAATTTTTAAATAAATAGTATTATTCATTAATTATATACAATAATATATTAATAAATACAAAAAAAAATAAAAGTATATTGTAAAAAAGATATTTTTAGTATAAAATAAAATGTATTATTTTAATATTTTTTGTTCCAATTAATTAATAAAATAGTATATATGTATATAAATATATATTAAACATATTAAGTGTATAAAAAAATAATTATTAATTATTTACAAAAATGTGTATATTTCAAAAAATGTTTTCAAGTGTAAATAAAATAATAAATGAAAGTAAACATATTTTTACATTTATTTTTAGGTTTTAATAAAAAGAATATAAAACAATTAAGCATTTTTTATACTAGTAATAATTAAAATAAATTCCAAATAAATACAAAAATTTATAAAAATAATTTTTTAAGCATTTTTATGTTAGAAAATAAAATATCAAAATAAAAAATGAAATAAAAACGCAAAAATGACCAATGTACAAATAAATGGGCCAAGGAGGTGTAAACTGAAAATGCAGGTGTAAAGAGTAAAAACAACCAGGCCCAACCCAGTCAGACTTCATCTTCTTCTCTTGTTCACAAAAACGCGCATTCTGTACATCAATGGCTATCTCCTGATTCTTTGATTTTTTGACAAAACTCATAACATGAAACTTGTAGAGCATCAAACAACGAATTCAACCATATAAAAAACTTAAGCTAACTCTCAAAGACCATAGAGAATTTCTCTGGCCCTAATTCTTCACCTAGATTTTTCAGAAAGTTCATGAACAAAATTCTCCAAGCACGATTAACATAAATGAAAACTAAGCATATGTGTGGCTTTAGGGCTGTGAATACAACATATTTCATTCACAAACCTAAGTCTAACTATTACTAAATAGAGACATAGAAGTTCATGAAATACCTGTTTCAGTTGACTTCGAGCTGGGCAATGCAACAACTTTCAAGGGTGTTTGAACTTCTTTTGAGCTTGCCTGAGGTCCAATGAGGCTTTCCCATTGCTTACTTTTTTTTGAAATGGCTTGAATCGTGCCACAGAACTCAACCTGCAAAGCTTTGAAACAAAAATGGCAATGTGTGTTAATGGTGTTACAGCTAGCAATGGAGGCCTGGGATAGTTCAGGTGAGTTTAGTGGAAGGTATTGGAACAAATTTGAGACAAAACGCACGAGGGAAAATGGAGATGGAGATGGTATTGCAGGGCTTGCCCTGTTTTGCAGAAAAACAATGATTATGTGTACAAGGGAGTTTGAGAGGCAATGGGGTCGTGATTCTGGCTTGTTAGGAGGTCCCAAACTTGTTTACAATGTTTGTGTAAGTTGGTTTTAACAGATGTGAGAGATGGCTTGAAGTTTGCAACTTTTCTTCTTCTTGAAGCAAGAGTGTCTATCCCCTCAATGCAGGCCTATACAAGTCTTATATCATGATTCATATCTTTCCCTTGGTTACTGGAATTGGTAGATTTGATCTTGCCTCAGAGATATGGCCCCATGCCTCAAGGATCTTGTTTTGACATAAAGTGAAGTTTAATCAAAAATGGCATTGTTACTTTTTCCATTTAAGGCTTAATCTAGTGTACAATGCCCTAATGACCAAGAAAATACCTTAACTCAATGGATATGTATTTAATTATGGAGTACAAACTGGTTTTGAGGCCTGTAATTTTGAACCAAGCTAGCTAGATCATATTTGCAAATTGGTATGAACATGTATTGGCCATGCATCAAAGTGAGTTTTTGCCAACTTCAAGCATTCGATTCTCTCTAACCACAAGGGTGTTTGAGGAGTTCTTGGACAATTTCGAAAGCTTGGAACATGTACTATAATCCATATTTGAAATGCAACTTGAAACTCCAAGTGGACCTATGTGAAAAATGGCCAAGAAGATGGGTCAAAATCCTGCCTCAATTAGGGCAAAATTTCTCTAAGTTAAAAGTTTTAGGTACCCTTGTTCCAAAAATCATAACTTGAGATACCAGCCTCTTTTGAGAAAACTTTGTGAATCAAAGTTGTAGATTTTGTGATGGACTACAACTTTCATGTAGCAAGTTTTGTTTTAATCCATTTTCATCTTGGTGAAAAAATGGGACAAAGTTAGGAAAAAATAAGAAAATTTCATAACTTAGAAAATTTCTAAGTTATGAATTTTTTCCATTTTAAACCCTAATTTGCATTTTTGGGTTTCTTGATGAACAAGTTTCATAATTTGACATGTCTTGGTGAAAAATGACTCTTGGCACTTGATTTTGACCAAAAAGTCAAAGTTTGACTTTTCAGTGTACAGTCAAATTTTTACCAGTTGACTGAAAAATTCATCTGTCAATCCTATGCATTTGAGATCTTTTGAACTTGTTGAATAGGTCAAGACAATTTCATTGAGTCCTTGAGTCCATGCGTGAGCTTGATTTGCCATTGGCTAGGTCAAACAGTAAAAAATTGCCTTTGTGTAGTCAAAACCCTAAAAATGACCATTTTGCCCTTTTGGTGATCTGATCAAATTTCTTGTGGAATTGTGATCCAAACTTGATCAAATGGTTCATATGAGTTCATAATGTTGATTTGGGTCAAATTTCATGAGGTTTGACTGTCAATTGGCCATAGTTGACTTTTTCCCTAATACAACTGATTTCTAGGTAAACTGTCCAATTGACCGGGCAAAAAATTGAATCAAGGCTTGAAACTTGGTATGGACAAACTTGTGAGTCCAACATGAAGTATGAAATTCACTTTGGGCATTGTAGCTCAAAACATCCTTGTGCAAACTCAAACCCTAATTTAGGTCAACAGTGCAAGGAGGTGTTTTAAGCAGAGTAAACCCGAGCTTGATCTTGAGTTCCAAGAGTCTTGTGATTGAGAAAATGTTGATGAAATGGGAGGGAAAATTTTGGGGTACAACACACATCTTCACCAGATCATACTAATACTCGGTGAAACAACGTCCCGAAAATCATCAACATAAAATTAATGAATTCTCCATCAGACGTTTTTTATCCGAAAAGAAAGGAAAGGTAAACATCGAGTAAACCTAAGAAGGGTGAAATCATGTTAAACGATCGAGAGATACAGGTAAGGGAGTCGATTACATAAGGGGAAGGTATTAGCACCCCTGATGTCTGTGGTACTCCATGGGATTCACTCTTGTTGTTCTAATCAAAAGGTGTGTTCTAATCTAAATCTTACGAGCTAAGGACAAAATGCAAAGAAGGAATGCATGCAAAAGAAAACACGAGGAAAATAAGGAATATTTACAAAGTTTCGCTCACCTGGGCTCCGCGACCAAATGCCTACGTATCCCTTTTATGGAATCAGAGCACCATAGTTCAGCTCAAAAGTGTCTGTTTGTTTTGTGTTTTTTTATGAACAATATTGATTCTGCTTCCAACTGCAACTCGACCTTTGGAGACTCACGCATTGGTATAGGAATGAATTAACATGTTTTACCTGAAAGGTATTTTCAAAATAAAAATGCATGAAGGGGGATAATGATACATATGTGCTCTAGCAAGTAGACACGGTGTCACCCGAACTTTGGGGATTTACACATCGTATTACACAGGGTAAAATTAACACATCCATTTGAAAGCTTTGAAGAAAGGGCCGAAGGTGGAAAAAAGTTTGAATTGCTTGATGTTTTTTACCTTGAAAATGGATTTGAGAAATGTTAGAGTGTTTTATGCATTTGCCAAAGAAAAAGGTTTTAGTCTTAATCACGCAAAGGGAAAAGAAAACATATAAGGGAAACTATGTAACTATATCCCTAATGTTATCATACAATGATTGATTCTATAGTTAAGTTTGAAAGGGAAATGCTACCTAATTTATCATGCATGGCTTACGATCATAATTTCTAACTTGCATCGGAAATGAAACATGCAAAGGTGTAAAGAAAAGCAGAAGTGCAAGTGCAACCAAACAAAGTCGAGCCGAAGCCAAAACAAAATAATGTGCGAGCTAGCAACAAAAAAAGAGTCCAATGGATCTTAAATTGGGAGTAAGTATTACTTTCAGTTATTTACTCCCCCTTTTTGTCATAATCAAAAAGGTAAAATAACAAGTAAAATAAGAAGTGATAAACCAAAATAAACTTCATTATAAATTAGAAGATCATAAGTCAGAAAAGAAAACATAAGAAGCAAAACATGAGAAGCAAGAGTTCTAAGGTTTTGAAGCAAAAGAGTCCTAAGAGGATAGGGTCCAGATGCATGAGGTGTTGAAGATATATTGTCAAGAATCAACTTCAGCATATTCTGAACATTCTCATTGACAACCTTTTGTTCAATGAAGCGTTCTTTGAAAACTTGTTTACCTCTAATCGCACAAATTGATTTTTCCAGACGTGCAATGACAAGATAAGAAGAAGACATAACCAAAGCATCTTGTGTTTCCTTTTCTGCGTCTTAGATTCCAAATCCAACCTGGCTTCCTCAACAACTTTGGCATCTTCCTCATACTTAAGCCTAGCTTCTTCTGCCTCTTAGTGTGCTCTAGCTTCATCTTCTCTTTGTTTCTTAGCAATGAGTTGGCAGACTATAATTCTTTCCTCTATTTCTATCATCGTCTGAACAACAACAATTCTGGATGCTTCGGAGAAGATCGTCATCCTTTCAAACTCTGAAGACATCCACTTCTGAAACATCTCCCAGGAATCATCCAGATTTTGTGGATTAGTGCTTGAGATTTCTTCTTCTCTTAGCTTTGCAATCTTATTTCTAGTCTCGTTTCTAAAAAATTATTGCATTCATCCAAGGTTGAAGTGTTGAAGATGATGAAAGTTGTTGACGAAGGTGATAAATGATCTTGATGAAGAAAGTTGATGAAGATGATGAACACAAAGAACTTGTTGAACAATTTGAGAGAAAAAGAGGGTTTAGGGTTTCTAAAGTGTGGAATTGAAGTGGAGTGTGTGTTTTATAGTGTCTTAGAAGTGAGAGAAAAATAAATAAAAAATAAACACAAATAGAAATAATTATTAGGAGCATTAAATGAAAGTAATAATTATGATTTTAATCAGTTCCAAGAAAAACACACACTACTCATTGCATAGCCTCGGTAGAGTGTGATGATTAAGCATAACCAAGGGTTACACGTGTTAATCACTACATCTAATTAGGAGACAAGTTTTGAGATCCTCAGAATCTGGAGAACCAAAAGTTTTCCATCTAATCAATGACATTTTTGACTGAAACATCTTCTGATTACTGAGGTTCTAAAAAATGAAAATGCTTTTTGATCAAGTCAGAATCTTATTTCTTCACACTTAGACTAAAACACATCTGATTCTGATGAATTCTTACTCTGGACAAAAGTACATTTTCAGATGCTTCTTAATAAAAAGAAATCTATCTTCAGCTAAGGGTTTTGTAAAAATATCAGCCCACTGATGGTCTGTATCTATGAATTTTAAAGATAAAATCCCTTTCTGAACATAGTCTTTAATAAAATGATGTTTAATTTCTACGTGTTTATCCCTAGAGTGTAAAATAGGATTTTTACTTAAAAAATAGCAGCAGTATTATCACAGAAGATAGGAATGTTACTCTCATAAGTCTGATAATCTTCCAGCTGATTCTTACCTTTTGCTTCAAAACCTTAGAACTCTTGCTTCTCATGTTTTGCTTCTTATGTTTTCTTTTCTGACTTATGATCTTCTAATTTATAATGAAGTTTATTTTGGTTTATCACTTCTTATTTTACTTGTTATTTTACCTTTTTTATTATGACAAAAAGGGGGAGTAAATAACTGAAAGTAATACTTACTCCCAATTTAAGATCCATTTGACTCTTTTTTTGTTGCTAGCTCGCACATTATTTTGTTTTGGCTTCGGCTCGACTTTGTTTGGTTGCACTTGCGCTTCTGCTTTTCTTTACACCTTTGCATGTTTCATTTCCGATGCAAGTTAGAAATTAGGATCGTAATCCATGCATGATAAATTAGGTAGCATTTCCCTTTCAAACTTAACTATAGGATCAATCATTGTATGATAACATTAGGGATATAGTTAGATAGTTTCCCTTAGATGTTTTCTTTTCCCTTTGCGTGATTAAGACTAAAACCTTTTTCTTTGGAAAATGCATAAAACACTCT
The DNA here is from genome assembly GCA_948472305.1 of Vicia faba. Taxonomy (NCBI): domain Eukaryota; kingdom Viridiplantae; phylum Streptophyta; class Magnoliopsida; order Fabales; family Fabaceae; genus Vicia; species Vicia faba. Next base: position 781,607,666 of record OX451740.1, read on the forward strand.
AACATTTCTCAAATCCATTTTCAAGGTAAAAAACATCAAGCAATTCAAACTTTTTTCCACCTTCGGCCCTTTCTTCAAAGCTTTCAAATGGATGTGTTAATTTTACCCTGTGTAATACGATGTGTAAATCCCCAAAGTTCGGGTGACACCGTGTCTACTTGCTAGAGCACATATGTATCATTATCCCCCTTCATGCATTTTTATTTTGAAAATACTTTTCAGGTAAAACATGTTAATTCAGTCCTATACCAATGCGTGAGTCTCCAAAGGACGAGTTGCGGTTGGAAGCAGAATCAATATTGTTCATAAAAAAACACAAAACAAACAGACACTTTTGAGCTGAACTATGGTGCTCTGATTCCTTAAAAGGGATACGTAGGCATTTGGTCGCGGAGCCCAGGTGAGCGAAACTTTGTAAATATTCCTTATTTTCCTCGTGTTTTCTTTGGCATGCATTCCTTCTTTGCATTTTGTCCTTAGCTCGTAAGATTTAGATTAGAACACACCTTTTGATTAGAACAACAAGAGTGAATCCCATGGAGTACCACAGACATCAGGGGTGCTAATACCTTCCCCTTACGTAATCGACTCCCTTACCTGTATCTCTCGATCGTTTAACATGATTTCACCCTTCTTAGGTTTACTCGATGTTTACCTTTCCTTTCTTTTCGGATAAAAAACGTCTGATGGCGAATTCATTAATTTTCTTTTGATGATTTTCGGGACGCTGTTTCACCGAGTATTAGTATGATCTGGTGAAGATGTGTGTTGTACCCCTAAATTTTCCCTCCCATTTCATCAACATTTTCTCAATCACAAGACTCTTGGAACTCAAGATCAAGCTAGGGTTTACTCTGCTCAAAACACCTCCTTGCACTGTTGACCTAAATTAGGGTTTGAGTTTGCACAGGGATGTTTTGACCTACAATTCCCAAAGTGACTTTCATACTTCATGTTGGACTCACAAGTTTGTCCATACCAAGTTTCAAGCCTTGATTCGATTTTTTGCCCAGTCAATTGGACAATTGACCTAGAAATCAACTATATTAGGGGAAAAGTCAACTATGGCCAATTGACAGTCAAACCTCATGAAATTTGACCCACATCAACATTATGAACTCATATGAACCATCTGATCAAGTTTGGATCACAATTCCACAAGAAATTTGATCAGATCACCAAAAGGGCAAAATGGTCATTTTTAGGGTCTTTACTGCACAAAGGCAATTTTTGACTGTTTGACCTAGCCAATGGCAAATCAAGATCACACATGGACTCAAGGACTCAATAACATTGTCTTGACCTATTCAACAAGTTCAAAAGATCTCAAATGCATAGGATTGACAGATGAATTTTTCAGTCAACTAGTCAGAATTTCACTATACACTGAAAAGTCAAACTTTGACTTTTTGGTCAAAATCAAGTGCCAAGAGTCATTTTTCACCAAGACATGTCAAATTATGAAACTTGTTCATCAAGAAACCCAAAAATGCAAATTAGGGTTTAAAATGGAAAATTTTCATAACTTAGAAATTTTCTAAGTTATGAAATTTTCTTATTTTTTCCTAACTTTGTCCCATTTTTTCACCAAGATGCAAATGGATTCAAACAAAAATTTCAACATGAAATTTGTAGTACATCACAAAATATACAACTTTGATTCACAAAGTTTTCTCAAAAGAGGCTGGTATCTCAAGTTATGATTTTTGGAACAAGGGTACCTAAAACTTTTAACTTAGAGAAATGTTGTCCTAATTGAGGCATGATTTTGACCCATCTTCTTGGCCATTTTTCACATAATTCCACTTGTAGTTTCAAGTTTCATTTCAAAGATGGATTATAGTACATGTTCCAAGCTTTCCAAATTGTCCAAGAACTCCTCAAACACCCTTGTGGTTAGAGAGAACCGAATGCTTGAAGTTGGCAAAAACTCACTTTGATCCATGGCCAATACATGTTCATACCAATTTGCAAATCTGATATAGCTAGCTTGGTTCAAAATTACATGCCTCAAAACCAGTTTGTACTCCATAATTTAACGCATATCCATTGAGTTAAGGTATTTTCTTGGTCATTAGGGCATTGTACACTAGATTAAGCCTTAAATGGAAAAAGTAACAATGCCATTTTTGCTTAAACTTCACTTTATGTCAAAACAAGATCCTTGAGGCATGGGGCCATATCTCTGAGGCAAGATCAAATCTACCAATTCCAGTAACCAAGGGAAAGATATGTATCATGATATAGGACTTGTACAGGCCTGCATTGAGGGGATAGACACTCTTGCTTCAAGAAGAAGAAAAGTTGCAAACTTCAAGCCATCTCTCACATCTGTTAAAACCAACTTACACAAACATTATAAACAAGTTTGAGACCTCCTAACAAGCCAGAAACACGACCCATTTTCCTCTCAAACTCCCTTGTACACAGAATCACTGTTTTTCCGCAAAACAGGGCAAGCCCGGCAAAACCATCTCCATCTCCATTTTCCCTCGTGTGTTTTGCCTCAAATTTGTTCCAATACCTTCCACTCAACTCACCTGAACTATCCCAGGCCTCCATTGCTAGCTGTAACACCATTAACACACATTGCCATTTTTGTTTCAATGCTTTGCAGGTTGAGTTCTGTGGCACGATTCAAGCCATTTCAAAACAAAGTAAGCATTGGGAAAGCTTAATTGGACCTCAGGATAGCTCAAAAGAAGTTCAAACACCCTTGAAAGTTGTTGCATTGCCCAGCTCGAAGTCAACTGAAACAGGTATTTCATTAACTTTTATCTCTCTATTTATTAATAGTTAGACTTAGGATTGTGAATGAAAGATGTTGTATTCACAACCCTGAAGCCACACATATGCTTAGTTTTCATTTATGTTAATCGTGCTAGGAGAATTTTATTCACGAACTTTCTGAAAAATCTAGGTTAAGAATTAGGGCCAGAGAAATTCTCTCTGGTCTTTGAGAGTTAGCTTAAGTTTTTTATATGGTTGAATTCGTTGTTTGATGCTCTACAAGTTTCATGTTATGAGTTTTGTCAAAAAAATCAAAGAATCAGGAGATAGCCATTGATGTACAGAACGCGCGTTTTTGTGAACAAGGGAAGAAGATGAAGTCTGACTGGGCTGGGCCTGGTTGTTTTTACTCTTTACACCTTCATTTTCAGTTTACATCCCCCTGACCCATTTATTTGTACATTGGTCATTTTTGCGTTTTTATTTCATTTTTTATTTTGATATTTTATTTTCTCACATAAAAATGCTTTAAAAGTTATTTTTATAAATTTTTGTATTTATTTGGAATTTATTTTAATTATTACTAGTATAAAAAATGCTTAATTGTTTTATATTCTTTTTATTAAAACCTAAAAATAAATGTAAAAATATGTTTACTTTCATTTGTTATTTTATTTACACTTGAAAACATTTTTTGAAATATACACATTTTTTTAAATAATTAATAATTATTTTTTATACACTTAATATGTTTAATATATATTTATATACATATATACTATTTTATTAATTAATTGGAACAAAAAATATTAAAATAATACATTTTATTTTATACTAAAAATATCTTTTTTACAATATACTTTTATTTTTTTTGAATTTATTAATATATTATTGTATATAATTAATGAATAATACTATTTATTTAAAAATTAGGGTATTTTGCCCTAAAGAATAAAATAATTAAAATTGACTTTTTTATTATTTACATTTCATATTAAAAATTACTTTTTACATACATAAAAACTTTTTGCATAATACATTTTATTTAACATTTATTTATTGTATTTTATTCAATTATTGTACATTTAAATATTGTCTATATATTCGATTTGGTTGTAATAGTTTAGAATTTAATTTCTTGTCAAATACCCCCAATTCAAATTTGTACCCCCTCCCTATATCATGTTGTAATAGTGTAGGCTTTAAATTCTCGCACCTTTAAATGCTTTCAATTATGCCATGTTTAGACTTAGGGTTTTGTATGCAAAATAAAATCAGAAACTAGCTTGACCTAATCCAAGATAAACATGCATGAAAAACAAACACAATGCACACTTGCACTCCCTAGGGTTTCATCCACTTGTTGCCTTCAAAAATGGGTCATGATATGCATGTCAAGTACTTTGGCAAAACAAAAACAAAACAAAAGATCATAGTCCCTCGATGACGCTATCTGAGTTGCCTAAAACAAAATGATCAAGTCCCTCAAGAAAATTGCCAAAAATACTTGACATTATTGCTATCATGGTCTATACTATGACCCGCGCATGTCCCATTTAACATCCTAACACAAGGTTGTTCACCAAATACAATGGTGAAACAACACTGTTAAAAGGGTTAAAAACATAAGAAAGATCTTTGAGTAAAATAGGGTAGACAACTCTAAGTTACTTGATCAAAACTTGCAAAAAACATCCTTGTTATTTTCAAAACACACTTCACCACACAATTTCAAAACCCTACTTTCAAACATTGAAAACTTTTCAATAGAAAAAAACACCTTTGTATACATTCAAACAAGAATCATTACAAAGGTTGCCACAACGATGGCCTCTTTCCAAAACATCTTTCAAAATCACACACAAAGCACCATTTCAAACAATTGAAAAGCACTATTTCAAACAATAGAAATGCAAAGCAAGTGATCTAAGCAAGTAACTAAGAGCCCATGGATAACCATGGATAGAAAGGGTGTTAATACCTTCCATTTCTATAATCTACTCCCCGAACCCAAGAAAAAATCTCAAAGGTCTTTCCTGTGCTTTTTGACCTTTCCTTAGGATAAAATAAAAAGTCGGTGGCGACTCTTGCTAAACCGAAACATTTGCGAACACAAACGCAAAATCCCAAGTCAGTTCTCCCACCGTATCACAGAACTGGCGACTCTGCTGGGGACAACTTTAAAAGTGGAGTAACCTTAGGGCTTAGATCACCCTTTGCATGATTATTGTGTGCTTTGATTGCTTTACATTTGGTTCTCTTGTTTGGGTTTGAAATCCTCTACCCGGATTTGGGAAACATTCATAGGTAAATAGCAATACATTGTGGAAACTGTGCGGGGTATACCGACATGGTTGAAGCAATAGCTATATTAGTGCGGCATATTTGTGAGTACGGGTAGCCTTTGAGTCAATCAAAGAGAATATGGGGCGGCTGAGTGATGTCATGAAGCACTAATGAACTCTTAGAACCTTACTTGACCATCTTGGCCTTTTATTAAGGGTAGTGAGATGACCGACTTTGGTGCAGTCCGAAGTTGGTAGATACTCGATACTACACTCATTGAGGGTTGTTTTCTTGGAATATTTTGGTCGCTAGTTAAGTGGCTAAACCAAAACAATGAACATAGAAAACAATCCAATGATATTGAGTTCCTTAGAACCCGGTTACTATTTATAGGACAGGTTTTAAGCCAACTAAACTCAAAAGGGTACTTACCTATGAAACCTCATGCAAGCCTAAAACTAGGGTTTTGTGTGACTTGCTTATACATGTGCTTGTGCATACATCATGAACATCATAAAGCATCATATGCATCCACTAACCATTTCAAGGGTTTGGATCTTCATCTTTGTTCTTGTTTTATAGGTCATGGAATCTCTTCGCAGGAAAACAATTCAAGTCAATCTTGTGAGAATCCCTCCTCAACTCAAAGAGCTTACTTTCAGGATCCCAGAGAATTCTCTCTTCAGTGAAAGACATGGTAGACTCCTCAACTTGGTCAACACCAACATTGAAGAAGACATGGTGAAAGTTCTCTTCCAGTTCTTTGACCCCTTACACCACAGTTTCACTTTCCCTGATTATCAATTGGTGCCTACTTTGGAGGAATTTTCTCAATTCCTGAGAATTCATATTCTTAATCAACTACCCTACAACGGTACGGAAAAAGAACCAAAGCCTGAAGATGTTGCTCAAGCATTACACTTGCAACCATCTGACATCAAGGGGCATTGGGAAACCAGAAGTGGTGTCAAGGGCTTCTTGGCAAAGTTTCTGTTCGAGAAGGCAAAAGATTGTTGGAATTCTCTTGATCTACAAGCCTTTGAAGAAATTGTGGCACTCCTTATCTATGGGTTGGTCTTGTTCCCAAACCCTGGTCAGCTTATAGATGTGAATGCTATCAAGATTTTCATATCCAGGAATCCCGTACCTACATTGCTTGGGGATATCCTACACTCATTTTACACACTAACAATGAGGAAAAGAGGTGTTCTCATGTGCTGTACTCCTCTCCTAGCAAGGTGGTTTATTTCTCACCTTCCACAATTATTTTTGAATAATGAGCAGGGTTTAAGGTGGTCACAACGGTTGATGGCCCTCACACATTCTGATATTCATTGGTGTTCTCGGTCTAGAGAAAATGTCATCATCATTGATTGTTATGAGGAATTCCCTAATGTCCCACTACTTGGCATTAGGGGAGGCATCACCTACAACCCCTGTCTAGCTTTGAGACAATTTGGATATGCTCAGAGGGATGACCCTCATGACATGCTGATTCCTGACCTAGTTTTTGACTTCGACAACGATGCACAAGGACTTCGACAAAGGTTCATTAGAGCTTGGAGGATGCCCAACAAAGTGGATAGTAAGACACTGGGGAACAAGAATTCCATCCCCCTTGATCCTTATCTCAAGTGGGTACGAACCCGCGCCCAGAATCTTATGATGTCATACCCTCACATTATCCCCTTGATCAAAGAGCCTGTTATGGAAGGAGAGGTTCCATACACCATCCTACATCCTGACATGCCAACATCATGGGAATAAATGCAAAAGAGTTGGATGCAACTCAAGGAAGAACGGGATACTTTTGAAGTCAGCTTCTATGCCAGTGAGAAGAAGGTTTTGGAGCTTACCCGCCGACTTCACGAGGAGGAAACTCTCAACACTTACATCGCACCAAAGAGGATGTGTAATGTCTTTTTACATTAATAATTTTGTAATATTTTTCCCATGGGGCACTTATGTATTAACAAATTTCTTCTTAATATGACGTGTGTTCTTTTTTGTTTGCAACAAATTTGAATTTCTGAACCCTTGAATGCATTACATGAATAAAATACCATTCATCATATGCATAAACAGGTATTCACGTCAGGTTTCCTTATCTTTATGCTGTTTATTTCAGCGAGATGGATTTGGAGCAGACGGTAAAGGATCTGCCGGCACAAAATTCACAGTTCCAGCAACTCCTCATGACCTTGGCAAAGGGTCAAGAGGACCTCAAAGTTTTGTTGGAGAAGAATAAAGAGAAAAAGAAAAAGAGACCTGGGGTAGCCACTTTTGGAATAAGGTTTGAAAGCAATGCCAGGAAGGTTCTTGAGTTCCCCTCAACGTTTGACGAAGGGGCCGGTAAAGGGAAAGGGGCTGTTGTACCTTCTGAATCTGAGGTTGAAGAGGAGGAAGAGGAAGAAGACGAAGACTACTCTGAACAACAGTATCCACCAGCGGATGATAAATATAAGAACCTTGAAGATAGACTGGCAGCTATGGAGTTGCAGAGGGTGCCCGGATTGGATTTTGAAGAACTAGGGATGGTAGCTGGGATTGTTATCCCTCCAAAGTTCAAGGTGCCAACATTTTCCAAGTACGATGGTCTGTCATGCCCAAAGATGCACTTGAGGTCGTATGTCAGAAAAATCCAACCCCACTCATCCGATAAAGACCTCTGGGTACACTTTTTCCAAGACAGCTTGTCTGGCTTGCAGTTAGACTGGTTTTATCAACTCGAGAGATCAGAGGTTCACAATTGGGAAGACTTGGCAGCTGCTTTTTATTGTCAGTATCAATACAATGCTGATTTGGCGCCCACTCGTACTCAGTTACAAAGTATGGGGATGGCTTCCAATGAAGGGTTTAAAGAGTACGCCCAGAAGTGGCATGATCTGGATGGAAGGGTGTAGCCACCACTATCAGATAGGGAGTTAGTTGACATGTTTCTGAGGACCCTGTATGGCCCCTTCTTCAACCATCTAATCGGGAGCTCTTCCGCGGGATTTACTGAACTGATTTTGACCGGCGAAAGGGTTGAGGCCGGTATTAAGAGTGGAAAGATTCAAAAGGATGCTTCCGCATCCACGGCTGTTAAGAAACATTTCCCGGCCAAGAAGGAAGCATTTGCTGTGTATTCTCAGAAGGGACAGGGAAGAACTGAGCGCCGACCGACTATAGGGGCTATGATGATTCAAAACTCGTCAAATGATCAAGCTCGTAACAATCAGTCGAGACCTAATCAACAATGGGTGGAAAGGCCACAACGGCAGTTCACCCGCATCAACATGACGCCCGCTCAGGTACTTCCTCATTTGTTGAAGCTGAATCTAACCAGTTTGAAGGAAGCGCCAAAAAACCCTAACACCTCATCTCCATACTACCACTCCAATGCCAAGTGTGCTTACCATTCCGACAGTGCTGGGAACGATACCAATAATTGTTGGGCGCTTAAGAACAAAATCCAGGATCTGATTGATGCTAAGGAAGTAGAATTTGATGCTCCTGAGAAGCCCAATGTTATATCTGCTCCGATGCCCAAGCACGGCCACAATATTCATGCTATTATGGAGGACACTCATGTTACTGATGTTGTTGACCTGCTGACGCCATTACTTGTGATTAAAGAAAATTTGTTGAGAGCCGGGATCTTTCCTGGTTGTGGTAAAGACTGTTATTTTTGTTTGAACATACGAGGTGATTGCCCAATGTTGAAGTCAGGTGTTCAACGCCTGATGGATACCCAAGAGATACTTTTCTAGAAAACCCCTGTTGATACCTTCAATCCTGTTACTCCTGATATTTTATACTTCAACCAACGATGTTGCAATCATAACCATTTCCGAAAATCCTCCCAAGGCTTGCAAAAGGCCTGTCAGGATTACACCCAACTCTGAATGTGTACGTTTAAAGATCACCATGTCGGGACCTGTCCCGTACCAATCAAGCAAAATGATACCATGGAACTATGGGGGAGAAATCTTCTACCATGGTATCAAACAAATCGAAACAGTCCAAGAGATTTCTGAAGAAGAAAGTCCTGATGTAGGGAACATTGCGGGTACAAGCAAGATAACCCGCAACGGCCAGATCTTTTCTCCGGAGATTGCTCCCCCTCGAGCAGTTTTCGGACCCTTGAAAGCTTTTATACCTGTCGTACCATTTGTGCGAGGCCCAGTGATTGAATAACTGGATACTCCTGAAGTAAGACCATCTACTAATACTACTGGCAAGGGTAAGGGGATACTGGAAGTGCCTGTCAGGATGAAGGCTCATGTTGTGGTTATCCCCGAAACCACTCAGAAAGAAATGGATGAAATCTTGAAAATAATCAGAAAAAGTGACTACGACATTGTGGAACAGTTAGGGCAGACCCCTTCTAAAATTTCAATGTTAGCTCTCCTGCTCTGTTCTGAGGCCCATGCTAAGGCCCTAATCAAATTCTTGAAGGTGGCACATGTACCCCAATAGACTTCGGCTGACCAGTTTCAGGAATGTGTGGCCAGTCTTACTGCTGATAATGGCCTGGGCTTTTCCGATGCGGATTTGACTCCCAAAGGAATAAAACACAACGACGCGCTGCATGTCTCAGTTGAATGCAGGGGAACCACCCTCGCCCATGTCTTAGTTGATACTGGTTCTTCCTAGAATAAGTTGTCGACGAAAGCTTTAGACCATTTGGATTGCGAAGGATTGACCCTCAAACCTAGTAACATCGTTGTTAGGGCCTTTGATGGGTCCAAAAGAATGGTTCATGGAGAGGTTGATATTCCTATCAAAGTAGGCACATAAGTTTTCAACTCCACCTTCTACGTGATGGACATCCGTCCGTCATATTCGTGTTTGCTAGGAAGACCGTGGATCCATTATGCCAGGGAAGTTACCTCCTCTTTGCACCAAATGCTGAAATATCATGTTAAGGGTAAGATTATAACAGTACAAGGCGAGGAAGAATACATGATAATTCATCTCAATTCCTTCCTCTATGTGGAGTTAGATGGCGAGTTCATCGAAACTCCTTTCCAGCATTTTGAGGAAGTTTCTCCCGAGATAGCAGTTGCGAAGACAATGGTTGAGGTGCCTGTCGTTCCCAAGAATGTATCTAGGATGGCATCTCTCAAGGATGCAGAGGCTGTAATTAAAGAAGGGAAGAGTACAGTATGGGGGCAATTGCCTAACTTTCCCCATAAGACAGACAAGTTTGGGTTAGGGTTCACTGCTGAAGGACAAAAGGCTATGCGTCGCTCCAATATTGGAAGACCACCCGTCAAGATCTCTCACCATGGAATCAATGCTGTAGAAGATGAAGATGAAGAGAGCCACTTTGAAGATTGGATCTTTCCGACCGTCGAAGGGGGTTTGAGCATTTGGGAAGCAAAGGATTTTATTCCCATCACCTTTATCAACCAGTAATTTTATCTTTGAACAATTTCCCATTTTTATGGTCTGTAATAACTAAAACAATTCGCACACTATTTTCAACTCATGCCTTGCCCGGGGCATGTAGGTCCATTTGTAAGGGCTTGATTTTCTTCATAATCATATGCCATGTTTTAATGAATCATTGGACATTTTTCATCTATAAACTTTTGTGTTCATTTTCTATCCTTTTGCATTTTTGTTTGTTTAAGGATGGCTATCCCTTACACACACCCACACTCACAAATGCAGGTATCCATCCACTCCGGATTCCATGGGTGACTATTCTGCTTTAGCCTTCGATAACTCTGAAGATTTGGTCAATCATGCTGAGTACGAAGTTGACGAAGATTGTGAAGTGTCGGGAGAGTTATCCAGACTTCTACAACAAGAAGAGAGGGTCATTCGGCCTCATGAAGAGTTTCTAGAAACCATCAACTTGGGGACAGAGGAAGACAGGAAGGAAGTAAAAGTGGGTGCCAACCTGGAACCAAGTGTCAAAGAGCGCTTGGTGCTATTGTTGAACAAATATGTTTAAATCTTCGTCTAGTCTTATGAAGACATGCCAGGGTTAGACACATATATCGTGGTTTACCGTCTCCCTACAAGAGAGGATTGTCCACCGATCAAACAAAAGGTCTGTCGGATGAGGCCTGACATGTCTGAGAAAATCAAGGTTGAAGTAATGAAACAATTCAACGCTGGCTTTCTGGCTATTACCTCCTATCCATAATGGGTTGCTGACATCGTGCCCGTGCCTAAGAAGGACGGCAAAGTCAGAATATGCGTGGACTATCGGGATTTGAACAGGGCTAGCCCTAAGGACGATTTTCCGCTTCCACATATCGACATCTTGGTTGAGAACACAGTTCATCACAAGGTGTTTTCCTTCATGGATGGATTCTCGGGATACAACCAGATCAAAATGCCCCCCGAGGACATGGAGAAAACAACCTTTGTCACGCAATGGGGTACCTTCTGCTACAAAGTGATGCCGTTCGGACTGAAGAATGCAGGGGCAACCTATCAACGCGCCATGGTAGCTTTGTTTCATGATATGATATATCATGAGATCGAAGTTTACGTAGACGACATGATAGCTCGATCACAGACAGAAGAAGAACACCTTGGTCATTTGCAAAAACGGTTTGACAGGTTGAAGGAGTATAAGCTCAGACTGAACCCAAGCAAGTGTACTTTTAGAGTTAGGTCTGGTAAACTTTTGGGATTTATTGTCAGCAACAAAGGCATTGAGGTTGATCCATCTAAAGTGAAGGCTATACAAGAAATACCTGCCCCCCGTACTGAAAAGGAGGTTAGAGGATTCTTGGGACGCTTGAACTATATCGCCAGATTCATCTCTCACCTGACTTCTACCTGTCAGCCAATTTTCAAATTGTTAAAGAAAGATCAGGTAGTTGAATGGAACAATGATTGTCAAGTTGCTTTTGATAAGATCAAGGAGTATTTACTAGAACCTCATATTCTGATGCCGCCCGTTGAAGGAAGGCCTTTAATCATGTATCTGACTGTTCTGGATAACTCAATGGGGTACGTGCCGGGCCAACATGACGAGTCTGGCCGAAAACAACATGCCATTTATTACCTTAGCGAAAAGTTTACCGACTGTGAGACTCGCTACTCACTGCTCGAGAAAACTTGCTGCGCTTTGGTATGGGATGCTCGCCGGCTAAGGTAGTATATGTTGACTCACACCACTTTACTGATTTCCAAAATGGATCTGATCAAATATATCTTCGAGAAGCCTGCTTTATCTGGAAGAATCGCTAGATGGCAAATGATCCTGACTGAGTATGATATCTAGTATACTACCCAAAAATCTATAAAGGGGAGTGTACTAGCTGACCATCTAGCTCATCAAGCCGAAGAAGATTACCAATCTATGAGATTCGACTTCCCTAACGAGGACATCATGACTTTGGACAACATTGAAGGTAACGGACCGTATGACGGACCTGAACAAGGAACCCGATGGACCCTGTACTTTGATGGTGCTTCAAATGCACTTGGCAACGGTATCAGTGCGGTACTCATTTCTCCGGAAGGTTTCCATACACCCTTCACCGCCCGACTTTGTTTCAGCTGTACCAACAACATGGCTGAATATGAAGCTTGCATCTTTGGTCTCCAGGCTGCTATAGACTTGGGAATCAAATCTTTGGTCGTATTTGGGGACTTGGCTTTGGTTATCAGTCAAGTCAAAGGATAGTGGGATACCAAACATCCTAATCTTATCCCATACAAAGAACATGTCCTGACATTGTTGCCTCATTTCGAGAATATTACTTTCGAGCACTTCCCGCGAGAAGAAAATCAGCTAGCAGATGCTCTGGATACAATGTCTTCCATGTTTAAACTCAACTGGGATAACGAGGCTCCCCAAATTACCATCGAGCGAATGGACGAACCTGCGCACTGTCATGAGATTAATACCGAAGAAGTAGTGGAACAACACTGGTTTCATGAAATCAAAAGGTATCTCCAGTGTGATCGGTGGATCTAGAACTGACTGTTTTTTAGCTGGTTTCGCGAAATGTCGCGGTAAGCAAGAGTCGCCACCGTCTTTTATTTTCTCCGACATGGAAAGGACAAAAGCACAGAAAAATTCCTTATTGAGATTAGTTCTCGGTTCGGGAGGTAGATTTATAGAAAGGGAAGGTGTTAGCACCCTTTCTATCCATGGTTATCCATGGGCTCTTAGATACTTGCTCATTTGTGTTTTCAAAATGTTTGTTTGCTTTTCAGAGTGAGTGAGTTTGAAAAAGTTTCGTTTAAAGTTTCAGTTCGACTCTTGTATCAGTCCTCAAGAGTGTTTGAAAAGTTGTTTTTGAAAGCTTTTTGCAAAGTGTCGGTGTGAAAAGTAGTTTTTGATTTGTTTTGAATTAGAGCAAGTATCTACGAGTCATCTAACTACACTAAGGAATTAGTCTGTGTAAATGTCCTTAAGGTAGTGCCATCCCACCATTGAGAGGCAGGTAGCACCACCGTTGGAGGTGTTCGGGTCAATTCGAGGATTAGGGACAGTGTGGTCACCAGATCAATAGTAGGACACCTTAGAAGCTACCCCCATGCCATGTTCATGGACATGAGGACTTACTAAAACGTCCTCTACTCGTCGAACACGTTTCGAGGGGCAAGGCAACAGTGAGGCGTACCCTAAGAGTGGTGTGTGAATTGTGTGTCATTTTCAGTTATATTTGTCTTGTCATGCATTGGGTGAGCTACGCTTGTTTTTGGGCATACATTCTTTCATGTGATTAGCAGTTTAAAGGGTGCGGAAATTAAAATGTGAAAAAATAAAGGTCTTACGCTATTACAAGGCGCGGGTCTACATCGCCAAATTAAACAAAGACCCGATTTGAATGAAATAAAATGCGGAAAGTAAATATCCTAATCATCTATTACAAAGCTTTGGGGCAAATACATTATATTCACAAAAGGAGATAAAAGTAAACGTGCAAAAAGAAATAAAAATCGAGAGTGCGAGGGCGTTGGACCCTTTAAGGAAATTAAATTGAAATTATAAATTAATTAAATTAAATAAAGGAAAGAACTTATTTTTTTGGTGTTTTTGTATTTAATGGAAATAAAGAAAATTAAAAAAAAGAAAAGAAACCCTAATTCTACATGTTTTTAATTATTTAAAAATTGTTTAAGTTTAACCTAATTTAGTCTTAATTAATTAATTACAAGTTTATTAACAAAATAGTTAATAATTAATAGTGACAAGAAAAAAAGATTATTTATTAAGAAAAAGAATAAAAAATGCTAAAAGACTTGTTTTTATATTTTTTTAATTATCTAAGAAAGAGCATTAAAGTTAAAAACCTAAAATTAAAACTAAATTGATTATTAAATTTATTTACAAAATAAATATTAGTGAATTAAATAATAAACATATTTTAGTTTTTGACTTTTCTGATTTTTTTGTATTTTTGTGTTATTAAAATTAATTTGGGGAATTAAAAGAAAATAATTAAAACAAATAAAAAAAATAGAAAAAGAATAAGGGAAAGAAATACAAACAAGAGGGGATGTTGACCCAATTGTGGAGGTTTGTAGAAAGCAGTTTGGCCCATTTGATTGAGGCCTTTTTGACTTTTCAGTGATTGTGTATGGAGCAGTTGACTGGTGTCCATGGTGGACTGCAAATTCTGACCTTTGGATTGGGACCCCTGGCCACTTGGCAGGCACAAGCGTTGGGGAGTTTGGTGGACCACTGGAAGGGAGCTACACCTGAACGCATTATAAACAAAATTATGAAGAATATGGGGGACCTGGGAATCGAACCCAGGTCCCAATGCTTGCAACTATCCCTGTCCACCAACTAAGCTATGCACGCGTGTTTTTTAGTATAATAAGTTAGAAATAATATATGTAAAATGTGCAATTATTCTGGAACCAACAAAAAAACACGCCAATGATTTGAACGCACCACTCACAAGCCAACAGCTCATCTTCTTCTCCCTGGCTTCTTCGTTTTTGCCTGAAACTAATATCAAATAGCGGGGGTTTTAAACCCCCACTAACCATAACATACAAAAATAGAGATTAGGCCATACACGAATATAAAAAGGGCGCGATGTGTGATTTTGATTCGTTGGAACGTCACGAGTGCATTGGTCTAGGTCTCATGGCCTAATTTTTCCTCATGAAGAAGTCCCTAATTTCAAGCTCCTGAAACCCTAGAAAATTTCCATGGCAACTTTCTATACAGGCAAGATTAGTTCAATTAAAAGACACCAAAAGCTTCAGTATGATCATGTTAGTGTAAAACAATAATGAAAATGCATTGATATGGCATGTAAATTCAAATACGATTGATAAAAATCTCATGAACAGGGCGACTGTGTTCTACCAGTTCTTGAGGTTAGGGGATGTGATTTTGATTGGGAAAGCTTCCTGGTAGTCTTGGCAAACTTATGGAATAGTTTTTAGGCCTTGCAACACACTGAAACTATGAAAACAGATTTGAGATTTTTATGAAAAAATACAAGTTTTGTTCTTTGAGTTTGGGCGCAGCTTGCTTGTGTTTTTGATTAGGGTTGTGTTTGTATATGTATGAGGAATGAATTAGGTTAACCATCCAAGCCCAACAACCTTTGCATTGATGATTTGGATCCTTGATTTTCCATGTAATCTTTTTCAATCTTTTTCATGTCAATTATGCCAAGTTTGGAAGATTTTTCCCTTGTTGATTGGCACACGAAATATTGAGCATGTGATAGACCTATTTACTGCACAAAAAGATTTAAAACCAATGATTTGATATTTTTCTTATATTTAAAACTAATTAAATGAATAAATAAGAATAAAAATTCAATTAATTAATTAAAAATAAGAAAGTAAATCCCTTTAGGCTTAATGGGTCGTGCATATGCTTTGGATAATGATTCATGGAAAAAATTGAGGCCCATTAGCAATTTTGAGGCATTTGAAGCAAGGTTGACTTTTCAAAATTCCCAAAAATTTCCCAACTTCCACAAGGCATATCTTGCTCAATATTTAAGATTTGATCATGTTCTTGGACATTTTGGAAAGGTCTTGAAGTCCTCTAACCAAGTCGTTGGTCCCATTTCATTTTGATTTACCAATCTCAAGTTATGGTCTTTGACTTAAAGTGTCTTTTTGTTGACTTTTGAAAATGACCTATAATGTTGAGATTGATGACTTTTTGTGAGAGAATTTCTTGGACTTGAAGTGTGAAGAGGAGTTGTAGGAAATGTCATTCTCTTCAAAATGAGCTTTGGATGGAATTTTTCTGATAAACCATGTGGAAGTTATGCCTTGGTCAAGTTACAGTTTACTTTTTCAACTGTCCAAAAATAGAAACTTTTGCATCTTGAGACTTTTTGAGCCATGCCTTGAGAATCATGATCAAGAATTGATCAAATTATGTTTGTGGCTTCAAAATAAGATGTTGACCAAAAATTTTGACTTTTGACTTTCAAATGACCATTTTGCCCCTGCAGTTGACTGTTGAGCAATTAGGGTTTTTGACTGTGCAATTTTGTGCTGTGAGTCTTGAAACTTGGCATAAGGATGCTTGACAATGTTTATAGGCATGTGGGACTTGTTTGGACCCTTGAAAACTTCAATTTCTTTGCCAGAACCAAAACCCTAATTTTTGACTGTTAGGAGGCCATTGGACTGTGCAACCCTTGGGAGATTTTGAAGCATGCTCTTAGCAAATCTTGAAGAATATAGGAGGGAAAATTTTGGGGTACAACAGTTGCCCCTGTTCAATCTTCTTAGACCTGAGGATGTAGATTGGCTGGCGTACCTTTCGTAATCCGAAGGTGGAAGATGATTGAACACTAGAGTGCCCAGAAATTTGCACTCACATAGTAGTGTGGTGGTGGGAATGGGCTTACAGATGCCATTTGGAGATTAGTGGATAGGAGGATGGGCTTACAGATGCCATGTTGAGAGGTGATGGATAGATGGATGGGCTTATAGATGCCATCTGGGTGTCGATCGCGTAAGAGATTCCTTAGCGAGAACTTGCGTACCTGAAAAAGAAAGATGATTACCTGACCTGTTACAGGAGTTGGTCTTCAAACTCTTTGTGTAAATGTGCTCTGACTGGTTACAGGAATTGAGTCCTTAAACCTCTTCAGACGTTCCCTGGCGAGATACAGGAATCGAGTCTGGAGCTTCAAAAGGTGATGAATGAATCAGGGATGGTTACTATCTCAACGGGACGATGAGAGAACCTTGGACGATTACTACCTCAACAGTAAGGATGAGAGAACCTGGGGCGATTACTACCTCACCAGTAACGATGAGACAATCTGGGGCGATTACTACCTCAACAGTAACGATGAGAGAATCTGGGGAGATTACTACCTCAACAGTAACGATGAGAGAATCTGGGGCGATTACTACCTCAACAGTAACGATGAGAGAACCTGGGGCGATTACTACCTCAACAGTAACGATGAGAGAATCTGGGGCGATTACTACCTCAATAGTAACGATGAGAGAATCTGGGGCGATTACTACCTCAACAGTAACGATGAGAGAATCTGGGGCGATTACTACCTCAACAGTAACGATGAGAGAATCTGGGGCGATTACTACCTCAACAGTAACGATGAGAGAATCTGGGGCGATTACTACCTCAACAGTAACGATGAGAGAATCTGGGGCGATTAATACCTCAACAGTAACGATGAGAGAATCTGGGGCGATTATTACCTCAATAGTAACGATGAGAGAATCTGGGGCGATTACTACCTCAACAGTAACGATGAGAGAATCTGGGGCGATTACTACCTCAACAGTAACGATGAGAGAATCTGGGGCGATTACTACATCAACAGTAACGATGAGAGAATCTGGGGCGATTACTACCTCAACAGTAACGATGAGAGAATCTGGGGCGATTACTACCTCAACAGTAACAATGAGAGAATCTGGGGCGATTACTACCTCAACAGTAACAATGAGAGAATCTGGGGCGATTACTACCTCAACAGTAACGATGAGAGAATCTAGGACGATTACTACCTCAACAGTAACGATGAGAGAATCTGGGATGATTACTACCTCAACAGTAACGATGAGAGAATCTTGGATGTCTTCTACTGAGTCTTCATTAGGAAAATCTTTAGGAATCAATTTAACTGGACCAGAGAAGGCCTTTGACTGGATAAGAATCAGAAAAATCTTTAGGAGTCGATTTAACTGAACCAGGCAAGGTCTTGGAATCTTCAACTGATTCTTCATCAGGAAAATCTTTAGGAATCGATTTAACTGGACCAGAGAAGGCCTTTGACTGGATAAGAATCAGAAAAATCTTTAGGAGTCGATTTAACTGAACCAGGCAAGGTCTTGGAATCTTCAACTGAGTCTTCATTAGGAAAATCTTTAGGAATCGATTTAACTGGACCAAAGAAGGCCTTTGACTGGATAAGAATCAGAAAAATCTTTAGGAGTCGATTTAACTGAACCAGGCAAGGTCTTGGAATCTTCAACTGAGTCTTCATCAGGAAAATCTTTAGGAATCGATTTAACTGGACCAGAGAAGGCCTTTGACTGGATAAGAATCAGAAAAATCTTTAGGAGTCGATTTAACTGAACCAGGCAAGGTCTTGGAATCTTCAACTGAGTCTTCATCAGGAAAATCTTTAGGAATCGATTTAACTGGACCAGAGAAGGCCTTTGACTGGATCGGCATCAGAAAAATCTTTAGGAGTCGATTTAACTGAACCATGCAAGGTCTTGGAATATCTTCAACTGGAATAAGAATCAGGGAGATCTTAGGATCGATCTGACTGAACCAGAGAAAGTCTTGAAATAACTTCAACTGGAATAAGAATCAGGGAGATCTTAGGGTCGATCTGACTGAGCCAGAGAAGGCCTTTGACTGGATAAGAATCAGAAAAATCTTTAGGAGTCGATTTAACTGAACCAGAGAAGGCCTTTGACTGGATAAGAATCAGAAAAATCTTTAGGATTCGATTTAACTGAACCAGGCAAGGTCTTGGAATCTTCAACTGAGTCTTCATCAGGAAAATCTTTAGGAATTGATTTAACTGGACCAAAGAAGGCCTTTGACTGGATAAGAATCAGAAAAATCTTTAGGAGTCGATTTAACTGAACCAGGCAAGGTCTTGGACATAGCTGAGAACTTGACTGGATCTTTCCTGAAAGGTAAAGGTCAGTCATATGCAATGCATGATACGGATCAAGCAATGATGTTCCCAACATAAATGAGATTGTATGTTTATAATGCGTATATGCATGCTATAATGCGATGTTTATGAATGTATGTTTTCGTCTAGGAAAGTAAATCCTTGACGGGTGCCGGGAAGTCACATCCTAGGCTGATGTTGGAGAATAGTGCTTTGTTGTTTCCGCTGGGGATGATAGTTGCAAGAATACCGATGGGAGAAGGTAACTCCGTTGGGGGATAAACTTGACGAATAGATTACTCTGCGGGGAGAAATTACTCTAGCTACCTTGCTGGGGAACAGTACTCTATGGGAGGAGAGGTACTTTGTTGAGATGTTGATGATAACTTCGCTGGGGATACCGTTGTTATGTTGGAAGTGTTAATAGACTTCGCTGGGGATAAGAAGACTTCGCCGAGGACGATCTTTCCGTGGCTTTTGGCTGAGGATAACCCAGTTATATCCTGGTAGGTAAATAACCTTTGAATAAAGCCGGGAGACGCGTTCGTGCTCTGCAGGGGGGAAGCTTTCGGAATCTACTAGGGATGAGCTTCTTGCTGGAGAGATGGATTGAACTTTCCTGGGGAAACTTTGAACTATACTGGACTCTCTTGGGGAACTCTTTGAGATATATTGGAGAAGAGATTCCACTGAATGTCTGGTGTACCGCCGGGGAACAGTCTTAGACCAAGACTGCCGGGGATGCTTGTTAAGAATATCTGTATATTGTGCTAGGGGATGTTGAGATCTGCGGGGGATACCCAACTTCCTTAAGGCTGATAGTATAGCTTGGGGAGAGTGCATTGACTTGCTGACTCGCTTTTTGGGGAGTTAAGATATACTGGTTATGTTCTTCAGCTGAACTCACCTTGATACCTTGGCGGACAGAGCAATTAGATTGTTTGGACAACTCATCATTGCCCCTGCTTCTGTGGGAGAAGATACCTATGGAGGTGCTTGACGGTTGCCGACTGACAAATCTTCTGATAGGTAAGTGCCGGGATGCCGGGACATAGTCGTACGCTTTTGATCCCTAACTTTTGCCTGGACCGCCCTTTCGGGTTTTCAGTCCACCGGGATACCCATTTTTTCCCAAGCCGCCTTTTCAGGTTTTCGACTTGCCGGGTGTACAGATCTTTTTCATTTCATCCCTCATTTTGCCCGAACCCTTTTGGTTCGCCGGGAAGCCCTTATTTTTGCCTAGGTGTGTCAACCTAGCGGGTCTTTGATTACGCGTAGTATCTTTTTCGACTATATCCATGCTCTCAGGATGTAGGGAGATGCCCCTGTCAGTAGTGTTGTGTAGCCATATTACCAGAAGATGTCTGATCGTGCAAGATTTGTTGCTGGAATGCCTCCAAGTGACTCAGGCGGAGATTTGCCCCTTGATTGGAAGTGCTTTTGTTCACTAGGTATTCGTCGTGCGAATTTCTATGCTGTTCAAACAAAAGTCATATGCAAACAAAGTTATGTTAAAAATGCAAAGCTTATATCTGTTTCGAAGTTTTTGAAAATGCAGTTTTTTTTTAATAATAAAACAAGTGAGTTCTTTTGTAAACTGTGATGTCCAACTCGTTATTTTACTGCAAGCCTTAAGGAGTCAGGATACCTTTGTAACAATATGCTTTCGAACTAACCCATGCTTCAGCTAGGACTTTTTAGGGTTGTAACGTGGCCTGGTTCACGGTTTAAGAAACAAAGGATAAAGGCTCAAATTTTAATTGTACCCACCCGCTCTTCGTGATGTTCTTCAATCCTAAACTCAGCTGATCGTGCGTTAGACCTTATTTGAGTTTTTGTCCTGATATTCCCGTGATGGTTCGGATGTTGATAGTTTATTTTGAATAGGCAGTCATTCCTTTTTGTTATTGAGGGTTTGTGTGACCTCTTTCCCTTTTTTTTGATTTCGTTATCCCTGAATTTTGCCTGAACTGTTTCTTTTGTGATTACAGTCAGCGGGATGCCCCAGTTTTGTAAGTCTCCTTCATAGGTTTTGACTTAATGGGCTTTAGTTTTTTTTTTTTTTGGTAATGACTGCCTGTCTCTATGATTATTCGGAACCATCATTGTCTTCTATTTTGTAAGGACCTCTTTGGTGCCATTCGTTATGCACTCGGATCAACTGAGAGAACTACCCTGCCCCAGGTTATGATAAAGGGTTTTAATTTTCGAAAAGAAAAAACTCCTACTTCTTAGGCTCAGAGGGGTTGACGAGGGATTAACTTCCTTATAACTCCAGTGTTTAGGGATTGAAACAATGCTTGTACCTCATCAGCGGGGTTTGTCCAAAAGCATACTGTAAAGATCGTGGTATCGTCTTTGTCATCCTCCCTCAAGAGGCTTAAAATTATTGATCGAGCATTGAACATCACAAAAAATGAAAGCAATTTTAAATAGTGAATACGAAATAATTACTTCAAAACAGACATATGCGATGCATTAATGAAATAACAACGTTTAATCATGAATAAATGTTTGAACAAAAGAAAATTACAACTTGAGAAATTCTAATGAACAAAAGTCTTCTAGTCTCAGGGCTTGCTACTTCAACTGGTGCATCTTGCAGGGATGACAGGAGCATTCAGCCTGGCCCATCTGGGTGAAATCCACAGCTCTTTCATTAATCAGGTCCTGGATCTTATTCTTCAAGGTCCAACAATCATTTGTAGCATACCCCGGGCTGTTAGAATGATAAGCACAGCGGTCGTTGGGGTTATACCTTGAAGGTGTCCTGTTGGGATTCTTAGGAGGGTCCCTTAGAGTTACTAAATTCAACCTCAACAGTTGTTGTAAAGCTTGAGGCAGCGACACGTTGAGCTTGGTGAATTGCCTTTTGGGCTTGTCTGACTGAAGCTGGTGAGGTTGATGCTGAATTTGTGGCACTGGAGCCATTTGAGGAGCTCTCCCCTTATCTTCTTGTCTCAAAGGTGGTTGAATGATGACTGGCTCTTCACCCTTAGACGTTTTCCCCAGTTGGTTACCCCGAAGCAGTTGATTGACGAGAACCCCGAGCTCTTCTTGTCTTTGAGCTAAGCTTTGAATGATAGTCGCCTGCCCCAGCATCTGGGCTCTCATTGCATCCACCTCAGCTTGCATATGTTTCAGCCGTTCATCCTTAGCACTGTTCCTGACCAAAGTCCCCATGAGAAGTGTTCTCAGCTCTTCCTGCCCCTTGGATAGATTCAGGAGGATTTCCCCGAACCGAGTCTCTTGAGCATGAAGGCCCTGGTTGTATTGTTGGAAAGCCATTGCTGAAATAAACAGCGAAGATGGTAAGTGACCTGTAACAAGGGTACCTATAATGCAACGATATGTATGATATGCATGCAATGTTTTCAAGGATCTCGCGGGGTAGACAAGAAAAATTGTTAGAATTTGAAACCGGTAGCTTGATTGAAGGAACTTCATGTTGTTGAGAGTCCTTCTTCAAGGGTCAAGGCTCACCATATCTAGTGGGTCATAGCCCCTGACAACCTTGGCTAGAGGAAAATAAATCCTCTTTGCCCCTTGCTAGACGTTCTGGTTCATCATGACCTGCATCACAAGCCCTTGAGATCCTTGAAATGGGTTAGTCCTTATGCAGGATGTATGCAATGGTATGATGTTATGCTATGCATGGCGTAACATAGGTAAACCCTGTTATGAGTCCAGATTAAGGACTGTAAACAACACCTGCAAGAAACTCAGTAAACCCTGTTATGAGTCCCAATTAAGGACTATAAACAAAACCTGCAAGAAACTCAAGTGTCAGATAACAAGCATGCAAGTAGTCAAGTTGGAAGGCACACAAGTCACACAAGATAAACCCTTAGAGTTTAGGCCAGCATGGGGTCTGGGTATTACCCTCTTGAAGTTGGTGGGCTCAACCTGTCCTATTAGAAGTAACCGGGTTCTAGGGGTCCCAATATCACTGGATTGCTTTCATTGTTCATCGTTTCGATTTAGCCACTGAACTGGCGACCGAAATATTCCAGGAAAGCAACCCTCGATTGAGTGTAGTATCGAGTATCAACCAACCTTGGACTGCACCAAAGTCAGTTATCTCACTACCCTAAAGAGGCCAAGATTGTTCAATTAAGGTTCCTAAGGTCAGTTGATGCTTCACGACACCACGCGGAGGCCCCGTACTCTCCTTGACTGAACTCAAAGGTTACCGGTACACACCAAAGTGCCACATCAACGTAACAGACTGCTTCAACCATGTCGGTATACCCCGCACAGTTCCCTCACAGTCTTGTTGCTACTTTCTAAGAAGGTATCCCCCAGATCCGGGTTATGATCTATAGAACTCCCGAGACAATCCCACAATTTAAAGCAAACAATTCAGACAATTGAAAACACAAGTGATCTTAGTCCTAAGGTACACCTCACTTTATAAATGTCCCCAGCAGAGTCGCCAGTTCTGTGATCGGTGGATCTGGAACTGACTGTTTTTTAGCTGGTTTCGCGAAATGTCGCGGTAAGCAAGAGACGCCACCGTCTTTTATTTTCTCCAACATGGAAAGGACAAAAGCACAGAAAAATTCCTTATTAAGATTAGTTCTCGGTTCGGGAGGTAGATTTATAGAAAGGGAAGGTGTTAGCACCCTTTCTATCCATGGTTATCCATGGGCTCTTAGATACTTGCTCATTTGTGTTTTCAAAATGTTTGTTTGCTTTTCAGAGTGAGTGAGTTTGAAAAAGTTTCGTTTAAAGTTTCAGTTCGACTCTTGTATTAGTCCTCAAGAGTGTTTGAAAAGTTGTTTTTGAAAGCTTTTTACAAAGTGTCGGTGTGAAAAGAAGTTTTTGATTTGTTTTGAATTAGAGCAAGTATCTACGAGTCATCTACCTACCCTAAGGAATTAGTCTGTGTAAATGTCCTTAAGGTAGTGCCATCCCACCATTGAGAGGTAGGTAGCACCACCGTTGGAGGTGTTCGGGTCAATTCGAGGATTAGGGACAGTGTGGTCACTAGACAATAGTAGGACACCTTAGAAGCTACCCCCATGTCATGTTCATGGACATGAGGACTTACTAAAACGTCCTCTACTCGACGACCACGTTTCGAGGGGCAAGGCAACAGTGAGGCGTACCCTAAGAGTGGTGTGTGAATTGTGTGTCATTTTCAGTTATATTTGTCTTGTCATGCATTGGGTGAGCTACGCTTGTTTTTGGGCATACATTCTTTCGTGTGATTAGCAGTTTAAAGGGTGCAAAAATTAAAATGCGAAAAAATAAAGGTCCTACGCTATTACAAGGCGCGGGACTACATCGCCAAATTAAACAAAGACCCGATTTGAATGAAATAAAATGCGGAAAGTAAATATCCTAATCATCTATTACAAAGCTTTGGGGAAAATACATTATATTCACAAAAGGAGATAAAAGTAAACGTGCGAAAAGAAATAAAAATCGAGAGTGCGAGGGCGTTGGACCCTTTAAGGAAATTAAATTGAAATTATAAATTAATTAAATTAAATAAAGGAAAGAACTTATTTTTTTGGTGTTTTTGTATTTAATGGAAATAAAGAAAATTAAAAAAAAAGAAAAGAAACCCTAATTCTACATGTTTTTAATTATTTAAAAATTGTTTAAGTTTAACCTAATTTAGTCTTAATTAATTAATTACAAGTTTATTTACAAAATAATTAATAATTAATAGTGACAAGAAAAAAAGATTATTTATTAAGAAAAAGAATAAAAAATGCTAAAAGACCTGTTTTTATATTTTTTAATTATCTAAGAAAGACCATTAAAGTTAAAAACCTAAAATTAAAACTAAATTAATTATTAAATTTATTTACAAAATAAATATTAGTGAATTAAATAATAAACATAATTTATTTTTTGACTTTTCTGATTTTTTTGTATTTTTGTGTTATTAAAATTAATTTGGGGAATTAAAAGAAAATAATTAAAACAAATAAAAAAATAGAAAAAGAATAAGGGAAAGAAATACAAACAAGAGGGGTTGTTGAGCCAATTGTGGAGGTTTGTAGAAAGCAGTTTGGCCCATTTGATTGAGGCCTTTTTGACTTTTCAGTGATTGTGTATGGAGCAGTTGACTGGTGTCCATGGTGGACTGCAAATTCTGACCTTTGGATTGGGACCCCTGGCCACTTGGCAGGCACAAGCGTTGGGGAGTTTGGTGGACCACTGGAAGGGAGCTACACCTGAACGCATTATAAACAAAATTATGAAGAATATGGGGGACCTGGGAATCGAACCCAGGTCCCAATGCTTGCAACTATCCCTGTCCACCAACTGAGTTATGCACGCGTGTTTGTTAGTATAATAAGATAGAAATAATATATGTAAAATGTGCAATTATTCTGGAACCAACGAAAAAGAGCGCCAATGATTTGAACGCACCACTCACAAGCCAACAACTCATCTTCTTCTCCCTGGCTTCTTCGTTTTTGCCTGATACTTATATCAAATAGCGGGGGTTTTAAACCCCCACTAACCATAACATACAAAAATAGCGATTAGGCCATACACGAATATAAAAAGGGCGCGATGTGTGATTTGGATTCGTTGGAACGTCACGAGTGCATTGGTCTAGGTCTCATGGCCTAATTTTTCCTCATAAAGAAGTCCCTAATTTCAAGCTCCTGAAACCCTAGAAAATTTCCATGGCAACTTTCTATACAGGCAAGATTAGTTCAATTAAAAGACACCAAAAGCTTCAGTATGATCATGTTAGTGTAAAACAATAATGAAAATGCATTGATATGGCATGTAAATTCAAATACGATTAAGAAAAATCTCATGAACAGGGCGACTGTGTTCTACCAGTTCTTGAGGTTAGGGGATGTGATTTTGATTGGGAAACCTTCTTGGTAGTCTTGGCAAACTTATGGAATAGTTTTTAGGCCTTGCAATACACTGAAACTATGAAAACAGATTTGAGATTTTTATGAAAAAATACAAGTTTTGTTCTTTGATTTTGGGCGCAGCTTGCTTGTGTTTTTGATTAGGGTTGTGTTTGTATATGTATGAGGAATGAATTAGGTTAACCATCCAAGCCCAACAACCTTTGCATTGATGATTTGGATCCTTGATTTTCCATGTAATCTTTTTCAATCTTTTTCATGTCAATTATGCCAAGTTTGGAAGATTTTTCCCTTGTTGATTGGCACACGAAATATTGAGCATGTGATAGACCTATTTACTGCACAAAAAGATTTAAAACGAATGATTTAATATTTTTCTTATATTTAAAACTAATTAAATGAATAAATAAGAATAAAAATTCAATTAATTAATTAAAAATAAGAAAGTAAATCCCTTTGGGCTTAATGGGTCGTGCATATGCTTTGGATAATGATTCATGGAAAAAATTGAGGCCCATTAGCAATTTTGAGGCATTTGAAGCAAGGTTGACTTTTCAAAATTCCCAAAAATTTCCCAACTTCCACAAGGCATATCTTGCTCAATTTTTAAGCTTTGATCATGTTCTTGGACATTTTGGAAATGTCTTGAAGTCCTCTAACCAATGTCTTTGGTCCCATGTCATTTTGATTTACCAATCTCAAGTTATGGTCTTTGACTTAAAGTGTCTTTTTGTTGACTTTTGAAAATGACCTATAATGTTGAGATTGATGACTTTTTATGAGAGCATTTCTTGGACTTGAAGTGTGAAGAGGAGTTGTAGGAAATGTCATTCTCTTCAAAATGAGCTTTGGATGGAATTTTTCTGATAAACCATGTGGAAGTTATGCCTTGGTCAAGTTACAGTTGACTTTTTCAACTGTCCAAAAATAGAAACTTTTGCATCTTGAGACTTTTTGAGCCATGCCTTGAGAATCATGATCAAGAATTGATAAAATGATGTTTGTGGCTTCAAAATAAGATGTTGACCAAAAAATTTGACTTTTGACTGTCAAATGACCATTTTGCCCCTACAGTTGACTGTTGAGCAATTAGGGTTTTTGACTGTGCAATTTTGTGCTGTGAGTCTTGAAACTTGGCATAAGGATGATTGACAATGTTTATAGGCATGTGGGACTTGTTTGGACCCTTGAAAACTTCAATTTCTTTGCCAGAACCAAAACCCTAATTTTTGACTGTTAGGAGGCCATTGGATTGTGCAACCCTTGGGAGATTTTGAAGCATGCTCTTAGCAAATCTTGAAGAATATGGGAGGGCAAATTTTGGGGTACAACATCCAGACTAGAGAATATCCTGAAGGAGCTTCCGTCAATGACAAAAAGTTCTTAAGGAGATTTGCTGCCAAGTTCTTCCTAAGCAATGGCATCCTTTATAAGCGCAGTCATGATTGTGTTCTACTTTGTTGTGTGGACAAGGTTGAAGCAGAGTTGATCATGACCGAGATACATAGTGGCACATTTGGCACCCACTTAAGCGGACATACGATGGCTAAAAAGATTCTAATGGCAGGCTACTACTGGTCTACCATGGAAGCTGATTGTCATCAACATTCCCGTACTTGCCACAAGTGCCAAGTCTACGCCGACAAGGTACATATTCCTCCTGTTCCTTTCAACTTTCTGACAGCTCCTTGGCCATTCGCAATGTGGGGCATTGACATGATTGGAGAGATCAAACCCACGACACCTAATGGACATCGCTTCATCTTGGTCGCTATTGACTATTTTACCAAGTGGGTCGAAGCAGCTTCCTTTGCCTCAGTTACAAAGAACGTGGTTGCCCGGTTTATCAAGCAGAACCTCATATGCCGATACGGTGTCCCCGACAGGATCATCATAGACAACGATATGAATTTGAACAACACTATGATCACCGCTCTATGCGAACAGTTCAAGATTTATCATCACAATTCATCTCCATATCGGCTGAAGATGAACGGTGCTGTTGAAGCCGCAAACAAAAATATCAAGAAGATCATTCAAAAGATGACAGTCACCTACAAGGACTGGCATGAAATGTTACCGTTTGCTCTGGATGGATATCGTACCACGACACGTACCTCAACAGGGGCAACCCCATTTTCTTTGGTGTATGGCATGGAAGTTGTGCTACCCATGGAAGTTCAGATTCCTTCCTTAAGGATTATGAAGGACGCTGGTTTGAGCAAAGACGATTGGATTCAAAACCGGCTTGATCAACTTAATTTGATTGACGAGAAAAGACTTACTGCTGTTTGTCATGGTCAGACGTATCAAAAACGGATGATCAAGGCTTTCAACAAGAAAGTCAGACGTCAAGTATATCAAGTCGGAGATCTTGTAATCAAGCGGATCATCTTACCGCAAAGTGATCCCAGGTGCAAGTGGACTCCTACTTACGAAGGACCATTTGTGATCAATAGCCTCTTTTCTGGTGGGGCGATGATTCTGACCACCATGGACCACGACGACTTTCCACACCCTGTGAACGCAGACATAGTCAAAAGATACTACGCATAAAACGGCCCGACAAGTTGAAAACCCGAAAGGGCGACTTGGGAAAAAATGGGCATCCCGGTGAATCGAAAACCCGAAAGGGCGGTTCAGGCAAAAATTAGGGATAAAACAAAAAAATTTGTACACCCGGCAAGTTGAAAACCCGAAAGGGCGACTTGGGCAAAAAGGGGTCTCCCGGTGGATCGAAAACCCGAAAGGGCGGTCCAGGAAAAAGTTAGGGAATTAAAGTGTATGACAATGTCTCGTCGGATCACTTTAAGAACAATCTCTTCACCAACAAACTCCAAGCTTCTGATCAATCCAGTCATCAGCGGGCGAAGTAGTGAATGGGCTAGATATTCATAGTTGTGAAGGCTATAGCAGAATGGGAATCCCATGGAATTGTTACACATAGCCATCTTTCTTTTGTATAAATTTTTTCAATTTTTACGACAACATTCTCTTACTAGGATGTTTGTCTCCTTTGTACAAAGATACTCACAAAAGTTAAATACAAATATACTTCAAAGTGCAGAAATTTGTTTGCCTTTCTTTTCTTTTTACACTTATGTTTTATTTGAAAACGTCCAATGTTTTGTTAAATGGGCATATGCATTTGAATATAATCACTGCTTACAAATAAAACGAAATTGAAAAAGGATAATTACTGATAGGTTGAAGATGTAGGAAGATATCTTTATGCCATTCCAAAAGAAATCCCCTGCAATACATCATTCAGATCTTCAACAAGGTTAAATTTGAGGTATATTTCCCCAGCAGAGTTAAGCTTCAAGATCCGCAGCGGAGCCAGTGTTGTCCAAAACTTGATTCCTCAGCTGAGTTAAGTTTCAAAATTCCCATCAGAGTTAAGCTTTGAGATCCCCAGTGGAGCCCGAAAACCTTGAAAAATCCTATGCCCAGCGGAGCCAGAATAGTGAACATTTACCCCACAGAGTTATCTCCCAGCAAGATCGAAGATTCTCGGTCTCATTTCTCCAAGCAAAAGCCTCCTAGGTTTTAATTCCCCAGTAGAGATTTTCAAGAGTTTTCCCTATATCCCAGGAAGGTCATGAAGGATTCTCATTCCCTGCAAAAGTCGTCAAAGACTTTGTCAATCCCCACAAATCGCCAAGGATTTTCAATCTCCAGCAGTGGTCCCAAGATTTCTCATTCTCAACAATCAAAGATCTTTAATCCCTAATCAGTCAGCAAGGATTTCTCATCTTCAGTAATCAAATATTTTTTGGAATCCCCAGCTTTGGTCAAGGATTTACTTTCCCCGACAGCAATCAAAGGTTTCATTATCTCCAGTTATCAAGGATTTATTTTCCTCAGCAAGACAGCTACTCAGCTTACATGCACATCCATTACATTCATATATCATAAACATTGATGAAATACTACCCATTGCATCATACATATCATGAAACATAAACTCTATGTTTTAGCTAACATTTTACCCTTTTCAGGATAAGATTAAAAAGCTATTGTTAACAATTATTCAGATACAGTATGGATACACCCCAGACACGGAGGTCATTCTATTACTCATTCAGAATTTCAAGTCAAGATACAGTACAGATACACCCCAGACACGGCGGTCATTCTACTACTCATTCACACTTCAGCAATCCAATACAGGCTAGATACGCTCCAGACACGGCGGTCATTCTATCTCTCATTCAGATTCAACTATCAACTTCAAGTTCAGATATGCTCCAGACACAGATGCCAGTCTGACCCTTACACCAGCAGCTTGATTCTCCCCAGTGCAGTTGTCACGGAAATCATTCTATTACTCATTCAGATCCCAGTTACAGTCTCAAATATACTCCAGACACGGAAGTCATTCTGCTACTCATACAGATCTCAAATTCATATACAATACAGATACACTCCAGACACGGAAGTCATTCTGATATTCATTCAAAGTTCAAACACAGTTACAGCTCAGATACGCTCCAGACACGGACGCCATTCTCTTGCTCATACATACTCAATCTCCAGATACAGTTCAAATGCATTCCAGACACGGATACCATTTTGATGCTCATTCTTCTGACCTACAACATTGCAATTCAACAAACATTCTTGGATGGCATCTTTAAGCCCATCTCCAGAAAGATTCTACCATCTCTAAATGGCATCTTTAAGCCCATTTCCTCAGCTATATTTGATGAGTGCAAATTTACGGGCACTCTAGTGTCCAATCCTCTTTTACCTTCGAGTCGCGAAAGGAAAACTTGCCAATATAACTCTTAAGGTTCAAGAAGATTTAACAGGGGCAACTGTTGTACCCTAAAATTTTCCCTCCCATTTCATCAACATTTTCTCAATCACAAGACTCTTGAAACTCAAGATCAAGCTAGGGTTTACTCTGCTCAAAACACCTCCTTGCACTGTTGACCTAAATTAGGGTTTAAGTTTGCACAGGGATGTTTTGACCTACAATGCCCAAAGTGACTTTCATACTTCATGTTGGACTCAAAAGTTTGTCCATACCAAGTTTCAAGCCTTGATTCAATTTTTTGCCCAGTCAATTAGACACTTAACCTAGAAATCAGTTGTATTAGGGAAAAAGTCAACTATGGCCAATTGACAGTCAAACCTCATGAAATTTGACCCACATCAACATTATGAACTCATATGAACCATTTGATAAAGTTTGGATCACAATTCCACAAGAAATTTGATCAGATCACCAAAAGGGCAAAATGGTCATTTTTAGGGTTTTGACTGCACAAAGGCAATTTTTGACTGTTTGACCTAGCAAATGGAAAATCAAGCTCACACATGGACTAAAGGACTCAATGACATTGTCTTGACCTACTCAACAAGTTCAAAAGATCTCAAATGCATAGGATTGACAGATGAATTTTTCAGTCAACTGGTCAGAATTTGACTGTACACTGAAAAGTCAAACTTTGACTTTTTGGTCAAAATCAAGTGCCATGAGTCATTTTTCACCAAGACATGTCAAATTATGAAACTTGTTCATCAAGAAACCCAAAAATGCAAATTAGGGTTTAAAATGGAAAAATTTCATAACTTAGAAATTTTCTAAGTTATGAAATTTTCTTATTTTTTCCTAACTTTGTCCCATTTTTCACAAAGATGCAAATGGATTCAAACAAAACTTGAAACATTAAAGTTGTAGTCCATCACAAAATCTACAACTTTGATTCACAAAGTTTTCTCAAAAGAGGCTGGTATCTCAAGTTATGATTTTTGGAACAAGGGTACCTAAAACTTTTAACTTAGAGAAATTTTGCCCTAATTGAGGCAGGATTTTAACCCATCTTCTTGGCCATTTTTCACATAGTTCCACTTGGAGTTTAAAGTTGCATTTCAAATATGGATTATAGTACATGTTCCAAGCTTTCCAAATTGTCCAAGAACTCCTCAAACACCCTTGTGTTTAGAGAGAATCGAATGCTTGAAGTTGGCAAAAACTCACTTTGATCCATGGCCAATACATGTTCATACCAATTTGCAAATCTGATCTAGCTAGCTTGGTTCACAATTACAGGCCTCAAAACCAGTTTGTACTCCATAATTTAATGCATATCCACTGATTTAAGGTATTGTCTTGGTCATTAGGGCATTGTACACTAGATTAAGCCTTAAATGGAAAAAGTAACAATGCCATTTTTGTTTAAACTTCACTTTATGTCAAAACAAGATCCTTGAGGCATGGGGCCATATCTCTGAGGCAAGATCAAATCTACCAATTCCAGTAACCAAGGGCAAGATATACAGCATGATATAGGACTTGTACAGACCTGCATTGAGGGGATAGACACTCTTTCTTCAAGAAGAAGAAAAGTTGCAAACTTCAAGCCATCTCTCACATCTGTTAAAACCAACTTACACAAACATTGTAAACAAGTTTGAGACCTCCTAACAATCCAGAAACACGACCCCTTTGCCTCTCAAACTCCCTTGTACACAGAATCACTGTTTTTCTGCAAAACAGGGCAAGCCCTGCAGAACCATCTCCATCTCCATTTTCCCTCGTGCGTTTTGCCTCAAATTTGTTCCAATACCTTCCACTCAACTCACTTGAACTATCCCAGGCCTCCATTGCTAGTTGTAACACCATTAACACACATTGCCATTTTTGTTTCAAAGCTTTGCAGGTTGAGTTCTGTGGCACGATTCAAGCCATTTCAAAACAAAGTAAGCATTGGGAAAGCTTCATTGGACCTCAGGCAAGCTCAAAAGAAGTTCAAACACCCTTGAAGTTGTTGCATTGCCCAACTCGAAGTCAACTGAAACAGGTATTTCATGAACTTCTATCTCTCTATTTAGGAATAGTTAGACTTAGGTTTGTGAATGAAAGATGTTGTATTCATAGCCCTGAAGCCATACATATGCTTAGTTTTCATTTATGTTAATCGTGCTAGGAGAATTTTATTCATGAACTTTCTGAAAAATCTAGGTTAAGAATTAGGGCCAGAGAAATTCTCTCTGGTCTTTGTGAGTTAGCTTAAGTTTTTTATATGGTTGAATTCATTGTTTGATGCTCTACAAGTTTCATGTTATGAGTTTTGTCAAAAAATCAAAGAATCAGGAGATAATCATTGATGTACAGAACGCGCGTTTTTGTGAACAAGGGAAGAAGATGAAGTCTGACTAGGCTGGGCCTGGTTGTTTTTACTCTTTACACCTGCATTTTCAATTTACACCCCCTGGCCCATTTATTTGTACATTGGTCATTTTTGCGTTTTTATTTCATTTTTGATTTTGATATTTTATTTTCCAACATAAAAATGCTTAAAAAATTATTTTTGTAAACTTTTGTATTTATTTGGAATTTATTTTAATTATTACTAGTATAGAAAATGCTTAATCGTTTTATATTCTTTTTATTAAAACCTAAAAATAAATGTAAAAATATGTTTACTTTCATTTATTATTTTATTTACACTTGAAAACATTTTTTGAAATATACACATTTTTGTAAATAATTAATAATTATTTTTTTATACATTTAATATGTTTAATATATATTTATATACATATATACTATTTTATTAATTAATTGGAACAAAAAATATTAAAATAGTACATTTTATTTTATACTAAAAATATCTTTTTTACAATATACTTTTATTTTTTTGTATTTATTAATATATTATTGTATATAATTAATGAATAATACTATTTATTTAAAAATTATGGTTTTTTTCCCTAAAGAATAAAATAATTAAAATTGACTTACTTATTATTTACATTTCATATTAAAAATTACTTTTTACATACATAAAAACTTTTTGCATAATACATTTTATTTAACATTTATTTATTGTATTTTATTCAATTATTGTACATTTAAATATTGCATATACATTCGATTTGGATGTAATAGTTTAGAATTTAATTTCTTATCAAATACCCCTAATTCAAATTTGTACCCCCCCTCCCTATATCATGTTGTAATAGTGTAGGCTTTAAATTCTCGCACCTTTAAATGCTTTCAATTATTCCATGTTTAGACTTACGGTTTTGTATGCAAAATAAAATCAACAACTAGCTTGACCTAATTCAAGATAAACATGCATGAAAAACAAACACAACGCACACTTGCACCCCCTACGGTTTCATCCACTTGTTGCCTTCAAAAATGGGCCATGATATGCATGTAGAGTACTTTGGCAAAACAAAAACAAAACAAAAGATCATAGTCCCTCGATGACGCTATTTGAGTTGCCTAAAACAAAATGATCAAGTCCCTCAAGAAAATTGCCAAAAATACTTGACACTATTGCTATCATGGTCTATACGATGACCCGCGCCTGTCCCGTTTAACATCCTAACACAAGGTTGTTCACCAAATACAATGGTGAAACAACACTGTTAAAAGGGTTAAAAACATAAGAAAGATCTTTGAGTAAAATATGGTAGACAACTCTTAGTTACTTGATCAAAACTTGCAAAATAACATCCTTGCTATTTTTAAAACACACTTCACCACACAATTTCAAAACCCTACTTTCAAATATTGAAAACTTTTCAAAAGACAAAAACACCTTTGTATACATTCAAACAAGAATCATTACAAAGGTTGCCACAACGATGGCCTCTTTCCAAAACATCTTTCAAAATCACACACAAAGCACCATTTCAAACAATTGAAAAGCACCATTTCAAACAATAGAAATGCAAAGCAAGTGATCTAAGCAAGTAACTAAGAGCCCATGGATAACCATGGATAAAAATGGTTCTAATACCTTCCCTTTCTATAATCTACTCCTCGAAACCAAGAAAACATCTCAAAGGTCTTTCCTGTGCTTTTTGACCTTTCCTTAGGATAAAATAAAAAGTCGGTGGCAACTCTTGCTAAACCGAAACATTTGCGAACACAAACACAAAATCCCAAGTCAATTCTCCCACCGTATCACAATGTGCATGTGACTAATGGAAAAGACCTTGTTTGGAGCTGGGTACTTATCTTATGTGTGGCTGTGAATCTACCTTCTGAACTGTTAGTTCAGAAATTATTTTGGATTTTATTTCTTTCTATGACATTTACGTGTTTGTGATTTCCTGAATGAGCTACAGAAGGTGTGATCTTTTGATATTTTCTTGTGTTTTATTGAGAGCTTCTTGAAGGAATTCTAAGCATAATGAGTCCTTTGAATGGTGGTTGAGTTCTATGATGGGAAGATAATGTCTGAAAGTGATGTTATGGCATCATGGTTTGTGGGTGTCTTTAGAAGATGCTTGAGATTGTGCTTATGGAGATGGATGCTCAAGCATTATATTAAAAGAGGTTCTTCTATTTGTGTGAATCAAAATGTGGAGTTTCTGATCTTGTTCAAAGTATTATGTTCTAGCAATGCATAACTATTATCACTTTGAAGACTTCACTAGTATCAACAATTACTAGTGGAAGCAAGGGAACAAGAATGGTTGTCAAATAGTGTGATCTGATTGCTTTTGAAAAGGGGGTTTCTTCCATCTGCAAGTCATTATACAAGAGATTGTGATAAATCTAGATCTTATTAAATCTTTTATGTAACCTATGAATTTTTGGAGCTTATGAATGATGACACACCTAGTATGCATGACACCTTGCCAATTCAAAAAGTCATGATATTGTGTGTAGACCGGTAAGGATAGTATTCAGATGTCACATAACATGTTGTTACATATTGTAGTTGTTGGTGATCTTTAAAGAGCATTCAAGACATGTGAAGCTGGGTGATTGAATCAGAAGTACACATATCTCTCTAGTGATTAATATTTGTGTCTGGAAAAATTTATTTTTCTCTGCAGATTTTTGAAGGACTCTCTGAGGGTCTTTATTATTGAGAGATGTCACATATGTGATATTCTGATGTTTTAGTATGTGTCATTAAGTCTAAGTGAAAGGATTTCACTTATATTCCAATGAAATACATGTGTTCATGCTTCAGAATATATTTTGTGAAGCAATTTTGGACTGATGGTTGAAGATGTGTTGATCACGCGTATCTGCATTCAAGAGATTGAAGACAATGTCCTTCTAGATATCAGGACACTATTCAGGACATGTTTCCTGTGTGATCAACAAAGGAATTTTGTGGATAGTTTGATCAAACAAGTGTCAGAAGGAAAAAGGTGTGTTTCACTTTGCATGTGCATGTATTAGGACTAATTCTCTCCAGCAGAAATAGTCCAGAGCCAATAAAGTCAGTCAAAGATATTTGGATGATGCACATTGTTTTTGGTGGCATTTTCTACTCAAATAAAGTTTCCTTTTGACCAAGACCATTTCTATAATCAAGGATCATTATTTCCTAAGAAAATACTTAGTTATTTATTGAGGTTACTCCTTCCTCTTTCACCCTGTGAGTGTTGGGTTTTCCGTAATTCTTATGGCGTTTGTTAGGGTATGGGTGAGTTGTTTTTGGGTTTGGTTCTTTGAGGACCTTCTTTGTAATTTTTGGAATAAAAGCGGGAGAAAGGGTGTGGTCAGATGTTGGGTCAGATGTTTATGATTCCAGGTGTTGTTTACAAATGTCAAATGAAGATGTTCGATCTTGTGCCTGTGTTTTTGTTTTGTGACTTGTGATCTGAGTTATGAATAAAATTGTGACTTATGTTTTGAGTTACCCAGGGTGGTATTTGGATTCTTCTTAAGTTTCCTCTTATGCCCCAGGTTGATTGGTTCCTGCTTCATGGTTTTCTAATACCACCATTTAGAAGGAAAATTTATTCATCTGGGACAAGAATAGGTTCCTGGGTTGAGGGGGAGTGCAAGCTATCTTCTTCCACATGTGCAGCAAATGACTTCGGGACTTTCTAATCTTTTTATCCCGAGGTTGTTGTTTGTTGATGTTGAGTTATTGTGCTGCAATGGAGTTGTTATGAAGAAGATGTCGAACATGATGTCCTAACATCATGGTGCTTACGAAAAGATGTTACTCTATGTTGTTGTGCTAATGTGTTCAGTAGTTGCTGAAGACTACTATTAAAGGAATGTAATTTTTCTTATTGCTGTAATATGGGTTGTAA
The DNA here is from genome assembly GCA_948472305.1 of Vicia faba. Classification (NCBI taxonomy): domain Eukaryota; kingdom Viridiplantae; phylum Streptophyta; class Magnoliopsida; order Fabales; family Fabaceae; genus Vicia; species Vicia faba. Next base: position 781,644,639 of record OX451740.1, read on the forward strand.
TTTATGTTATTTGTTCTAGCAAAAAAATTTCAAAGGGGGTGATTGTTAGTTCTCTAGTTTTTGGATTGACACTATTTTTTGTAAAACAAATAAGATAATAATATGTTAGGTAGGATGTGTTAACTTTATAAACAGGAACAGGTTGAGCAAGAAGTCTTATCTTTTGATGAAACGTGTTGAGTTGAAATGTTTAAACATCTGGAGCAACATGTCAGATAAGATGTCATGGAACTAGAAAGTTGGATTCTGTTATGATTTAACAGATGCAGAATATTCTGCAAATATTATGCAATCTTATGTGGCGCTGTTTTATAGGTCTGGAAGAATCAAGTCAATATTGAAGAATCTGCAGTTTCTAAATATGGAGATATTTTAGGAAACTAATGATTGAAGACCTTGTTTGTAGCAGAAGTTTCTGCTGATTTGTAACAGCTAATGTGTTTTGATTAGAAGCCCAAATCCAGTTGGGAATAGGTTATAAACATTGTAACCTAGAAAAGGAACGTGTCCAAGATGTATAAGTTTAGCCTTTGTCTTTGTGCCACTATCCAGGAGAGTTGGTATTGTTCTCCTCGAAGTTGTGAAGCAAGAGTAAGCATTGTTCTTGGAGGAAGCTTTTAAGCAACTCGAAGTTGTGTTCTTAGTAAGGAGAAAAGTTGTAAATGTTAGAGTTTAGCTTTGAGTCTTAACTAGGTATTGTCATGGAAGTGTGTCTTCTGTTTTGCTGTCATGGAAGTGTGTCTTCCTGTTTATGCCCAATTGTTGTAAGTGATTGAAGGGGATTTGAGGAGGGCCTCATACCCAGGTGAGTCTTAGGTAGAAGTATAGCACGAGTATTGATTAAGTTAGAAGTTGTAAATAGGGGAGTTTAACTTTGAATTGATACTATCAGAGTGGACTTGATCCTGGCTTGGTATGCCCCTAGAGTAGGAGAGTTTCTCCGAACTGGGTTAACAATTCTTGTGTGTTGCTTATGTTTTCTAGTACTATTTAAATATTTGTATACCTTGCCATGTTTGTTTTGTTCAGATCAGATGTCCCAACATGTCATAGGACATATGAGTTATGACCTACCAGAATTTCACATTTGTATGTCAAACCAAGTATTGTCTCGAATTACTTTAAAGATTCAGTATGGACAATGCAAAGGAAAGTGACACACCTATGGAATCTCTTATATATCTTACTTCATCTAGGCCTGATATTATGTTTAGCATTTATATGTGTGAACGATATCAATCGGATCCCAAGGAATCACACTTAAAAGCAATTAAGCATATTCTTAGATACCTTATTGTTACGTCTAAGTTTGGGCTTTAGTATTTCAAAGGAAACGAGTGTAGCTTGGTTGGTTACTCCTATTCTGATTTTGATGGTTGCAAATCGGATAGGAAAAGTACTTTTGGAACTTGTCACATGTTTTCAAAATCCTTGGTTAGTTGGCATAGAAAAAAACAAGTTTCCATTCCTTCGTCAAGGCCAGGGAAAAATACATGGTTGTCGGTAGTTGTTGTGCCCAAATTTTGTGGCTAAAGCAACAATTACTTGATTTTAACATTGAACTTTCACGTATACCTATCATATGAGACAACACTAGTGCCATTAATCTAATCAAGAATCTGGAGCTACATTCTAGCACTAAACATATCGAGATACATAACCATTTCCTTTAGGATTATGTTGAAAAAGGGGATGTTGTGTTTAAGCATGTTGATAGTAAGAATCAACTTTCCGATATTTTCACTAAACCTCTCGCAATCAAACCATTTTTCAACATGGGGAATTAGGGATCATTGACATCTCTAATGTTGCTTAAGCTTACTTTGTTGCTTGCACTTTATATTATTTTACTCTAACTCTTTTTTTGAGTATTTTACATCATATGAGTGCAAATTTTGTTCCGTCAAGAGTGAGTTAATATCTTTTCAATTTCTCCATTAAAGTAAGACTTTTCTTAATGCATGTTAGTTGTTGGTTAGAAATGCTTGATATTTTCTCAAATGATGAAAACCATGAATGTTCATTTCCAAAACATTCGATTGATAACCATTGTGTGTTTTAAATGTATATGTTTTTTATGACTTCATGTATTAATTCTTTAACATTTGTATAAGTTTGTTCATGTTGTGTAAGCGTGTGTGTTTATTAAGCTCATTTCATGCATTTGTGCTTAAGTTAACTGTATGCATGTTATTTGCAATATGAGTTTCATGTTATAGTTGGTCACATGTTATGATAAACATCTTCATTTTGGTTTTAGTAGAGACATGTTCTTGTCACTATGCTAGGAACATGTGTGTGCGACATCGGGAGTTCCATTATGATGTGTTACATTATCATGAAGCTATAAAAGCAACTTGGAATATTTGCTATTTCACTGTGTTCTATATTCATTATGCATTGCATTACATATGTCGTAATGTTGTTTTCCAGTTATTTATCAAATTTTGAATCATTACATATATATGGTGCTATGTGATTGTTGCTCTTCTATACAAAAATTCCTTTGAGTGGTCTATTAGTATTTGTATTGGAATATAATACTTCTCACAATTTGATATCTTTCTTTTTGATGTTTTCAAAGGGGGATAAGAATATGCGAGACGAAATTGGGAAGGACAAAGTAATGGGGCCTTCGATAACTACATGAAATGCATCGTCACAAGTTTTTCCATCATAAAAAAGGGGGAGTATATGAGTACAACTTCATCATTAGATGTTTTGTATGATGTCAAAACTGGGAAAAGTTAGCATTTTTGTATATTGGATGGTATCTCTATGTCTTGTGGCACTCATTTGCATTAGGGGTCTTAGGAACCATTGAAAACCATTTTGAAATTAACCAAAGTCTTGAAAATCAAGTTTTTGCATTAATTTTTATTGCATCTGTCGACACATACGTATTTTAGGTCGACAAATGCAACTGAGTTTTAAAGCCTATAGTCTCTGGAAGGCTTAGGCCGACACATGCATGCATATAGGTCGAAACATACTTGAACTTTTAAAAAACTACATAAATTCTTATTTTATGTATCGACACATACAAATTTCTGGTTGACACGTATACTGCTTTTTTAAAGCTTAAATGCTACTGCCATGGTTCGATCGAACACATCCATTTTTCAAGTCGACACAAGCAGTTGAAATTTGACGTATGTATCGACACATGTGATTTTTAGGTTGACATATACTCTTTGATTTGGTCAATTTTCAATTCTTTTTAATTCTGAAAATCTCCCTTTTGCATCTAAACTTCCACAACTATAAATACATCATTCATGCATCATTCCAACTTCATGATTCCATAAAAATTTCCTTCAATTGCTCTTCACCTTCAACCTCTAACCTATGTATGCACACTAACAAATGACACATAATAATCTTTTAGTTGGGTGCCATATAGACGAGGTTTGATAATGTCCAATTAGGTTCTTGTGTAGTCGAGAATATTGGGTTGAGATTTGCAAGGGTCTTTATGATACAGTGGGAGAACTGACTTGCTTGTTTTGCATTTTATCACAAATGTTGCGGTTAGAAAGAGTCTCCGCCGACTTTTCTTTTATCCAAAAGAAAAGGTGAAAAAGCACAGAAAAGACCTTTGAGATTGTTTCTTGAGTTCAGGGGGTAGATTATGAAAAGGGAAGGTATTAGCACCCTTTTCATCCATGGTTTTCCATGGGCTCTAAGTTACTTCCTAGATCACTTGATTTTGTTTGAAATTGTGCTTTGTGTGGTTTTGAAAGTATTTTGAAAAGAGGCCATTTGTTTAGGCAAACTTTGTAATGATTCTCGTTCGTAAGAATGTATACAAAGTGTTTGATCTTTCGAAAATGTTTTCAAGTTTTGAAAGATGTTTTGAAAGTGTTGGTGTTTTATTTTAAAATAGCAAGGATGTTTTTGATTTGAAATGAAGCAAGTAACTAGGAACATTCTACCTACTTAAAAGTCTTTCATGTTCATTTCCTTTCTCCTTTGACATTGTTATCTTACCATTGATTTGGTAAATAATCCTATCTTTGGATGTAAAAGGGACGGGCGTCAGTTATCATATAACCATGATTAGCAATGTTGCAAGGTATCTTATCACTTTTCTTTAGGGACTAAGATCATTTTGAAAGGAAACTTTTGATAGCATCATCGAGGGACTAGGATCTTGTATTTTGCTTGTCTTTGTTAAGATACCTCACATGCGTAATATGGTCATTTCTGTAAGGAAGCCAAGTGGATTTACCCTAGGGGTGCTTGTGTGCAAGTGTATTGATTTCATGCTTTATTTTTGTCTTGAATTAGGGTTTGCTACTGATTGGTTTTAGTCTTTCCATACAAACCCTAATTACTAGTTGTGATACAGTGGGAGAGAACTGACTGTTTTTTGGAATGCTGGTTTGCGTTTTACGTTTGTGTTTGCAAAATGTCGCGGTAAGCAAGAGTCGCCACCTACTTTTATTTTATCCAACAAGGAAAGGAAAAAAAGCATAGAAAAATTCCTTTTTTCGAGATATTTCTCGGGTTCGGGGGGTAGATTATAGAAAGGGAAGGTGTTAGCACCCTTTCTATCTGTGGTTATCCACGAGATCTTAGGTACTTACTTATATTGTTTTCAAAATTGCTTTTCTTTGTGTTTGTGGGTTTGAAAAGAGTTTTTGTTTGAAAAGGAGTGTAAGTGTGAAAATTTTGTTTTGTTTTTAAAGAGAAAGTACTTAAGAACCATCTACCTACTCAAAAAAAAGGAATCGTTCTATGCTATCTTCCTTTAGACAATGCTATCCCACTATTGATGAGTAGGTAGCACCGTTGTTGGAGTTTAAGGGTCAATTCGAATTTAGGGACTTACGGTCACTAAAGCAATGTTAGGACGCCTTAGCGGTAACCCTAATGTCTTAGATCATTTATTTTGAGGCAACAATATCCGAGGCAACCATTTCGAGGCGACTATGATCTTTGGATAAGAGGGTGACCTCTAAAACAACCTATACTCAATGACCACGTTACGAAGGCAACCAAGTGGGGTGTAACCTAAGAGTGCGCATGTGCGAGTGTGTTGTTTTCAGTTATTTTGTCTTTGTACATGTCATGGGTGATCTATGTTGATTTTAGGTTTAAGCATTCATTCTTGCCATACATCCCTATTATCAAACATCTAACAGTTTATAAGTTGCGGAAATTAAATTGCGGAAAGTAAATTACAAGGCGTCGGGTATTTAAATCGCCAAAAGCAACCCTTTGAAATTTAAATGCGGAAAATAAATAAAGCGATAAAAATATTTAAAGTCGTATTAAGCTATTACATTCCAGAAACAAATACAATATGATAAAATGGATCGCTTGCGGGAAATTAAATCGAATGCGAGTTCTAGGGTTTTGACCCTTTAATTGTTATTAAAGATTTTTTAGTTATTTTTGAATTAAGAAAGAAATTAATCTAGGTTAATTATTAAATTAATAAATTAATAAAAATATTTTTGGGTTTTTGATATTTAAATAAATAAAAATAAATTTAATCGATGTTAATATAAACCTAATTGTCTAAGTTAATTTTAATTATTGCAAAAATATATTAAAGTTATTGCTAATTAAAACTAAATTAATTAATTGATTTTGTTAATAAAAAGAAAATACTAAAATTTAAATTAATAAAGAAAATATTTTTTTTGGTTTTAATTTTATTAAGAAAAAGTTTGATTGGTTAATTAATCATGAAAATAATAACAATAAATAATTAAAAGAAATAATAAAAAAATAGAAAGAGTTAGGAGGTTTGGGCCCGTTTAGGGGGGTTAGAATGGCAATTCAGAGGCCCAATTGCGTTGGCCTGGCTTGACTTCCCTGAATTCCATGTGCACGTGCTGACTTTGCCCATGGTGGACATCTATCTCTTGTCCTTCAGATCTGGCCATTGGCCATCTGTCCATTGATTAGATGATGGTGTATGATGCATTGATGTTCCTCATGCGCACTGGAATATCTGAAGAAATAAAATAACAAATAACATAGGGGACCTGGGATTCGAACCCAGGTCCTGTTGGTCATTGGATGCACGCCACTACCACTGTGCCACTTTGTTTCAATTGTCAATATATTAATCAATAATAATAATATGGGATAATGGGTTAATATTCCAGAATAAAAAATAAAACGCGCGAATATTTGAACCAACCACAGGGGGAGTGACACGTCTCCATCTCTAACCTCCAGCCCTGTGATTTTTACCTGCGGATTCAGATCCGCGGCTGAATTTGTAGGTCAACCCTATAATCAATTCTAGGCCATGAAAATTCCTCCCAAGACCATGGTTATGCTCGTCTTCCTCCTCCGGTCATGCCCATGGCCGTTATTGGAGCTGATTTTGCCTGTATAAGAAATGCCCAAAAAACAAACCCGAAAACCCTAGATTCGGCTATGGGGTACAGTCCAGATAAATGCAATTAGATGATATAGAAAGCTTGGAAATTGGACGATAATCATGAATATGCAAAGAGTTTGTAAGAAAGGTGCAAGAATAAGGATCCACAAATTCAAACGAAAAGCGGTTTTTTGAGACACTAACAAATCTTTTGAGCGTGTATGGGAGCTTGCTAGGGGTTAGTTCTGACTCAGTGAACCTCCAGCAATTGATTGATGTTGAGTTTTGTTCTGAATTTGCTTCCAAGGATGATTTTAGTTTCACACTTTTTTGTCAATTTTTGCAAGTTTGGTTCTAGTGTTCTTGCAACCTCTAGCCTCCAATTCGTGTGCTTTCACTTGTATACGTAATATGCAATGCATTAGGTTAACATTTGTGGATTGAATCCTAGCACATTCATGCCATGGGATTTGATTTGATCCACCATTGAAAGCTTCCCTATTTTGTCAAAAATCCAATCTTTTTGCACATGGAATGCTTGATACAAATTTGATCATGATATTGATGATGATTAAGTCTTGAAAATAGAAAAATATCTCATGTAATCAAGTTTTGGGATTTTATTTGATTTAAATTGATTAAAAATGAATTACTTCAATAAAAAATAAAATAAAATAATAAAATTGATAAATGGACACAAGGATGAAGCTAGGACACGTGTTCAATGTTGAAAGTCCAAATCAAGTGGAAAAGAATGGGCCCATTTGACAAAATTTGATGTTTTGGGGATAGTTGACTTTTGGCAATTTTGCAAAAATGCCCAACTTCAACATTGCATAACTTCTTCAATTTTGAGCTTTTGGAAGTGTTCTTGAACTTTTTAGAAATATTGGTATGTCCTCTAACCAACCCTTTTGGTCTCATCTCATTTTGATATTCCGTTCTCAAGTTATAAGCTTGGGCAAAAAAGGTGTTTTTGTTGACTTTCAAAAATGACCTATAATGTCCAAATTTATAACTTCTTGTGAGTGCATTTTATGATCTTGGGTTATGAAGATGGATTGTAGGAAATTGCATCCTCTTAAAAATGAGCTTTTGATGGGTCATTTCTCATAAAGTATAAGAAAGTTATGCTTGGTCAAAGTTGAGTTAACTTTTCCTGCAAAACCCTAATTTAGCAACTTTTGAGTCTTGATGAATTTTGAGCAATCCTTGATGAATCATGATAAACCCTTGATCAAATGATGAAATATATTTCAAATGGGAATGTTGACAAAAAATCTTGAGGTTTGACTGTATTTGGGTCACAGTTGACTTTTGCCCTAGCACAGTCGATTTTTGGACCCTTTGAGCAATTGACTGAGCAAACTTCCTCTACAAGGCTTGAAATTTGACATGGATGACTTTGAGAACATATTAGGACATTAGGGAGAATTTGAGGTCATTTGGAATCAAAGATCTTGATGCAACACAAAACTCTAATTTGAGGTTGACTGTCTTAAGAGGTGATTTGACTGTCTAACTCTTGAGCAATCTTGAGCCACTTGGAGATTTTTCTTGCCATGTTTTGAGAAATATGATAGGGAAAATTTTGGGGTACAACAGCTTCCCCTGTTCAATCTTCTTAAACTTGAGGATGTAGATTGGCTTTCGTGCCTTTCGTGATCCGAAGGTGGAAGATGATTGAACACTAGAGTGCCCAGAAATTTGCACTCGCATGAAGTGGTATCAGCGTCGTGATGTCGGGAATGGGCTTACAAATGCCATTTGGAGACTGTCGATAGGAGGTCTGAATTTCGACTGGAATAAGAATCACGGAGATCTTAGCGTCGATCTGAATGAACCAGAGAAGGTCTTGGATTAACTTTGACTGGATAAGAATCAGAAAAATCTTAGAATCGATTTAACTGAACCGGACGAAAGTCTTGGGATATCTTTCAACTAGAATAAGAATCAGGGAGATCTTAGCGTCGATCTGACTGAACCAAAGAAGGTCTTGGATTAACTTTGACTGGATATGAATCAGAAAAATCTTAGAATCGATTTAACTGAACTAGACGAAAGTCTTGGAATATCTTCAACTAGAATAAGAATCAGGGAGATCTTAGCATCGATATGACTGAACCAGAGAAGGTCTTGGATTAACTTTGACTGGATAAGAATCAGAAAAATCTTAGAATCGATTTAACTGAACCAGACGAAAGTCTTGGAATATCTTCAACTGGAATAAGAATCAGGGAGATCTTAGCGTCGATCTGACTGAACCAGATAAGGTCTTGGATTAACTTTGACTGGATAAGAATCAGAAAAATCTTAGAATCGATTTAAATGAACCAGACGAAAGTCTTGGAATATCTTCAGCTGGAGTAAGAATCAGGGAGATCTTAGCGTCGATTTGACTGAACCAGAGAAGGTCTTGGATTAACTTTGACTGGATATGAATTAGAAAAATCTTAGAATCGATTTAACTAAACCAGACGAAAGTCTTGGAATATCTTTAGCTGGAGTAAGAATCAGGGAGATCTTAGCGTCGATCTGACTGAACCAGAGAAGGTCTTGGATTAACTTTGACTGGATAAGAATCAGAAAAATCTTAGAATCGATTTAACTGAACCAGACGAAAGTCTTGAAATATCTTCAGCTGGAGTAAGAATCAGGGAGATCTTAGCGTCGATCTGACTGAACCAAAGAAGGTCTTGGATTAACTTTGACTAGATAAGAATCAGAAAAATCTTAGAATCGATTTAACTGAACCAGACGAAAGCCTTGTGAGAGCATCTTTCTGAGGGATCCGCTGAAACAGCCCTCAATAGATGTAGTTTTTGAGGGGATTACCAGGTCATATAAGTAGTCAACAGTGTTTATTAATTTGTCTTTCCCTGAAAAGGTAAAGAGTTATTCATGTGCAATGTCATGATGTATGAAATGCACGATATATATCAAGCAATGATGCTCTCAAAATAAATGAGATTGTGTGGTATGATGCGTATATGCCTGTATCATGATGTATGGAAACGTATTGTTTCTAGCTGGGGAAAATAAATCCCGGATAGCTGCTGAAGAATAGAGCTGGATTCTTCGTTTCCGTTGGGGATGGCGAACAAAGAGAATAAACCTGCAGGAGAGGATGACTTCGTTGGGGGAATATACTGATGAGGAGATTACTTTGTGGGGAAGAGATGTTTTGCTAAAGATTCCACTGATAAATTCCGTCGGGATGAATTATCGTTGCTGGTGATATTGAATCCTATTGGGGATTGAATTCCTGTTTGTGAAAGGAAAGAGCTTTGCTGGGGACGATCTCTCAGTGGCGACTTTACTGGGGATAACCTGTTAGACTTTTGTGGGGATAATCCTTTGAACCAGGCTGGGAATGATCCTTTGAACTCGGCTGGGGAGATTTATTTTTGTACTCCGCCGGGGATAAACTTCCAGAGTCTACTGGGGATGATTCTTCAACTCCACTGGGGAAGCTTTTTCAAACTGCGCTGGGAAAATTTTAAATCCACTGGGGATATCTTGTATTCTGCCGGGGAACATTCTTATACTCCGTTGGGGAATATTAAGATTGGCGGGGATATTAAGCCTTTTCAGTGTTGATGGTAGATAAACTCTGCCTGGGGAGAATATTATCGATTTATTCACAGTTGCAAGTCTCAACTGGGGGAGCTATCATTACTGTCTTACTCTGCGGGGAGTGAATGTTTCTTATCCATATTCTTCAGCTGAATCTACCTTTGTACCTGGTGGGCAGAGCAACTGTATAGTTTGGACAATTTTTGTTGCCCCTGTTTCTGCTATTACCAATAATTCGTCTTTTGTTTCGCATGTAAATATTCATGAGGAGCAATTAATGTCAAATGCATATATCAAAATGAACATTGGACGTTCTTTGCAAATCAAAACAGATAAAGAAAAAAAATAGTTTGGAATTTATTTGAAAATGAATTGTATTGATTTTGAAGTTTGGCCTGTAAATAGGCATTTTTGTACAAGAGGCTGACGTCCTAGTAGGAGAATGCCGCCGAACAAATAGAATTTATACAATTTGTGAAAAGAAAACAAAACAGCTATATGAATAATCCCACTGGGTTCCAACTCTGCTATTGCCCTTATGTCCTCAAGCATCTCATCACTTTGCTGTTGGTTAAAGGTAGATCAGATTGATTAGTGCCTTCCGAGCTTAATAGTCGATATCGAAGTCTGGATGCAAGATGATCCAATGAGACATAGTGTTAAGCTGATCCCTAATTTTTTCCTGGACCGCCCTTTCGGGTTTTCAGTCCACCGGGATACCCTTTTTTGCCCAAGCCGCGTTTTCAGGTTTTTGACTTGCCGGGTGTACAATTTTTTTTTCATTTTCATCCCTTATTTTTGCCCGAACTTTTTTGGTTCTCCGGGAAGCCCTTATTTTTTCCTAGGCCAGTCAACCTAGCGGTCTTTGATTATGCGTAGTATTTTTTCACTATGTCTGCATTGACGGGGTGAGGAAGGTCGTCATCATCCATGGTGGTTAGAATCATAGCTCCTCCTGAGAAAATATTCTTAACCACAAATGGCCCTTCGTAAGTAGGGGTCCATTTTCCCCTGGGATCACCTTGAGGTAGTATGATGCGCTTGATAACCAGGCCCCCAACTTGATACTCTTGCCATCTAACTTTCTTGTTAAATGCCTTGATCATCAGTTTTTGATACGTCTGACCATGACAAATAGCAGTAAGTCTCTTTTTGTTGATTAAGTTTAGCTGATCAAGCCGGGTCTGAATCCAGTCATCTTCGCTCAAACCTGCATCTTTCATGATCCGAAGAGAGGGTATCTGAACTTAAATGGGCAAGACTTCCTCCATGCCATAAACCAAGGAATATGGTGTTGCCCCTATTGACGTCTGTGCTGAGGTACGGTACCCGTGAAGAGCAAATGGTAACATCTCATGCCAGTCTTTGTATGTCACCATCATCTTCTGCACAATCTTCTTAATGTTCTTATTAGCCGCTTCGACAGCCCCATTCATCTTCGGCCGGTAGGGAGAAGAGTTGTAATGTTGTATCTTGAACTGCTTGCAGAGCTCAGTGATCATTTTATTATTAAGATTTGTACCATTGTCCGTAATGATCCTCTCTGGTACACCGTATCGACAAATCAGATTGTGTCGAATGAACCGTGCAACGACGTTCTTGGTTACTGTAGCGAAGGAAGCTGCTTCAACCCACTTCATAAAGTAATCAATAGCTACCAGGATGAAACGATACCCGTTGGATGCCGTCGGTCTGATCTCGCCGATCATATCAATGCCCCATATTGCAAAAGGCCAAGGTTCCATCAAGACGTTTAGAGGAACTGGAGGTATGTGCACCTTATCAGCATAGACTTGGCACTTGTGACATGTCCGAGAATGCTGATAATAGTCGGCTTCCATTGTGGACCAGTAATATCTTGCCCGAAGGATCTTCTTTGCCATGGTATATCCACTTGAATGAGTTCCGAAAGCACCTTCATGTAATTCTGTCATGATCCTTTCTTCTTCGTTTTTATCCACACATCGCAGTAGGGTCGAATCATGGTTACGCTTGTAAAGGATTCCATTTCTGATGAAGAACTTTGCTGCGAACCTCCTCAGAAACTTCTTATCATTAACAGATGCACCCTCGGGATATTCCTGAGCCTCAAGGTATCTCTTTACCTCATGAAACCAAGGTTTATCTGCTACCTCTTCAGTCTCAATGTCACAACAATGTGCAGGTTCGTCCAATCTTTCAATGATAATCTGGGGAGCCTCATTGTCCCAATTGACTCTGAACATAGAAGACATCATAGCCAGCGCGTCTGCCAACTGATTCTCCTCTCTAGGGAAGTGTTCAAAGGTTATCTCCTCAAAATGTGGAAGCAACGTCAATATATACTCCTTGTAAGGAATAAGATTTGGGTGTTTCGTATCCCACTCGCCTTTGATCTGACTGATCACGAGAGCGGAATCTTCGAAGACACTCATAAACTTAACCCTTAGGTCAATTGCTGCTCAAAGACCCACGATGCACGCTTCATACTCCGCCATGTTGTTGGTGCAGTTGAAACATAGTCGGGCGGTGAACGGAGTATGAGAGCCTTTAGGAGATATGATCACGGCGCCAATGCCATTGCCCAAAGCGTTTGAAGCTCCATCAAAGTACATAGACCATCGGGATCCTTCTTGAGGTTCTTCATCCTGTCCAGGTGTCTCACAGTCAGTTACTAGCATGATATTCTCATCCAGAAATTCAAAGTTCATAGACTGGTAATCATCCACTGTCTGATATGCCAAATGATTTGCCAACACACTTCCTTTAATTGCCTTTTGGGTCGTATATTGGATGTCATACTCAGTCAAGATCATCTGACATCTTGCTATTCTTCCGGACAAGGCAGGCTTCTCGAAGATATACTCGATTGGATCCATTTTTGAAATCAATAGAGTAGTGTGGGTCAGCATATACTGTCTCAGCCGGCGAGCAGCCCATGCCAAAGCACAACAAGTTTTCTCGAGCAGTGAGTATCGGGTCTCACAGTCGGTAAACTTTTTGCTAAGGTAATAAATAGCATGCTCTTTTTGGCCATACTCGTCATGCTGACCCAGCATACACCCCATTGAGTTGTCGAGTACTATCAAGTATAAGATCAGAGCTCTCCCTTCAACTGGAGGCATCAGAATGGGTGGCTCTTGGAGATACTCCTTGATCCTTTCGAAAGAGGCCTGGCATTCATCGTTCCATCGTACCACTTGATCTTTTTTCAGTAACTTGAAGATTGGTTCACAAGTAGCAGTCAGGTGCGAGATGAATCGGGCAATGTAGTTCAAACGTCCCAGAAAGCCTCTGACTTCTTTCTCTGTTTAGGGAGCTGGAATCTCTTGTATAGCCTTCACCTTTGCAGGGTCCACTTGATCACCTTTGTCACTTACGACGAAACCCAGCAGCTCACCAGACCTCACCTCGAAGGTGCACTTGTTCGGGTTTAACCTCAGCTTGTACAACTTCAACCTGTCAAACAGCTTCTGAAGATGGTCCAAATGTTCTTCCTCAGTCTGGGATCTTGCAATCATGTCGTCGACGTATACCTCAATCTCGTGATGGATCATGTCATGAACCAAAGCAACCATGGCACACTGATACGTTGCCCCAGCATTCTTCAGTCCAAAAGGCATGACCTTGTAGCAAAAGGTACCCCATTGAGTAACAAAGGTTGTCTTCTCCATGTCTTCGGGGGCCATCTTAATCTGATTATAACCGGAGAAACCATCCATAAAGGAGAATACCTTGTGCTGAGCGGTGTTGTTAACCAGAACGTCGATATGAGGTAGAGGAAAATCATCCTTGGGACTCGCCCTGTTCAGATCCCTATAGTCAACACACATTCGAACCTTACCATCCTTCTTTGGTATAGGAACCACGTTGGCCACCCACTGTGGGTAAGAAGTAACTGCTAGAAAACCGGCGTCAAACTGTTTCATAACTTTAGCCTTGATTTTCTCAGACATATCTGGGCGCATTCGGCGGACCTTCTGTTTTACTAGAGGACAATCTTCCTTGGTAGGCAAACGGTGGACCACAATATCGGTATCCAACCCAGGCATATCTTCGTAAGACCAGGCAAATATCTCAACATAGTCACGCAACATTTGAATCAACCGTTGCTTCACACTAAGCTCCAAATTTGCATCGATCCTGACCTCTTTCTTGTCTATCTCTGTACCCAGATTCACTGATTCCACCGGCTCTTTGTGCGGCTGAATAACCCTCTCTTCCTGAAGTAACAGTCTTGCAAGTTCACCAGGCACTTCGTAATCATCTTCACCTTCGTCTTCGGCTAAGTTGATCGGACTTTCGAAGTCATAACTGGCAGTAACAGAGTCCTTACCAGTGAGATCCAGAGTGGATGTAGACCTGTATATGTGAGTGTGTGTAATAGCTGTTTTGCAATATGTAATAAAAGAAAAACAAGGAGCGCGAAATTTGAAATGCAAGAAACGTCCAATGCTTTTATTAATGATATATGATGATGACACACATAAAGCCCTCAAAAATGAAGCCACAGTGCCCCGGGTAAGACACCGGGCCATAAAGTTTAAAACATCGTCTGTTACAAATTCAAAACAAAAGTATCATTACTGGGTAACAAAAGAAATAGGGATGAAGTCCTTTGGTGTCCAGTTGCTTAGTCCACCTTCGGTCGTTGGGTAGATCCAACTGTCAAACTCAGACTCTTCAACATCGTCTTCAATGACATTCACTCCTGAATTGCTGATGAACAAGGGAGGTCTTCCGATCCATGCATTCCGAACAGCCTTCTGAGCTTCTACAGTGAAACCCAAACCAAACTTGTTAGTCTTCTGTGAAAAATTAGGGAGTTGGCCCCAATTTGCACACCCACTTTTCTCAACAACAGCCCGGGCATCCTTGAGGGAAGCCATCTTCATAGGAGGATTTTCAACAACAGTCTCAGTTGATGCCAGCTTCTAGGGAACCTCTTCAAAATGCTGAAATGGGGTCTCAATGAACTCTCCATCCATCTTTACATATTAGAAAGAGTTGAGGTGGCTCACCATGTACTCCTCCTCTCCTTGTACTGTCACAATTTTCCCTTTTACCGGATACTTTAGCTTTTGGTGGAGCGTAGACGTCACTGCCCCAACTTTGTGGATCCATGGACGACCCAGCAAACAAGAATAAGATGTCCGAATGTCCATCGTATAGAATGTAGAGGCGAAAACCTGAGAACCAACCTTAATCGGAATATCCACTTCTCCATGCACCATCCTCTTAGACCCATCAAAGGCCCTGACGACAATGTTGCTTGGTTTCAGCTCCAACCCTTCACAGTCCAACCAGTCTAGAGCTTTCTTAGGCAAAACGTTCAATGAGGAACCAGTATCCACCAATATGTGAGCAAGAGTAGTGCCCATGCATTCAATGGAGACATGTAGGGCATCATTATGATTCTTCCCTTTAGTAGTCAAGTTGGTGTCAGAGAAACCCAACCCATTATCAGTAGTCAAACTAGCCACGCAATCTTTAAACTGATCAGCTGACGTTTCTTGCGGTACGTGTGCAGTCTTCAGGAAGGCAAATAGAGCCTTAGAATGGGCTCTTGAGCACAGCAACAGTGACAACATAGAGATTTTGGACGGGGTTTGCCCCAACTGTTCAACTACATTGTAGTCACTCTTTTTGATGATCTTTAAAATCTCTTCCATCTCTTGTCTAGAAGCTTCAACAATAATCTTTTTGGTGCCTCTGTCTGGGCAGGCTCATAAGTGGTCCCTTTGCCCCGAGTGTCAGATGACTCGGCGACAGCGGTAAGAACGGGAACTTGAACAGGAATAGTAGCAGGTACACTGGAAGGTGTAATAACAACAGGTTTCCGGGAAATTGGTGGAGAGATATCAGGGGAGAAAAGTCTTCCACTGTGGATGACTTTAGTAGGTCCAACAATATTGCTGACGTCAGTACCAGCATCCAACTCTTGTTTAACTCCATGAAAATAAACATCAGCCCCGTAGTGCCAAGGGACAGCTTTATCAGATGTGTAGGGGATGGGCCCAGGAACAATGATGTTCAATGGTGCGATTCTTGGAACAGATGTAATTCTAACAGGATTTCTCGAGGAAGCCTTGGAAGAATTGTTGAAAATGGTGATAATAGCCACTTCTTCAGCAGGGATCAAAGGAACAACAGTCTTCTCAAACAGAATTTCTTTATTATCCATCAGGCGTTGGACACCTGACTTCAAAATATGGCAACCGGTAGGTAGGACAGAACACATACGGCAAGCTTCGTCACACCCCAGAAATAAACCGGCTAACAAAAGGTTCTTCTTCACAGTCATCAAGGGAGTAGCAATATCTTTCACAGAAACCACAAACAAGTCTTCATCTATAGCATTTACTCCATGCTTGGGCATAGGAGCAGTCACAACATTAGGTCTTTCGGGCGCCTCGAACTCAATCTCCTTAGCATCAATTAAGTCTTGTATTTTATTCTTCAAAGCCCAACAATCATCTGTATCATGTCCCTGGCTATCAGAGTGAAAAGCACAGCGGACATTAGGGTTGTACTTAGGCGATGCAGTGTTGGGATTCTGCGGAGCCTCCCTTGGAGTCACTAGATTGGTTTTCAATAATTGCGGAAGAATCTGAGACAAAGTCATGTTGAGATGGGTGAATTGCCTTCGAGGTTTCTCGGCCTATTGTTGATTGTTGCGCTGAGGAGCACCAGCAGGTCTTGAAATAACAACCGCATTAACAGCTTGGCGGTGTTCAGGTCTATTCTGGCTTTTCGAATTGTACACAGCACTGGACTCCTTCTTAAAAGGCTTTTTCTCGGTGCTCCATGAAGCACCCTTCTGTATTTTACCAGACTTAATACCAGCCTCAATCCTTTCACCGGTCATAATTAGCTCTGTAAACCCATACGAAGAGATTCCAATTAGATGGTTCAAAATGGACCAGACAAGGTCCCCAGACACATATCAACTAGCTCCCTATCAGCCAAGGGTGGTTGCACTCTTCCAGCGAGATCCCTCCACTTCTGAGCATAATCTTTGAAACCTTCGCCCGTTCCCATACACATACCCTGGAGAAAGCAGCAACCAAATCTTCCCAACTGCGGATACTGGCTCCTTCTAATTGGTAAAACCATTTAAGTTGAGTCCCTGAGAGACTGTCTTGAAAGAAGTGGATCCATAGGTTCTTATCAGCGGTGTACGGCTGAATCTTCCTTACATACGACCGGAGGTGCAGTTTCGGACAAGAAATTCCGTCGTACTTAGCAAAAGCTGGTGATTTGAATTTGTGGGGAATCACCACCCCAGATGACAGGCCCAAATCACCAAAGTCCAGACCAGGCACTTTCTGAACTTCTATCGCACTCAACCGATCTTCCAGTTGCTTGTATTTATCCTCAGCCAGAGGATACTGGTCTTCGTCGAAGTCTGTCTTGTTGTCTGAAACCACAGGGCTAGGAGCCCTCCTTTCTTCCTAACTATCTTTCCCTCCAGATAAGGTGGTCAAATCAACTTCATCTCATAGCCTGTTTCCAAACCTGTTACCTGTGTTAAACAGGACTGTCCTCTTCTTCTTCTTCTTCTTCTCTTTCAGAATAAGGGTCTTCAGGTCTTGCTGACCCTTAGCTAGATTCTTGAACAGCTCTTGGAATTGGGCATTTTGAGCCTGTAGAGCCTTGATTGCTTGTTCAGTCGATGGTTCAGAAGACATGATGCTGAAATAAATAGCGAAGAAGATGAGAAAATCTGTAAGGGTACCTATTATGAAGTGCATGGAATGAAATGCGTATGCTATTATTTCAAAGACATCGAGAGATTCAAATTTGTAAACCAAAAAGGAAACACACTTTTATTATATAATATTGAAATTCAAATTGTTCAACAAATTGCCCTTAAGGCGTTACAAGAAAGGAAATACTGAAAAGTAAATAAAATCTGGAAAGGAAATAATCAAAGGACAATCAGTGCTCCCATGGTCGCTTCTTGTCGGTGTGGACATAATCATTGAGGATCCGCTCGTTCTCCAGCTGTCTTGTCAACTTCTGAATCTTATGCTCTTGCTCGTTAAACTTTTCTCGGTAAGCGTCCCGCTCTTCTCTCAGCTGCATCCAAGACCTTTTCAGTGCCCCAATGTCAGTAGGCATATGAGGATGGAGGATGGTCGGAAGAACCCCTTCTTCATTAGCAACTTCAACAATGATAGGAAGGACGGCTTCATACGGCATACCCAACTTTTGGGCATGGATATGAACCCATATGAGATGTGGCTCCATCGAAAGTGAAGTCTTTGGACCCAGCTCGTGTGGATCAGATCTGTGAACTCTATCCCAAGCCCTTATGAATCTGCGGCGTTGCTCGTCTCTATCCCCTTGAAAATCAAAGATGATACTAGGCATTAAAAACTCATGAGGTCCTTCCCTTCTGGCTCTCCCAGACTGACGTAAGGCCAAGCATGGATTATAAGAAATTCCTCCATTGGTTCCTATCAGTGGAACATTGGGGTACTCCCCACATAGATCAATAATAGCCACCTCGTCCATACCCTTGATAGTCCAGATGATGTCATTATGAGAGAGACACATAACCCTATAGGCCCAGCCCATGCCTTCTTTGTTCTTCAGCACTGATTTGGGGAGGTGCGAAATAAACCACCTCGCCAATCATGGAGCATAGCACATCAAGGTTCCCCGCTTCCGAGCAGTACGGGCATAAAGCTGATGAAGAATGTCACCCAAGAGAGTGGGTACAGGATTACGAGAGATGAAGATTTTCACCGCATTCACATCAACAAAGGAGTCAGAGTTCGGAAACAATACCAAGCCATATATCAGAAGAGCCAGAATATATTCGAATGCCTGGAAGTCTAGACTATCCCAGAAATGATTAGCCTTGCCAACCAAGAACTTAGTCAGAAAGCCCTTTGCTCCACTTCTAGTATCCCAATTAGCCATTACCTCATCCTTTGTCATATGAAAGGCTGAAGCAATCTCTTCTGGCCTAAGGATCTTCTCCCAACCTGTGAACGGGGTCTGCTCCAGAATAGAGATACCGAGCAGATCAGTGAACTCTTCTAAGGTGGGGACCAACTGGTAGTCCTGAAAAGTAAAGCAATGGTACAATGGATCATAGAACTGGACTAGGAAACTCATCACCTGCTCGTCCAATTTGGAAGTGACCAAACTAAGAAGATGCCCATGTCTTCTGATGAAAGAAGTAGTACCAGACATCTTTGCAACCAACTCTTTAAGCATAGTGGGAACTTGGACAAAGTTGATCCGGATGGTATTCCTACGCATAGGTGCCATGACCTACAAAACATAACAAAGATGAATCCCTCCTGTCTTTGAAATAGGTTAGTCCAATGCAAGATGTATGCAATGTTATGATGTCATGATGTCATGATAGAAAGCACACCACAAGTATCCACAAATAGAAAACATGGTAAAGGCACACAAGTCACATAGAGAGCCCTTAGATTTTAGGCTGGCAAGGAGTCTAGGTACTACCCTCTTTCAGTTCAGTTGGTTCAAACCTGTTCTAAAAATATTAACCCGGTTCTAGAGGATCTCAAAATCACTGACTACCCTCAATCGGTCATAATTCCAGTTTAGCAACCTTTTCTTGCAGCCGGAATCATCGCGAGAGTTTAGTCTCAATGAGTGTAGAATACTGCTATTGTTCTATGTCCAAGTTGGTCAATTTAAAGGTTCTAAGGTCAGTTGGTGCTTAATGACCCCTTAGAAGACCCATATTCTCCTTGTTCCAGCACAAGGGATATCGGTACAAACTAAAGTGCCACACCAACGTAGCTACTGCTTTAACTGTATCAGTCTACGCCGTACAGTTCCCTCACAGTTTATTGCTACTTACCTAAAGGGTATCCCCCAGATCCGGGTTAGGATCTATAGTAACTCTGATTCAAGCCCACAAAGATAAAGCATACAAATCAAACAATTGAAAACACAATGATCTAATCCTAAGGTACACCCCACTTATTAAGCGTCCCCAGCAGAGTCTCCAGTTCTGTGATAAGGTGGGAGAGAACTGACTGTTTTTTGGAATGCTGGTTTGCGTTTTGCGTTTGTGTTTGCAAAATGTCGCGGTAAGTAAGAGTCGCCACCGACTTTTATTTTATCCAACAAGGAAACGAAAAAAAGCACAGAAAAATTCCTTTTTTCGAGATATTTCTCGGGTTCGGGGGGTAGATTATAGAAAAGGAAGGTGTTAGCACCCTTTCTATCCGTGGTTATCCACGGGCTCTTAGGTACTTGCTAATATTGTTTTCAAAATTGCTTTTCTTTGTGTTTGTGGGTTTGAAAAGAGTTTTTGTTTGAAAAGGAGTGTAAGTGTGAAAACTTTATTTTATTTTGAAAGAGCAAGTACTTAAGAACCATCTACCTACTCGAAAAAAAGGAATCGTTCTATGCTATCTTCCTTTAGACAATACTATCCCACTATTGATAAGTAGGTAGCACCTTCGTTGGAGTTTAAGGGTCAATTCGAATTTAGGGACTTACGGTCACTAAAGCAATGTTAGGATGCCTTAGCGGTAACCCTAATGTCTTAGATCATTTGTTTTGAGGCAACAATATCCAAGGCAACCGTTTCGAGGCGACTATGATCTTTGGATAAGAGGGCGACCTCTAAAAAAACGTATACTCAGTGACCGCGTTACAAAGGCAACCAAGTGGGGTGTACCCTAAGAGTGCACATGTATGAGTGTGTTGTTTTCAGTTATTTTGTCTTTGTACATGTCATGGGTGATCTATGTTGATTTTAGGTTTAAACATTCATTCTTGTCATACATCCCTATTATCAAACATCTAACAGTTTATAAGTTGTGGAAATTAAATTGCGGAGAGTAAATTACAAGGCGTCGGGTATTTACATCGCCAAAAGCAACCCTTTGAAATTTAAATGCGGAAAATAAATAAAGCGATAAAAATATTTAAAGTCCTATTAAGCTATTACATTCCGGAAACAAATATAATATGATAAAATGGATCGCGTGCGGGAAATTAAATCGAATGCGAGTTCTAGGGTTTTGACCCTTTAATTGTTATTAAAGATTTTTTGGTTATTTTTGAATTAAGAAAGAAATTAATCTAGGTTAATTATTAAATTAATAAATAAATTAATTAATAAAAATATTTTTGGGTTTTTGATATTTAAAGAAATAAAAATAAATTTAATCAATGTTAATATAAACCTAATTGTCTAAGTTAATTTTAATTATTGCAAAAATATATTAAAGTTATTCCTAATTAAAACTGAATTAATTAATTGATTTTGTTAATAAAAAGAAAATACTAAAATTTAAATTAATAAAGAAAATATTTTTTTTGGTTTTAATTTTTTTAAGAAAAAGTTTGATTGGTTAATTAATCATGAAAATAATAACAATAAATAATTAAAAGAAATAATAAAAAAAATAGAAAGAGTTAGGAGGTTTGGGCCCGTTTAGGGGGGTTAGAATGGCAATTCAGAGGCCCAATTGCGTTGGCCTGGCTTGACTTCCCTGGATTCCATGTGCACGTGCTGACTTTGCCCATGGTGGACATCTATCTCTTGTCCTTCAGATCTGGCCATTTGCCATCTGTCCATTGATTAGATGATGGTGTATGATGCATTGTTGTTCCTCATGCGCACTAGAATATCTGAAGAAATAAAATAACAAATAACATGGGGGACCTGGGATTCGAACCCAGGTCCTGTTGGTCATTGGATGCCCGCCACTACCACTTCGCCACTTTGTTTCAATTGTCAATATATTAATCAATAATAATAATATGGGATAATGTGTTAATATGCCAGAATAAAAAATAAAACACGCGAATATTTGAACCAACCACAGGGGGAGTGACACGTCTCCATCCCTAACCTCCAGACTTGTGATTTTTACCTACGGATTCAGATCCGCAGCTGAATTCGTAGGTCAACCCTATAATCAATTCTAGGCCATGAAAATTCCTCCCAAGACCATGGTTATGCTCGTCTTCCTCCTCCGGTCATGCCCATGGCCGTTATTGGAGCTGATTTTGCCTGTATAAGAAATGTCCAAAAAACAAACCACAAAACCCTAGATTCGGCTATGGGGTTACAGTCCAGATAAATGCAATTGGATGATATAGAAAGCTTGGAAATTGGACGATAATCATGAATATGCAAAGAGTTTGTAAGAAAGGTGCAAGAATAAGGATCCACGAATTCAAACGAAAAGCGGTTTTTTGAGACCCTTACAAAGCTTTTGAGCGTGTATGGGAGCTTGCTAGGGGTTGGTTCTGACTCAGTGAACCTCCAGCAATTGATTGATGTTGAGTTTTACTTCTGAATTTGCCTCCAAGGATGATTACAGTTTCACACTTTTTGTCAATTTTTGCAAGTTTAGTTCTTGGTGTTCTTGCAGCCTCTAGCCTCCAATTTGTGTGCTTTCACTTGTATATGTAATATGAAATGCATTAGGTTAACATTTGTGGATTGAATCCTTGCACATTGATACCATGGGATTGGATTTGATCCACCATTGAAAGCTTGCCTATTTTGTCAAAAATCCAATCTTTTTGCACATGGAATGCTTGATACGAATTTGATCATGATATTGATGATGATTTAGTCCTGAAAATAGAAAAAGATCTCATGTAATCAAGTTTTGGGATTTTATTTGATTTAAATTGATTAAAAATGAATTAATTTAATAAAAAATCAAATAAAATAATAAAATTGATAAATGGAAACAAGGATGAAGCTAGGACACGTGTGCAATGTGGCAAGTCCAAATCAAGTGGAAAAGAATGGGCCCATTTGACAAAATTTGAAGTTTTGGGGATAGTTGACTTTTGGCAATTTTGCAAAAATGCCCAACTTCAACATTGCATAACTTATTCAATTTTGAGCTTTTGGAAGTGTTCTTGAACTTTTTAGAAATATTGGGATGTCCTCTAACCAACCCTTTTGGTCTCATCGCATTTTGATATTCCATTCTCAAGTTATAAGCTTGGTCAAAAAAGGTGTTTTTGTTGACTTTCAAAAATAACCTATAATGTCCAAATTTATAACTTCTTGTGAGTGCATTTTATGATCTTGGGGTATGAATATGGATTATAGGAAATTGAATCCTCTTCAAAATGAGATTTGGATGGGTCATTTCTTATAAAGTATGAGAATGTTATGCTTGGTCAAAGTTGAGTTGACTTTTCCTGCAAAACCCTAATTTAGCAACTTTTGAGTCTTGATGAATTTTGAGAAATCCTTGATGAATCATGATCAACCCTTGATCAAATGATGAAATATCTTTCAAAATGGGAATGTTGACAAAACATCTTGAGGTTTAACTGTATTTGGGTCACAGTTGACTTTTTCCCTAGCACAGTCGATTTTTGGACCCTTTGAGCAATTGACTGAGCAAACTTCCTCTGTAAGGCTTGAAATTTGACATGGATGACTTTGAGAACATATTAGGACATTAGGGAGAATTTGAGTTCATTTGGAATCAAAGAACTTGATGCAACACAAAACCCTAATTTGGGGTTGACGGCCTTAGGAGGTGATTTGACTGTCCAACTCTTGAGCAATCTTGAGCCACTTGGAGATTTTTCTTGCCATGTTTTGAGAAATATGAGAGGGAAAATTTTGGGGTACAACACTAGAATTTATATAAAACGATAAATTGCTAAAAGTAAAATTACTACACTATTACATCATTATGGAGGGGGTATACAAATTTACAAATGGGGATTTGCAAGAAAATTAAACCTAATTATCTATTACAACCATATTGAATATTGTAGAAGAATTGAAAATAAAATGCAAGAATATGAATGGACAAAGAAATGATTTTTGTTTGATTTTCATGAAAGGGGTTTTAACCTAATTAAGAGAGATGATTAATGAAAAATTAAAAAAAAAATTAAACCTAAATTAATTAAGAAGAAAATTAAGTTAAGAAATGTGTTTTAGGGTTTTTTGTGAAAAGGTTTTAACTTAATAAAAATAATATGAAAATTGACTTTTGATCAGTTGAATGAAAATTCACTATCAATCCAATTGATATTGAGCAATGTTTTGGGTCATTACATTAGGTCAAAATGATGCAATTGAACTCTTGAGATCATGCTTCAAACCAATTGAGCATTTGCTAGGTCAAAAATCAGAGATTGCCTTTCCTCAGTCAAAACCCTAATTTTGACCATTTTGCCATTTTGATGATTTGATCAAAATTCTTGAGGAATTATGGTCCAAACTTGATAAAATGATACATATGAGTTTATAATGTTGATGTGGATAAAAAATTATGAATTTTGACTGTAAATTGGCCATAGTTGACTTTTTCCCCAATACAACTGATTTTTAAGTCAACTACTCAATTGACTAAGAAAAAGTGTGATCCAAGGCTTGAAACTTGACATGAGTAATCTTGGGGGTCCATAATGATCCATGAAAGTCATATGAGGCATTGAAAGTTCAATTATCCTTGTGCAATCTCAAACCCTAATTTTGGTCATCAGTGCTTAAGGAGGTGTCTTGAGTTGATCAACCCTAGTGCAATCTTGAACCAAGAGAGATCTTTGTGAGAAAATATTTGATAAGTGAGAGGGAAAATTTTGGGGTACAACAGTTTCCCCTGTTCAATCTTCTTAAACCTGAAGAGTTAGATTGGCGGATTAGCCATTCGTGACTTGAAGGTGAAAGATGATTGGACACTAGAGTGCCCAGGAATTTTCACTCGAGGATGTGATCATCAATGGTATAGGGAATGGGCTTAAAGATGTCATTTAGAGAGGTGTTGGAAAGTTGTTGGAGATTGGCTTGTAGATGCCATCCTAAAATGATTGATTAATCGTATTTGTAAGTTGAAACTGAATGAGTATCAGAATGGCATCCGTGTCTGGAGCGTATCTAAACTGTATCTGAAAGAGAATTTGAATGAGTATCTGAATGGTGTCCTTGTCTAGAGTGTATCTGAACTGTATCTGAGAGAGAATCTGAATGAGTATCAGAATGACATATGTATCTGGAGCGTATTTGAACTGTATCTGAGGGCTGAATCTGAATGAGTATCAGAATTACATTCGTAATTGGAGTGTATATGAACTGGATCTTGAATAAGAATCTAAATGAGTATCAGAATGGCATCCGTGTTTGGAGCGTATTTGAACTGTATCTGAAAGCTGATTATGAATGAGTATTAGAATGGCGTCCGTATTTGGAGCGTATCTGAACTGTATCTGAAGTCTGAATCTTAATGAGTATCATAATGGCGTCCGTATCTGGAGCGTATCTGAACTGTATCGGAAAGATGAATCTGAATGAGTATCAGAATGGAATCCGTGTCTTGAGCATATCTGAATTATATCTGAAAGCTGATTCTGAATGAGTATAAGAATGGCGTCAGTATCTGGAGTGTATTTGAACTGTATCTGAGGGATGAATCTAAATGAGTATCAGAATGGTGTCTATATCTGGAGCGTATCTAAACTGTATCTAAAACCTGAATCTGAATGAGTATCAGAATGGCATTCGTGTCTGGAGCGTATCCTAACTGTATCTGAAAGCTGAATCTGAATGAGTATCAGAATGGCATCCGTGTCTGGAGCGTATCTGAACAGTATCTGAAATTTCAGCTGGTCGTGTAGATAATCGTCCTGAATTGTCTCAGGTATCAATTTCTGATCTTTGTAAATTGTTGATAATAGCCATCTACTGACTGATCTTTCCTGAAAAGATGAAAGATTAGTTGTATGAAATGTCATGATGTATGAAATGTCATGATGTATGAAATGCATTGTATAATGATATTCTTAATAAAATGAATGAGATTATGTTGTATGAGTTCGTGTTGTCAATGTCATGACGTATGGATGCAATATATCAGCATATAAGCTATGTTGCTATAACACTGTTGGATTAGGGAAAATAAATCCCTGACTGGTGTTGGGGACGTGGATTGTAAGACTTCATGTTTTGAAGTGCTGATGAGTTGATGAGATCCTATTTGTTAGAGAAATAAACTCTGTTGTAAGGGAAACGCCGTGTATTGCCCGTGAAATCTTGTTGGGGAATCTTGAGAAGTTGGGCGACCTTTACTGGGGAGTGATAACTAGAAGTTTTGGTCTGCTGGGGATTAAGCTGCACACTGTGGGGACTTTTATGGAATAGTCTAAAGATATTATCCTATTTCTTAAAGCCATTAGTGATTGTCTTCTATCTTATGTTCCTTTTTATTCCTTTGTAAATAGTAGTTACGTTCAAATGCATATGTTCAAAAATAAATCATTGGACATTTTTTGTAAACAGAACACAAAAATAAAGAAAAACAGATAGTTTTTCACTTTCAAAGGAGTGTATTTGTATTAACTTGAATAAGTATTTTGTACAATGAGAGGAACATCCTAGTAAGAGAATGTCGTCGTAAAAAATGAATATTTGATACAAAGGAAAGATAGCTATATGCAATAATCCCATGAGGTTCCCATTCTGCTATGGCCTTCGGGTCTTTAAGCCTCTTGTCCACTTGCTGCCTTGTCCGAAGTTGATTGGATTGATCAGAACCGCTGAGTTTGTTGGTCGAGGCCAAAGGTTGTCCGTAAAGGTGATCCAACGGGACATAGTCGTACGCTTTAATTCCCTAACTTTTGCCTGGACCGCCCTTTCGGGTTTTCAGCCCACTGGGATACCCTTTTTTTCCCAAGTCGCCCTTTCGGGTTTCCAACTTGCCGGGTGTATAATTTTTTTTGTTTTTATCCCTAATTTTTCCCGAACTTTTTGGTTTTCCAGGATGCCCTTGTTTTGCCTAGGTGTGTCAGCCTAGCGGGTCTCTTATGCATAGTAACTTTTGACTATGTCCATGTTCAAAGGGTGCGGCAGGTCGTCGCCATCCATAGTGGTCAAGATCATTGCTCCACCACAGAATATGCTTTTGATCAGAAACGGTCCTTCGTATGTAGGATTCCCCTGGGATCACCTTGCGGTAGTATGATGCGCTTGATCACCAAATCCCCGACTTAATATACTTGGCGTCTGACCTTTTTGCTGAAAGCCTTGATCATCCATTTTTGATACATTTGACCATGAAAGACAATAATAAGCCTTTTCTCATCAATCATGTTCAGTTGATCAAGTCGAGTTTGGATCCAATCATGTTCATTAAACCCTGCATTCTTCATAATTCTCAGAGAGGGGATCTGGACCTCAATAGGCAAGACAACCTCCATACCGTATACCAGAGAGTAAGTTGTTTCTCCGGTTGATGTGTGTGTCGTGGTATGATAACCGTGGAGAGAGAATGGTAGCATCTCATGCCAGTCTTTGTACGTGACTGTCATTTTTTGTATGATCTTTTTGATGTTCTTATTTGCAGCTTCGACAACACCATTCATCTTTGGCCGGTAAGGGGAAGAATTGTCGAGCTGGATATTGAATTGCACACATAACGCGGTGATCATAGTGTTATTGAGATTCCTACCATTGTCTATGATGATCCTCTCCAGGATACTGTACCGACAAATGAGATTCTGTTTGATGAACTGGGTGACAACATTCTTGGTAACGGAAGCGAAAGAAGTCGCCTCAACCCACTTCATGAAATAGTCAATGGCCACCTAGATGAAGCGATGCCCATTAGAGGCCGTTGGCTTGATTTCCCCAATCATATTGATGCCCCACATAGAAAAGGGCAAAGGATCCATCAAGACATTTAAAGGAACCGGAGGTACGTGCACCTTGTCAGCATAGATCTGACACTTTTGGCAGGTTCGAGAGTGTTGATAGGAATCTGCTTCCATGGTAGACCAATAATAACCTGCCCTTAGGATTTTCTTTTCCATCGTATGCCCACTGGAATGGGTTCCAAAAGTGCCTTCATGTAGATCTGCCATGATCTTTTCTACCTCTACCTTGTCTACACAATGGAGCAAAACCGAGTCATGGTTACGCTTGTAGAGAATGCCATTACTAAGGAAGAACTTAGTAGGGAATCTCCTTAGGAACTTCTTATCATTGACTGAAGCTCCTTCCGGATATTCTTGAGCCTCGAGATACCTCTTGACTTCGTGAAACCAAGGCCAGTCCACTACTTCTTCAGTATTGACCTCGTGACAGTGAGCTGGTTCATCCACTCGTTCAATGGTGATTTGGGGAGCCTCGTTATCCCATTTAAGTTTAAACATGGATGACATTGTAGCTAGCGCATCCGCTAGTTGATTTTCTTCTCGCGGGAAATGCTTGAAGGTAATCTTCTCAAAGAGTGGGATTAATTTCAACACATGTTCTTTGCAGGGGATAAGGTTAGGGTGTTTGGTGTCCCATTCCCCTTTGATCTAGCTGATGACCAAAGCTGAATCTCTGAATAAACTTAAGGATTTGATCCCCAAATCTATGACAGCTTTGAGACCAAAATGCACGCTTCGTATTCTGCCATGTTATTTTTACAATTGAAGCAGAGTCTTGCAGTAAAGGGAGTGTGACATCCTTCAGGAGATATGAGTACAACACCGATGCCATTGCCGAGTGTGTTGGACGCCCCATCAAAAACCAGGGTCCATCGGGATCCTTGTTCAGGTCTGTCATATGGTCTGAATTCTTCGCAGTTGTTTACCATCATGATGTCTTCATCTGGGAATTCGAAATTCATGGACTGGAAGTCATCCAAAGCTTGATGAGCAAGGTGGTCGGCTACCACACTGCCCTTTATTGCTTTTTAGATTGTATACTGGATGTCATATTCCTTCAAGATCATCATTCATCTTGCTATTCTCCCAGAGAGGGCAGGCTTCTCGAAGATGTATTTTATTGGGTCCATTTTGGATATCAATAAGGTAGTATGGGTCAGCATATACAGTCTTAGCCGATGAACAGCCCATGCCAGAGCGCAACAAGTTTTCATGAGAAGTGAATATCTTGTTTCACAATCGGTAAACTTTTTGCTCAGGTAATAAATAACATGCTATTTTCGGCCAGACTCGTCATGCTGCCCCAGCACACACCCCATTGAGTTTTCCAAAACAATTAGATACATGATCAATGGTCTTCCCTCGACTGGTGGTATCAAAACAGGAGGCTCTAGCAGGTATTCTTTGATCTTGTCGAAATCAGTTTGGCACTCATCAATCAATTTGACTACTTGATCTTGCATCAGTAATTTGAAGCTTGGTTCACAAGTAGAGGTCAAGTGAGAAACGAATCTGGCAGTATAGTTTAGATGTCCCAAGAATCCTATGACTTCCTTCTCGGTACGAGGAGCATGCATTTCTTGTATCGCTTTCACCTTGGCAGGGTCCACTTTGATACCTTTACCGCTGACAACAAAGCCTAGGAGTTTACCGGACCTTACCCCAAATGTGAATTTGTTCGGGTTCAATCTAAGCTTATATTTCTTTAACCTCTCAAACAGTTTTTGTAAATGGTCTAGATGTTCCTCTTCTATTTGCGATCTGGCTATCATGTCGTCCACATAGACCTCTATTTTGTGATGTATCATGTCGTGAAATAGAGCTACCATGGCACGTTGATAGGTTGCCCCAGCATTCTTCAACCCGAATGGCATAACCTTGTAACATAAAGTGCCCCACTGTGTGACAAAGGTTGTCTTCTCCATGTCCTTAGGCTCCATTTTGATTTGGTTGTATGCTGAGAAACCGTCCATGAAGGAAAACACCTTATGTTGTGCTGTATTGTCAACTAAAATATCGATGTGGGGAAGTGGGAAATTATCCTTAGGGCTTGCCCTATTCAAATCTCTGTAGTCCACGCACATCCGTACCTTTCCATCTGTGGTACCCCAAAATTTACCCTCTCATTTCTCAAAGGATACACCTAGACCCTCAAGTTTGCTTCCATTCAATTTCAAACCATGAATTACAAGTTTTCCAAGAAAGCCATTCACAAGGGCAAAATGGTCATTTGCGCACTAAAAAAGTCAAAACTTTGACTTTTGGATCAAAATCAAGCTTCAAGAATCATATATCATCAAGACACGTTGAAATATGAAGTTTGTTTCATCAAGAAATTCAAAATTCAAAATTCAAAATACTTAGAATTTTTCTAAGTGTTTAAGAAATATGACAAACTCATAACTTCTGATAAGCTTATCACCATGATGCAAGCTGATTCTGGAAGAACTTCTGGCACAAAAGTTATAGATTTCAAAAAGATCTAAAACATTGCAGAACAAAAATTATCCTAGAAATGCTGGAATTTCAAGTTATAAATGTCCAAAGACACGTCCATGAAACTAAAGCACTCAGCAAATTCTGGACACTTTCAAGACATAGTTGGGTCAGAACTTCTGAGCCAGTTTTCATAAAGTTTCAGTCAGAGTTTTCAAGGGAAATTCAAAGAATGTTACAAAGCGTTCTACAATCTTCCTGGAGAGTCTAAGAGCTCCTTCAGAACATGCTGGAGCCAGGTAATACAAGGATCAGAAGATTGAATGTCTATTATAAGCTATGCTGAAGCTGAACTTCTGATCCATAATTAAACAAATGAGGTAGAGTTTCACATGGCAGGATTTATGATTTGATAAATCGCATCATCATTTAATGCTCATTTAATGCTCACAACCACTTTTGAGTCTTTATACAAAGGATTTCCCCACGTGTGGCATAAAAGTACCATTGTTGTCTTGGAAAAGCAAACTCTTGTACAAGAGTATGCTGGGCCCATGCGTTACTTTTGCTTTGGAAGATAATTTTCCTTAATTCCTGCTTACAAATCCAGCATAGGCAAGGCTAAAAGTTGTTAACCACCTTACTTTGTGCCTTGGACCATACTTTTTTGAACTTGCTTCAAGAACACGTCTGCGCCTAGCATATGATTTTGGTTTCTAAAAGCTACAAGATTTTTGCCTATAAATTGAATTACATTTGCAACCATGAGGGTGTGGAAAAATTGAGAAAGAAAAAACCTGAACCCCTGCTAAAATTCCAAGAGTAAAAAAAAAACTGTAAACACAACATACAAAACTTGTTAACTTTTGATTCCTTGCATTCAAACTCCATTTGTTCTCAATTGTTTCTTGACTAAAACCATCCACACAGTTTCTGATCCGCATATTAGAAGCTATCCTAAATTTTGTATTCATACTGCAATACACTCTCCATCCACCTCAACCTCAAAGAAATCAGAACATCACCCCCTTGGCTGTTCCAGAAGCTGAAAACTTCTAACCTATTGAGTACGTGAATAAGTTGTTCAGAACATCACCAGAGTTCAGGACCAACCTCCAATTGACAGAATCTTTTCCAGCTGCAAGGTAAGCTTCTGCTGACTCTTATCATATTACTTAAGCATTGTTAGATTTTTCATGTTTAAAATACAATGTAGATATTCTGATTCTGATGATGTACATATTCTGAGATTTCATGCATCTGCCTGCCTAAGTAGAGGGAATTCCATTTCAGAAGCTTCATGAAAAAATTAGGACTCAGAATTAGGATTTGCAAATTCATGTTTGCTTCTGGTCTATATTGCTGATATTTCTTTCTTCTGAAACATTATGAAACTTGTCATGACTGTTATATGTGTAACTTCTACTCTGTTAAGAAATGACTAAGTTGCAGATGTTCTGACAAGCATTGAGAGGGAGACGAAGTTCTGCCTGTGGCATCAGAACTTCTGAAAAACTTCTTTGTTCCCAGCGGATCCAGAACTTCTGACCTTCCCTATTTCTATTAACGTTGTTTCTGTTTGTGCAGTACGTCAAAGTCAGAACTTCTGACCTCTCCTATTTCAGCATTTGGCATTGATCCTGCCTTCCTTTTCTTTGTTATTTTTTACCATCACCTTTATTTTTCATTAATCAAAAAACACCAAAAAATATTTTACATTTTTACATGCTTTATTTTATTTCTTAAAACAAAAAGATTAAATAATATTTTCTTAAACAAGATTTATTTCTTTGCTTAAACAAAACAAGTACATTTCACATTTTCTTGTACATTCTTATCTATTTCAATATGGTTGTAATAGTAACTTAGGATTTAATTTTATTTGCAATCCCCATTTGAAAATATATACACCCCATCCGCCTAATGATTGTAATAGCGTAGGATATTTACTATATGAACTTTTTATTACTTTCATATATTGCTAGTAATTAGGGTGTGTATGGCAAGACATGAAATCAACAAATAGATCACCCTAATCAAGAATAAAATGCATGCAATCAAACACACTTGCACACTAGCACCCTTAGGGTAATCTCACTTGTTGCCTATCGGAAAAATAGTCATGTCCCTCGAACATGGGCGTTTTAGCAAAGACCCTCGATAAGAGATCGTAGTCCCTCGATGACCCTCGATGTAGCCTTCGGTAAACAATCTAGTCCCTAAACGAAATTGCTAAAACGTCACATAGGTTGCCTTCTATGACTATACAAATGTCCCAAACTCGTCCCTTCACATCCAACGATGGGGCTTCTTACCCAAACAATGGTAAGATAGCAACGTCTAAATGAGGAGGAAAAGAACACCTAAGACCTTTTGAGTAGGTAGATTCGCTCCTAGTTGCTTGCTTGCTCACAACAAAAACATTATATACACCGACACTTTCACTTTGAAACATTTTCAAAAGACAACACTTTGTATGCGTACTTATAGAGATAAGAATCATTACAAAGAAAACCCTTTTCAAAATCACTTTCAAAAAACACATTCCATAAACACCTCTTTGAACTATTTTTAAAACAACACTTTGTACGCATTCTTATAGAGACGAGAATCATTACAAAGTCATATTTTCAAAATACTTTCAAAACCCACACCACAAGTACATTCAAACAAAAAAGCAAGTGATCTAGCGAGTAACTAAGAGCCCATGGAAAACCATGGATGAAAAGGGTGCTAATACCTTCCCTTTTCATAATCTACCCCCCGAACTCAAGAAAACATCTCTAAAGATATTTCCTGTGATTTTTCACCTTTCCTTATTGGATAAAAGAAAAGTCGGTGGCGACTCTTGCTAAACCGCAACATTTGCAAACACAAACGCAAAACCTTCAAGTCAGTTCTCCCACCATATCACAGAATTGGAGACTCTGCTGCGGAGTTATTCTAAAGTGGGGTTACGTTAGGGTTTAGATCACATTTATTTGCTTACATTGTTTGACTTGTATGCTTTACATCATGGTTCTTTGTTTAGGTTTGAATCCTCTACCCGGATTTGGGATACATTATAGGTAAGTAGCAATACATTGTGGAAACTGTGCGGGGTATACCGACATGGTCTAAACAATAGCTATGTTAGTGCGACATATTTGTGGGTACCGGTAGCCTTTGAGTTAATCAAAGAGAATTTGGGGCCGCTGAGTGATGTCATGAAGCACTGATGAACTTATAGAACCTTTACTTGACCAACTTGGCCTTTAGGATGTAGTGAGATGACCGACTTTGGTACAGTCCGAAGTTGGTAGATACTCGATACTACACTCATTGAGGTTTGGTTTCTTGGGATATTTCGGTCGCCATTAAAGAGGCCTGAGCTGAAACAATGACCAAGGAAACAATCCAGTGATATTGAGCTCCTTAGAACCCAGTTACTATTACTAGGACATGTTTGAGCCAACTAAACTCCAAGAGGGTACTTACCTATAAAACTCCATGCAAGCCTAAACCTAAGGACTTGTTTGCTTTGCTTGTATATGCATACTTGTACATAACATCATTGACATCATGAACATCATATACATCCACTAACCATTTCAAGTATTTTGGGATTCATCTTTGTTCTTGTTTTGTAGGATATAGATTCACTTCGCAGGAAAACTATTCAAGTCAACTTTGTGAGGATTCCTCCACAACTAAAGGAGCTATCTTCAAGGATCCCTGAGAACTCTCAATTCAACGAGAGACGTGGTAGTCTACTCAACTTGGTCACCTCCAACACAGATGAGGATATGATGAAGGTGTTCTTTCAGTTCTTTGATCCTTTGCACCATTGCTTCACATTCCCTGACTATCAACTTGTGCCTACTTTGGAAGAATTCTCCCAACTCTTGAGGATTCCCATTCTCAATAAACTACCTTTCAACGGTATGGAAAGAGATCCAAAGCCATAAGATATTGCTCAGGATCTACACTTACACTCATATGATGTCACAACCCATTGGGAAACTAGGAGTGGTGTCAAAGGCTTCTTAGCAAAGTTCCTGTTTGAGAAAGCCCAAAGCTGTTGGAATTCCTTAGACTTGCAAGCCTTTGAGGAAATTGTGGCTCTTCTCATCTATGAGATAGTTTTGTTTCCAAATCATGACCAACTCACAGATGTGAACGCCGTCAAAATCTTCATATCACGCAACCCGGTGCCTACATTGTTAGGGGATACCCTACACTCTTTTCACACTCGCACAATGAGGAAAAGAGGTGTCCTCATGTGTTGCACTCCTCTCTTGGCAAGATGGTTTATTTCTCATCTTCCCCAGTCAGTCTTAAAGAATGAGCAATGTTCAAGGTTGTCACAAAGGTTGATGACGCTCAAACATTCAGACATTCATTGGTGCTCCCGTTCCAAAGAAAATGTTATCATTGTCGACCGTTGTGGAGAATTTACTAATGTCCATTTACTTGGCATTAGGAGAGGAATCACCTACAACCCATGTTTAGCCTTAAGGCAGTTTTGTTATGCCCGAAGGGATGGCCCGCACGAGATGCTGATTCAAGGTTTGGTATTCGACTATGACAACGACGATCAAGGTCTTCGCTAGAGATTAATCTGAGCTTGGAGGATGCTAAACAAGATGGATAGCAAGACATTGGGGCACAAGAATTCCATCCCTCTCGAGCCTTACCTCAAATGGGTACGAACTCGCGCTCAGAGTCTTATGATGCCTTACCCCTCCATTCTCCCGGTAATCATTGAGCCTGTCATGGAGGGAGACGTTCCATACACTATCCTACATCCTGACATGCCCACATCTCTTGAATAACTCCAAAGGGATTGGATACAACTCAAATTGGAGCGAGATACTTTCGAAGCCCAATTCTAAGCAAGCGAGGATAAGGTTTTGGAGCTCACTAGGCTACTTCATGAGGAGCAGAATCTGAATGCCTACATTGCACCAAAGAGGATGCGCACTACTTTTCTATCTTAGAGTTTTGTATTATTTTTCCCAAGGGGCATTGATGTACTCAAACTTTATCTTATTAATATAACGTATGTTCCCTTTTTGTCTAAAACAAATTTGAATCTTTGAAATCCTTGAAAACATTGCATATGCATATATCATTCATCATAACATAAACAGGTCTTTTGCAACAAGCCTCCTCATCTCTCTACTTTTTATTTCAGTAAGATGGATCTCGAGCAAACAGTGAAAGATCTCCAAACTCAGAATACGCAGTTTCAACAATTGCTCATGACCCTAGCCAAGGGGCAAGAAGAGTTGAAGACTCTGCTGGCTGAAGAGAGGAAAAATAAAACAAAGAAGGTAACCAGAGTCTTAAACATGGGTAGAAGATTTCATGGGCAGACAAGAAGGACTTTGGACTTTGCAACAACATTCGGTGAAGGAGAAGGGAAAGGCAAGGAAACAGTTTTCCCATCAGAATCGGAAAAAGTAGAAGAAGAGGACTACTCTGGGGAACAATACCCTCCAGCTGATGACAAGTATAAACATCTTGAAGAGGGGTTGAGCGCAATGGAAATTCAAAAGGTGCCAGGCTTGGACTTTGAGGAATTGGGACTAGTGTCGGGGATTGTGATTCCTTCAAAATTCAAAGCACTTGTATTTGCCAAATATGATGGAGTGTCATGCCCTAAAATGCATCTCCGATCATATGTGAGGAAAATTCAACCCCATACCGCTGACAAAAACTTATGGGTGCACTTCTTCCGAGACAGTCTGTCTGGAACACAACTCGACTGGTTTTACCAACTAGAAAGAGCCAACATCCATAATTGGGAAGAGCTTGCCGTAGCTTTCTACAAGAAATATCAATACAACGCTGATTTGGCACCTACCCGTACTCAACTCCAGAGTATGGCCATTGTTTCCAATGATGGTTTCAAGGATTACGCACAAAAATGGAGAGATTTGGCTGGAAGAGTTTAACCCCCTTTATCTGAGAGAGAATTGGTGGACATGTTCTTAGGAACCTTGTCTGGCCCCTTCTTCAACCATTTAATCGGAAGTTCATCTGCAGGCTTTATTGAACTAATACTGACTGGAGAGAGGGTAGAAGCTGGCATAAAAAGTGGGAAGATTCAGAAGGATTCATCTTCTTCTACAGCTGTGAGGAAGCCTTTTATCGGGAAGAAAGAGGTAGTTGTTGTATATCCACAAAGAAACCAAGAGAGGGCCGAACGCCGATCAATGGTGAGGGCTGTTACGATTCCCAAGCCTACATCTGATCAACAAAGAAGTAATCAACAAAGGGTGGAAAGGCAAGTCAGGCAATTCACCAGAATCAACATTACTCTGTCTCAAGTATTACTGCATCTTCTAAGATCCAACTTTCCAACCTTGAAAGAAGCTCTGAAAAACCCCAATACAACGTCCCCTCATTATCACCCCAATGCCCGTTGCGCATATCACTCTGAAAGTCCTGGTCACGATACTAATAACTGTTGGGCCTTGAAGAACAAAATTCAAGACCTCATTGAAGCAAAAGAAATTAAGTTTGATGCGCCCGAGAAGCCAAATGTCATTTCTGCTCCTATGCCCAGACATGGTCACAATACCAATGATATTGAAGAAGATTTGTTTGTTACCACAGTTGATGAACTCATGACTCCCCTTCCGACCATTAAGATAAATTTGTTGAAAGCCGGTGTGTTCCCGGGCTGTAATGAAGTTTTCCATCTCTGCTTGTCCTTACCAACTAAGTGCCCTTTGTTGAAGGCATGCATTCAGCGCCTGATAGATAACAAAGAGAATTTGTTTGAAAGTACTCCTGTTTCACCTATTCTTGTTGAAGATGTTTCAATCATTACCATTTCCGCCAATTCTTCCAGGGTCTCCACCAAAAGACCCGTTAGAATTACATCGGTTCTGAAAGCACCTCCTATAATAATCACAATTCCTGGGCCAGTCCCATATAAATCAGACAAGACCGTGTCGTGGAATTATGGAGGGGATATTTACTACCATGGCATCAAACAAGATTGGCCGACCTCCGAAGAGATAAACTCCAAAGAAGAAGATTCTGACATCAACAATATTGCCGGAACTAGCAAAATTACTGGAAGCGGCGGGATATTTTCTCCAGAAATTGCTCCCCTAAAAGCAGTTTCTGGACCGGTACTTATCCCTGTATCTGCTCCAAAGGTTGCTCCTACACCCATAATCATCTCTACAAGTACTCCAATGGAAAAATCCATTACAACCCTTGTAATCGTTCTTACCGACACTCCTGCTGCCAAGTTAATCGAGGCTCGAGGAAAAGGTGTTATGGTTGAGCCTGTCTGGATGAAGGCTTAGTCATTGACTATCCCTGAAACTTCCAAGAAAGAAATGGAGGAGATCTTAAAAATTATAAATAGGAGCGACTACGATGTAGTTGAACAATTGGGGAAAACTCCCTCCAAAATCTCCATGCTGGCATTACTACTATGTTCTGAGGCGCATGCAAAAGCCTTGGTG
Organism: Vicia faba; assembly: GCA_948472305.1. Classification (NCBI taxonomy): domain Eukaryota; kingdom Viridiplantae; phylum Streptophyta; class Magnoliopsida; order Fabales; family Fabaceae; genus Vicia; species Vicia faba. The sequence continues at coordinate 781,682,088 of OX451740.1, forward strand.
AAGTTCTTAAAAACCTCCCATGTACCTCAAGAGACGTCTGCTGATCAATTTCAAGACTGCGTGGCCAGCCTTAGCGGACAATGGTTTAGGATTTTCAGATGCGCATCTGACGCCGATGGGAAGAAAGCATAATAAGGAATTGCACGTCTCAGTGGAATGTAAGGGCACCACTCTGGCACATGTTTTGGTGGATACTGGCTCATCTCTGAATGTATTACCCAAAAAAGCTCTTGACAGACTTGACTGTGAGGGGTTGACTTTGAAGCCAAGCAACATAGTGGTAAGGGCTTTTGATGGCTCGAAGAGGATGGTACATGTGGAGGTGGACATTCCCATAAAGGTTGGAATCAAAACCTTTAATTCAACCTTTTATGTGATGGACATCCGCCCTTCATACTCCTGCTTGCTAGGTCGACCATGGATCCATAATGCTGGCGCTGTTACCTCTACACTACACCAGATGCTGAAGTACCTGGTTCAAGGGAAGATTATCACCGTCCATGGAGAGGAAGAATACATGATTAGTCATCTCAATTCCTTCAGATACGTAAAATTGGAAGGAGAATTCATTGAAACTCCGTTTCAACACTTTGAAGAGGTCCCCCAAGAGGTGGGAGTGACCAAGATTGTGTCTCAGATTCCCAATATTACAAGACCTCCACTCCGGATGTCATCACTAAAGGACGCCAAAGTAGTGGTAGAGGAAGGTGGATGCACCATCTGGGGGCAACATCCGGATATCCTATATAAGTCTGACAAGTTTGGCCTAGGTTTCACTTCAAGTGCTCAAAAGGCTGTACGTCATGCCCGTGCTGGAGGGCCACCCTTGAAGATTAGCAATCGTGAGGTCAACGCGGTAGAAGATGGTGAAGATGATTGCAACCTGGAGGATTGGATCTTTCTGACTGTCAATGGAGGACTCAACAATTGGGAGGCTAGAGACTTCATCCCAATCACTTTTATCCCTCAGTAATTTATCTTTACATTTTGTTGGATCTGTAATATTCGAAAACAATTCACACTCTTAAAACCCTGTGTCTTACCCGAGGCACAATGGTCCATTTGTGAGGGTTATTATTTCATCTTCATATGACATCAATGAATCATGGACATTTTCACATACAAACTTTTGTGCTCATTGTTTTTTCTTTTACATTTTATTTTCTTTCAAAGATAGCTATACACTTACACACACCCACACTCACAATGCAGGTATACATCCATTCTGGATCCCATGGGTAACGATACTGCTATGGCCTTTCGTGACTCTGAGAATATAATCTACCAAGCCGAAGACGAAGGTGAGGAAGATTGTGAAGTACCAGGGGAACTTGCCAGACTACTCCAACAAGAGGAGGGAGCCATTCAGCCTCACGAGGAATCAGTGGATACAATCAACCTATGTACCGAAGAAGACAAAATAGAGGTCAAAGTGGTTTCCAATCTGGAAACCAGTATCAAGAAGCGTCTGATTTAGCTGTTGCATGATTATATCAAAGTTTTTTCCTGGTCATATGAAGACATGCCAGGACTTGATGAAGATATTGTGGTACATTGTCTGCCTACAAGAGAAGATTGTCCGCCAGTAAAACAAAAGGTTCGCCGCATGAGACCTGATATGTCAGAAAAGATTAAATCAGGGGTTATGAAGCAATTCAATGCTGGATTCTTGGCTGTCACTTCCTACCCTCAATGGGCTGCCAACATTGTTCCCGTACCTAAAAAAGACGGCAAAGTACGAATGTGTGTGGACTACAGAGATTTGAATAGGGCGAGCCCTAAGGATGATTTTCCACTCCCCCACATTGATATCCTAATTGACAATACGGCACAACACAAAATGTTTTCCTTCATGAACGGATTCTCAGGTTACAACCGAATCAAAATGGCACCTGAGGACATGGAGAAAACAACATTTGTCACACAGTGGGGCACATTCTGCTACAAGGTAATGCCATTTGGACTAAAGATCGCTGGGGCAACCTATCAACGCGCCATGGTAGCATTATTTCATGACATGATACATCATGAGATAGAGGTCTACATAGACGATATGATAGCTAGATCGCAAATAGAAAAAGAGCATCTTGATCAGTTACAAAAGCTTTTTGAGAGACTGGAGAAGTACAAGTTGAGGTTGAATCCAAACAAGTGTACGTTTGGGGTACGGTCTGGTAAACCCCTAGGCTTTATCGTCAGCAACAAGGGTATCGAGGTCGATCCTGCCAAATTTAAAGCAATACAAGAGATGCCTGCTCCTCATACTGAGAAGGAAGTCAGAGGATTCTTGGGACGTTTGAATTATATTGCCAGATTCATTTCTCACCTGACAGCTACTTGTGAGCCAATCTTCAAGCTCTTGAAGAAAGATCAAGTAGTCAAATGGAATGATGATTTCCAAGTTGCTTTTGACAAAATCAAAGAATACTTACAAGAGCCTCCTGTATTGATGCCACCAGTCGAGGGAAGACCGTTGATCATGTATCTGACTATTTTTTAAAACTTAATTAGGTGTGTATTGGGGCAGCATGACGAGTCTGGCCGAAAAGAGCACGCTATTTATTACCTGAGCAAAAAGTTTAGCGACCGTGAAACCAGATATTCACTGCTCGAGAAAAATTGTTGTGCTCTGGCATGGGCTGCTCGCCGGCTAAGACAGTATATGCTGACTCATACTACCTTGTTGATATCTAAGATGGATCCGATGAAATACATCTTCGAGAAGCCTGCTCTTTCTGGGAGAATAGCGAGATGACAGATGATCCTGACAGAATATGACATACATTATACTACCCAGAAAGCTATAAAGGGCAGTGTACTAGCCGATCACCTTGCTCACGAAGTAGTGGAAGACTACCAGTCCATGAAATTTGAATTTTCGGATGAAGACATCATAACATTAGACAACTATGAAGAATTCAGGCCATATGACGAACCTGAACAAGGATCCTGATGGACCCTGTTCTTTGATGGAACATCCAATGCACTTGGTAATGGTATCGGTGTTGTACTCATATCTCCAGTAGGGTGTCATACTCCCTTTACCACCAGACTTTGCTTCAATTGTACGAACAACATGGCGGAATACGAAGCGTGCATCTTTGGTCTCCGAGCTACCATAGACTTGGGGGTCAAATCATGGATGTATTCGGAGACTCAGCCTTGGTCATCAGTCAGATCAAAGGGGAATTTAACACCAAACACCCAAACCTTATCCCTTACAAAGAACATGTTTTGACATTACTACCACATTTTGAGAAGATTACCTTTGAGCATTTCCCGCGAGAAGAAAATCATCTAGCAGACGCACTAGCCACAATGTCATCTATGTTTAAACTTAATTGGGATAACGAGGCTCCCCATATCACCATCAAACGAATGGATGAACCAGCGCACTGTCACGAGATTAATATTGAAGAAGTAGTGGACCAACCTTGGTTTCACGAAGTCAAGAGGTATCTCGAGGCTCAAGAATATCCAGAAGGAGTTTCAATCAATGATAAAAAGTTATTAAGGAGATTCTCTACTAATTTCTTCCTTAGTAACGTCATCTTGTATAAACGCAATCATGACTCTGTGTTACTTCGGTGCGTAGATAAGGTTGAAGCTGAAAGGATCACGGCTGAATTACATGAAGGCCCTTTTGGCACCCATTCTAGTGGGCATATGATGGCAAAGAAAATCCTACGGGCAGGCTATTACTGGTCTACCATGGAAGCAGATTGCTATCAACACTCTCGAACCTGCCATAAGTGTCAAATTTATGCTGACAAGGTGCATGTACCTCCGGTTCCTCTGAATGTCTTGACGGCTCCTTGGCCCTTTTCTATGTGGGGAATAGATATGATTGGGGAAATCAAAACGACAGCCTCCAATGGACACCACTTCATTCTAGTGGCCATTGACTATTTTACAAAATGGGTGGAGGCAGCTTCCTTCGCTTTCCGTCACCAAGAACGTTGTTGCCCGCTTCATCAAGCAAAATCTCATTTTCCGGTACGGTATCCCCGAAAGGATCATCAATGAAAATGGTACAAATCTAAACAACACAATGATCACCGAGCTCTGTAAACAGTTCAAGATACATCATCATAATTATTCTCCTTACCGTCTAAAGATGAATGGCGTTGTTGAAGCAGCTAACAAGAACATCAAGAAGATCGTATAGAAAATGATAGTCACATACAAAGACTGGCATGAGATGTTACCATTTGCTCTCCACGGATATCGTACCATGGCTCGCACATCAACCGGGGCAACACCATATTCTTTGGTTTACAGCATGGAAGTTGTCTTTCCTATTGAGTTTCAGATCCCCTCTCTGAGGATTATGAAGGATGCAGGGTTGAACGAAGACGATTGGATCCATACTCGACTTGATCAACTGAATTTGATTGATGAAAAGAGACTTTCTGCAGTTTGCCATGGCCAAATGTATCATAGACGAATGATCAAGGCCTTCAACAAGAAAGTCAGACGCCAAGTATATCAAGTGGGGGATCTAGTGATCAAACGCATTATCTTGGCACAAGGCGATCCCAGGGGAAAATGGACTCCTACCTATGAAGGACCATTTGTAATCAAAAACATTTTCTCTTGTGGGGCATTGATCTTGACCACCATGGATGGTGACGACCTGCCGCACCCTACGAACGCGGACATAGTCAAAAGATACTACGCATAAGAGACCTGCTAGGTTGACACACCTAGGCAAAACAAGGGCATCCTGGCGAACCAAAAAGGTTCGGGCAAAAATTAGGGATAAAAGCAAAGAAAATCTGTACACCCAGCAAGTTGAAAACCCGAAAGGGAGACTTGGGCAAAAAAGGGTTTCCCGGTGGACTGAAAACCCGAAAGGGCGGTCCAGGCAAAAGTTAGGGAATTAAGGCGTATGACTATGTCCCGCTGGATCACTTCGTAGACAAACTTTGGCTTCCACTGACAAACTCAAAGGTTCTGATCAATTAAATCATCTTCGGACAAGACAAAAAATAGAAAAGACACTCGGAGATACGAAGGCTATAGCAGAATGGAAACCCCATGGGATTTTTGTACACATAGCTATCTTTTATTTGGATCAAAATTTTCATTTTTTACGACAGCATTCTCTTACTAGAATGTTTATCTCCTTGTACAAAAAAATACTTATTCAAAGTCAATACAGAATATTCCTTTAGTGCAAAAACTATTTGTCTTTTCTTTACGATTGTTTTGTTTACAAAAACGTCCAATGATTAATTGTTGAGCATACGCACTTGAACATAATTACTGTTTGCAAAAACTAAATAAAATGAGACAATTACTGATAGATTGAAAGGATAGGGAAATGTCTCTAAGCTATTCCATAAGTAAAGCCCTATAGTATGTCATTTAAATCCCTAGCAGAATAAAACTCCCAGTTATCGCTCCCCAGTAGCAGTCTTCAAATTTCTCAGGATTTCCCAATGGAATTTTTTCAAGCAGTATACGACATTTCCCTTACAACAAAGCTTATTTCTATAAATAGAAATTCGTCAACACTTAGGCTTCACAACATGAAGACTTATACTCTGTATCCCCAGTAAAAGTCAGGGATTTATTTTCCCCAATCCAACTGCAATACAGCAAATCAGCTCACATACACATACATCGCATCCTTATATCATAAACATTGATAAAGCAAATGCATCATATCATACATTTCATGCAACATGACTTTGCATTTTAGCTAACATTTTACCCTTTTCAGGACAAGATTAACAGCTACCATTAACAACTTTCAAAGACAACTTTGATACAGTTCAGATATGCTCCAGATATGGATTCCATTCTGACACTCATTCAAAGACAACTTTGATACAGTTTCAGATACGCTCCAGATACGGATTCCATTCTGACACTCATTCAAAGACAACTTCAGATACAATTTCAGATACGCACCAGATATGGATGCCATTATGACACTCGTTCAGATAACTCAACATCAGATACAGTTTCAGATACGCACCAAATACGGATTCCATTATGGCACTCATTCAGATAACTCAACTTCAGATACAATTTCAGATACACACCAGATACGGATGCCATTCTGACACTCATTCAGATAACTCAACTCCAGATACAGTTTCAGATACGCACCAGATACGGATGCCATTCTCACACTCATTCGGATAAATCAACTTCAGATACATTTTCAGATACGCACCAGATATAGATGCCATTCTGACACTCATTCTGATAACTCAACTTTAGATACAGTTTCAGATACGCACTAGACACGGATGCCATTCTGACACTCATTTAGATAACTCAACTTCAGATACAGTTTCAGATATGCACCAGATACGGATTCCATTCTGACACTCATTCACATAACTCAACTTTGATACAAGTTCAGATATGCTCCAGATATGGATTCCATTCTGATACTCATTTAGATAGCTTTTGATACAGTTCAGATACGCTCTAGACATGGATTCCATTCTGATACTCATTCAGACTCAACCTTTTGAAACAGTTCAGATACACTCCAAACACGGATTCCATTCTGATACTCATTCAAAATCAACTCTCAGCTATAATTCAGATATGCTCCAGACACGGATGCCATTCTAATATTTAATCAAAGCCTCTTCCAAATACAATACTGATACGCTCCAGAAACGGAAGCCATCCTGATACTCGTTCAGACTCAACTCTCAGATACAGTTCAGATACGCTCCAGGCATGGATGCCATTTTGATACTCATTCGGATTCAGCTTTCAGATATAGTTCAGATACGCTCCAGACACGGATGCCATTCTGATACTCATTCAAAATCAACTCTCGGCTACAATTCAGATATGCTCCAGACAAGAATTCCATTCTAATATTTAATCAAAGCCTCTTCCAGATACAATACGGATACGCTCCAGACACTGTAGCCATCCTGATACTCATTCAGACTCACCTCTCAGATACAGTTCAGATACGCTCTAAGCATGGATGCCATTTTGATACTCATTCAGATTCAGCTTTCAGATAAAGTTCAGATAAGCTCCAGACACAGACGCCATTCTGATATTCATTCTTACAGCTCACAAATTACAAAACCCATAATCGCTTTTGGATGATATTTTTTTAATCCCATCTCCAACAACTATCCATCATTTCTCCAAATGGCAAATCTGCCAACCCTGTTATCCAGGATTTCATCTCGAAGTAGCCCTACTGTTCAGGTTCCTTCTCCCTTATCTCCATGCAACTCTTTACAACACCGAAAGGCTCAGACCCGATCAGATACGGTAAGTTTCACATTTCCCCGGTAGGTCGCTGTACAACCTAGACCCTAAATAGGTATACATTCTACTTTCAGTCCCTCAATCAAGAGTAATTCTCCAGTAGAGTAATGGACAACCAAAGCTCCTAGACCTTACCTCCCAGGGCATAAATCTACATTCCTCAGCAAAGTCCTCCTCAACAGCAGGTACGGGAATTCTCGCCAAGGAATCTCTTATGCAACTGATCTTTTCTGGATGGCATCTTTAACCCCATCTACGACGACTCCACGTCTCCTTCCAAATGGCAGCTGTAAGCCCATTCCCGACATCACCAATCAGCATTACTTCATACGAGCACAAATTTCTGGGCACTCTAGTGTTCAATCATCTTCCACCTTCAGATCATGAAAGGCAGACCCGCTAATCTACATCCTCAGGCTTAAGAAGATTGAACAGGGGAAACTGTTGTACCCCAAAATTTTCCCTCTCATTTCACAAAGGATTAACCTAGACCCTCAAGTTTGCTTCCATTCAATTTCATACCATGAATTACAAATTTCCCAAGAAAGCCATTCACAAGGGCAAAATGGTCATTTGCGCACTAAAAAGTCAAAACTTTGACTTTTGGATCAAATCAAGCTTCAAGAATCATATATCATCAAGACACGTTGAAATATGAAGTTTGTTTCATCAAGAAATTCAAAATTCAAAATTCAAAATACTTAGAATTTTTTTAAGTGTTTAAGAAATATGACAAACTCAGAACTTCTGATCAGCTTATCACCATGATGCAAGTTGATTCTAGAAGAACTTTTGGCACAAAAGTTATAGATTTAAACAAGATCTAAAACATTGCAGAACATAAGTTCTCCTGGAAATGCTGGAATTTCAAGTTATAAATGTCCAAAGACACGTCCATGAAACTAAAGCACTCAGCAAATTCTGGACACTTTCAAGACAGAGTTGGGTCATAACTTCTGAGCCAGTTTTCATATAGGTTCAGTCAGATTTTTCAAGGGAAATTCAAAGAAGGTTACAAAGCGTGCTAGAAGCTTCCTGGAAAGTCTGAGAGCTCCTTCAGAACATGCTGGAGCCAGGAGATACAAGGATCAGAAGATTGGATGTCTATTATAAGCTATGCTAAAGCTGAACTTCTGATCCAGAATTAAATAAACGAGGCAGAGTTTCACATGGCATGATTTCTGATTTGATAAATCTCATCATCATTTAATGCTCATTTAATTCTCACAACCACTTTTGAGTCTTTATCCAAAGGATTTCCCCACGTGTGGCATAAAAGTACCCTTGTTGTCTTGGAAAACCAAACTCTTGTACAAGAGTATGCTGTTCCCATGCGTTACATTTGCTTTGGAAGTTAATTTTCCTTAATTCCTGCTTACATATCCAGCATAGGCACAACTAAAAGTTGTTAACCACCTTACTCTGTGCCTTGGACCATACTTGTTTGAACTTGCTTCTAGAACACGTCAGTGCCTAGCATATGATTTTGATTTCTCCAAGCTACAAGATTTTTTCCTATAAAGTGAATTACATTTGCAACTATGAGGGTTTGGAAAAATTGAGAAATAAAAACCCTGAACCCCTGCTAAAATTCCAAGAGTAAAAAAAAAACTGTAAACACAACATACAAAACCTGTTAACTTTTGATTCCTTGCATTCAAACTCCATTTGTTCTCATGTGTTTCTTGACTAAAACCATCCACACATTTTCTGATTCACATATTAGAAGTTATCCTAACTTATGTATTCATATTGCAATACACTCTCCATCCACCTCAACCTCAAAGAAATTAGAACATCACCCTTTGGTTGTTCCAGAACCTAAAAACTTCCAACCTGCTGACTACGTGAAAAAGTTTATCAGAACATCACCAGAGTTCAGGACCAACCTCCAGTTCACAGAATCTTTTACAGCTGAAAGGTAACCTTCTGTTGACCCTTATCATATTACTTAAGCATTGTCAGATTTTGCATGTTTAAAATACAATGTAGATATTCTAATTCTGATGATGTACATAAACTGATATTTCATGTAGCTGTCTCCCTAAGTAGAGGGAATTCCAGTTCAGAAGCTTCATGAAGAAATTAGGACTCATAATTAGGATTAGAAAATTTATGTTTGCTTCTGATATATATTGCTGATATTTCTTGCTTCTGAAACATTATGAAACTTGTCATGACTGTTATATATGTAACTTCTGTTCTGTTAAGAAATGACTAAGTTGCATATGTTCTAAATAGAATGGAGAGGGAGACGAAGTTCTTCCAGTGGCATCAGAACTTCTGAAAAACTTCTTTGTTCCCAGCGGATCCAGAACTACTGACCTTCCCTATTTCTATTAACGTTGTTTCTGTTTGTACAGTACGTCAAAGTCAGAACTTCTGACCTCTCCTATTACAGCATTTGGCCCTGATCATGCCTTCCTTCTCTTTGTTATTTTTTACCATCGCCTTTATTTTTCATTAATCAAAAAACACCAAAAAAACATTTTACATTTTTACATGCTTTATTTTATTTCTTAAAACAAAAAGATTAAAAATTATTTTCTTAAACAAGATTTATTTCTTTGCTTAAACAAAACAAGTCCATTTCACATTTTCTTGTACATTCTTATATATTTCAATATGGTTGTAATAGTAACTTAGGATTTAATTTTATTTGCAATCCCCGTTTGAAAATATATACACCTCATCCACCTAATGATTGTAATAGCGTAGGATATTTACTATCTTCACTTTTCATTGCTTTCATATATTGCTAGTAATTAGGGTGTGTATGGCAAGACATGAAATCAAAAAATAGATCACCCTAATCAAGACTAAAATGCATGCAATCAAACACACTTTCACACTAGCACCCTTAGGGTAACCTCACTTGTTTCCTATTGAAAAAATAGTCATGTCCCTCAAACATGGGCGTTTTAGCAAAGACCCTCGATAAAAGATCGTAGTCCCTCGATGACCCTCGATGTTGCCTTCGGTAACGATCTAGTCCCTAAACGAAATTGCTAAAACGTCCCATAGGTTGCCTTCTATGACTATACAAACGTCCCACACCCGTCCCTTCACATCCAATGATGGGGCTTCTTACCCAAACAATGGTAAGATAACAACGTCTAAAGGAGGAGGAAAAGAACACCTAAGACCTTTTGAGTAGGTAGATTTGCTCCTAGTTGCTTGCTTGCTCATAACAAAAACATTATATACACCGACACTCTCACTTTGAGACATTTTCAAAAGACAACACTTTGTATGCGTTCTTATAGAGACGGGAATCATTACAAAGAAAACCCTTTTCAAAATCACTTTCAAAAAAGACATTACACAAACACCTCTTTGAACTATTTTCAAAACAACACTTTGTACGCATTCTTATAGAGACGAGAATCATTACAAAGTCATATTTTCAAAATACTTTCAAAACCCACACCACAAGTACATTCAAACAAAAAAGAAAGTGATCTAGCGAGTAACTAAGAGCCCATGGAAAACCATGGATGAAAAGGGTGCTAATACCTTCCCTTTTCATAATCTACCCCCCGAACTCAAGAAAACATCTCTAAAGGTCTTTCCTGTGCTTTTTCACCTTTCCTTATTGGATAAAAGAAAAGTCAGTGGCGACTCTTGCTAAACCGCAACATTTGCGAACACAAACGCAAAACCTTCGAGTCAGTTCTCCCACCGTATCACACCATCCTTTTTAGGCACGGGGACAACATTGGCGACCCATTATGGATAGGATGTGACGGCCAAGAATCCGGCGTTGAATTGTTTCATGACTTCGGCTTTGATTTTTTCTGACATGTCGGGTCGCAATGCGACAGACCTTTTGTTTTATCGGGGGGCAGTCTTCTTTTGTTGGTAGACGATGTACCATGATATCTGTATCAAGTCCTGGCATATCTTCATACGACCAGGCAAAGACCTAAACATAATCATGTAGCAACTGAATCAGATGCTTCTTGACACTAGGTTCCAGATTGGCACCCACCCTGACTTCTTTCTTGTCGTCTTCGATAACTAGGTTAACTGTGTCCACTGGATTTTTGTGGGGCTGAATGGTCCTCTCTTCTTGTTGTAGTAACCTGGCTAGTTCTCCTTAGCACTTCACAATTTTCCTCACTTTCATATTCGGCTTGGTAGATTAGATTTTCAGAGTCACAAAAGGCCATAGCAGAATCGTTACCCATGGGATCCCGAATGGATGTGGATCTTCATTTTAAATGTGAGTGTGTGTAATAGTATAACTATCTTTGAAAGAAATAAAAAATGTAAAAAGGAAAGACAAAGAACACAAAGTTTGTATGCAAAAGCATCCATAATTCATTGATGACATATGAAAATGAGGTAACAACCCTTACAAATGGACCATTGTGCCTCGGATAAGACACAAGGCTTTAAAAGTCTGAATTGTTTAATTATTAAAGATCTGACAAAATTTAAAGACAATTACTGTTGGATAAAAGTAATTTGGGACAAAATCTTTAGCTTACCAGTTGTTGAGTCCTCCATTGACACTTGAGAAAATCCATTCCTTCAGGTTGTAGCTGTCCTCATCATCCTCCACTGCGTTGACTCCGTGGTTGCTGATCTTCAAAGGGGGGTCCCCCGGTGCGAGCACGGCGTACAACTCTCTGGGCTCCTAAAGTGAAACCCAAACCAAATTTGTCAATTTTGTATGGGATATCTGGGAGTTGGCCCCAAATAGTGCACCCACCTTCTTTTATCACTGCCTTGTCATCTTTCAGAGAAGACATCTTTAGCGGAGGTCTTGTAATCTTCGGGATTTGGGAAACAACTTTGGTTACTGCTACGGTTGGTGGGACTTCCTCGAAATGCTGAAACAGAGTTTCAATAAATTCACCATCCAACTCCATGTATCTGAAGGAGTTTAAATGACTGACCATATATTCCTCTTCTCCATGGACAGTAATAATCTTCCCCTTGGTTGGGTATTTTAGCATTTGATGTAATGTAGAGGTGACAGCACCAGCATTGTGAATCCATGGTCGGCCCAATAAGCAGGAGTAGGAAGGGCGAATGTCCATTACGTAAAAAGTTGAATTAAAGGTTTGGGTTCCAACTTTTATGGGGATGTCCACCTCCCCATGCACCGTTCTCTTTGAACCGTCGAAGGCCCTTACCACTATATTGTTGGGTTTTAAGGTCAAACCTTCACAGTCAAGTCTATCAAGAGCTTTCTTAGGCAGCACATTCAAAGACGAATCAGTATCCACCTAGACATGGGCCAAAGTTGTGTCCTTGCATTCAACAGAGACATGCAATGCCTCGTTGTGCTTTCTCCCTCTAGGTGTCAAGTCAACATCAGAAAATCCTAAACCATTATCCGCGGTCAAGCTGGCCACACAGTCTTGGAACTTATCACCAGAGGTTTCTTGTGGTACGTGGGTAGTTTTAAGGAATTTCACCAAGGTCTTTGCATGAGCGTCAGAGCATAATAATAAAGCTAGCATGGAAATCTTTGACGGAGTCTGCACTAGCTGCTCGACTACGTTGTAGTCGCTTCTCTTTATAATTTTCATAATTTCTTCCATTTCCTTTTTGGAGGCCCCGGGGATAGATATTGTTTGCGCCTTCATTTGGATAGGCTCAACCAGAATTTCATTGCCCCGAGTTTCGGTTGACTCGGTGGTAGGAGTATCATCATGTGTAACTATAGGAATTTTAGTAGTAGTAGTATCAGCAGGGGTAACCAAAGGGATTGTAGTAGTAGTAATGTCAACAGGAACAGGGATGACCACAGGACCGATAATAGTCTTTGGAGGAGAAATCTCTGGGGAAAATACTCTGCCACTTCGAGTTATCTTGTTGGTTCCCTCAATATTACTGATGTCGGGGTCAACCTTCTCAAGAATTGAGACTTCATCATCCAACCAATCTTGCTTGACTCCGTGATAGTAGACGTCGCCCCGATAGTTCCATGGGATAGTTTTATCTGATGAGTACGGGATTGGACCTGGAATAGTAATTATTAGTGGAGTTACTTTAGGAACTGATGTAAGCATAACGGGTCTTTTGGTGGAGACCCTGGAAGGATTGGAAGAAATGGTTACTATTGAAACATCTTTGTAAGAAACGGTTGGAACGAGAGTCTTCTCAAACAAAATCTCTTTGTCGTCCATTAGGTGTTGAACACCTGCTTTCAATAAATGACAACCAGTTGGCAGGGAGGAACAGAGGTGGCAGCTTTCATCACAACCTGAAAATAAACCGACTTTCAATAGGTTCTTCTTGACAGTCAGGAGAGGAGTAACAAGTTCATCAATAGTAGAAACAAACAAATCATCTTTAATAGCGTTAACACCACGGCCATGCTTGGGCATAGAAGCGGTGATAACATTTGGGATCTCAGGAGCATCAAACTCAATTTCTTTCGCTTCAAGAAGGTCTTGCACCTTGTTTTTCAAAGCCCAATAGCTGTTGGTATCATGGCCAGGGCTTTCTGAATGGTAAGCACAACAAGCATTAGGATGATAATGAGGAAAGGTTGTGTTAGGATTCTTCGGAGCTTCTTTCAAATTTACCAGGTTGGATCTCAACAAGTGTGGCGGGACTTGAGATAGACTCATATTAATCCGAGTAAATTGTCTTACTGGTCTTTCTGTTCTAGGATGATCGTTCCTTTGTTGAGTATGTGCAGGCTTAGGGATCATGACAGCCCCTACCATTGGTCGGCGTTCAGTTCTATCTTTATTCCTTTGAGGATACACAACACTAACTTCTTTCTTCCTAATAAATTGTTTTCTTACAGCGGTGGAGGATGCTTCTTTCTAGATCTTCCCACTCTTAATCCCAGCTTCCACTCTTTCTCCAGTCAAGATTAGTTCGGTGAAGCCTGTTGAGGAGCTTCCAATTAAATGATTAAAGAAAGGACCGGACAAGGTACCTAGAAACATGACTACTAGTTCTCTTTCGGAAAGGGGAGGCTGGAGTCTTCCTGCTAAGTCCCTCCATTTCAGAGCGTAGTCTTTGAAACCATCACTTGAGACCATAGCCATACTCTAGAGTTGAGTACGGGTAGGAGCAAGGTCTGCATTGTACTGATACTGTTTATAGAAAGCAGCGATAAGGTCTTCCAAATTATGGATATTGGCCCTTTCTAGTTGATAGAACCAATCAAGTTGAGTTCTGGATAGGCTTTTGTTGCACCCCAAAATTTGTTGTATTACTTGTAAGCGAAATGGCTTATGCTCCACCATCATATTCATCATTTGCATTGCGTTAACTCGAGGACATATAATCAACGGTTTGGCTGGATAAGTGAATATTTCCTTAAAGAAGAATATTTATCTTCAAAGGTCACATATCTGAAGTCTGTTAGAACAAAGTTTGAATCTACTACCCTAAGTTTAAGTTTTTATGATAACAAAATGCAAAGATATATAAATTGTATGATTCATGTAAGACATATATGCTACCTAAAAATTACATTCTGTTTTACAGAAACTCTGATGAACATCAGCAAGAGAATATCATCATCAGCATCAGAAGATGAAATATCAACATCAGCATCAGAAGATGTTATATCAGATGCCAGAATCAGAAGATCAACATGTGCTTACGCTGAAGCCTGATGAACAGATATGCGCGTAACAATCTGAACTCTGATCAAGACAACAACAACTCATCAACACCTAGCAGCGTCAGAATAAGCCAAAGCCATAACACGCTTAAGTAGCAACGGTATTGTGCATTCAAGATACTTTATTATCAACGACATTATTCCAGACAAAGATCTTCTCAATTTGGAAAGAATGTTATTGGCATGGAAACGGAATTAACTGACTCCAACGTACCATTTTCCAATGCTATATAAACAAGTCAGTGAAGATTGAATTGGCTAATGCTCTACAACCCTCTACACGCCTAAAGTTATTCATCCTCTTCATCACTCTCAGTTTGCTAAAGCTCTCAAATTCTCTACTCAATTATTTTAGCACTCTAGTTCTCATAAGCTTAACGTGTGTAGTATCACAGTTGTGATAAACATTTTTTGTAGAAAACATTCAACACACTTAGATTTCATTTATCTATAAGAAAGTATTACCTTGAGAAACCGGTTTGTGGTTTGACTCAAGAAGGCTTTAGCAGTTGTTAAAGCAGTTGTAATATTCAGTTGAATATAGTGGATTAAGACCTCGTTGAAGAGAGGCGAAATCACCTTGACAGGTGGACTGGAGTAGTTTGAGATCAAACGAACCAGGATAAAAATACCGTGTTGACTGCATTTGATTTCAAGTTTTTACAATTCAACCCCCCTTCTTGTGTTTTTCACTTCTTCAATTGGTATCAGAACGCCTGGTTCTGAGCTAAAACACTTAACCGTGTCAGTACAAGATCCAGCGTCAGAAAAACACAAATGGCAGGAACATATCAACATACCAGCAATGACAACAATGAAGACAGAGACAGATTCAGCAGCAAACCTCCAGTCTTTGATGGAGAAAATTTTGATTACTGGAAAGACAAAATTGAAAGCTTCTTTCTGGTACATGATGTTGATCTGTGGGACATGGTAACAGATGGATACACGCACCCAGTGAATGCAAGCGGTCAGAAGATTGACAGGAAAGCAATGTTTGATCAACAAAAGCGTGACTTCAAAAATCACCACAAGGCCAGAACCATTCTTCTCAGCGCCATCTCTTACGCTAAATATGAAAAGATCTCTAACAGAGACACAGCAAAGAACATGTTTGACTCACTCAGAATGACGCATGAAGGCAACATTCAGGTCAAAGAAACTAAAGCTCTTGCGCTCATTCAGAAGTATGAGGCATTCAAAATGGAAGAAAGTGAATCCATTGAAACAATGTTCTCAAGATTCCAAATTCGGGTGGCTGGTCTCAAGGTTCTGGACAAAGGATACTCTACTACTGATCATGTCAAGAAGATCATCAGAAGCTTGCAAAAACAGTGGAGGCCAATGGTTACAGCGCTGAAGCTAGCTAAAGATCTCAACAAAATTTCTCTGGAGGAACTTATCAACTCCCTCAGAAGTCACGAGATAGAGCTGGAAGCTGATGAATCTCAGAAGCAAGGTAAGCCTTTAGCATTAAAATCTAACAAAAAATTTGAGTCTAATGTTTTGCAGGCAGTTGAAGAAACATCTAATGGATCCTCATCAGAAGAAGACGAACTTTCCCTCCTCTCCAGAAGAGTGAACCAACTATGGAAGTAGAGGCAAAGGAAGTTCAGGAATCCCAGAAGATCTGATCAGAATGAGTCCTCTTCCAGATACAGAAGGTCAGATTCTTCCTCTGGATACAGAAGATCTGAAGGCTCCTCAGGAAGCAGAAAGCCAAACACCAAGGACATCATCTGCTATGAATGCAATGAGCAAGGACACTACAAGAGTGACTGCCCAAAGCTTCAGAGGGAAAAGCCCAAAAAGAAGTTTGGAAGAGAGAAGAAGAAAAGTCTCATGGCTACATGGGATGACTCTGACTCGTCTGAGCTGACTCAAAATCAGATGATGAGAGAGCAAACATAGCTCTCATGGCCAATATTTCAGAAGACAGTGAAGCTTCTAAATTAGACTCAGAATCAGACATTGAAGAGGTATTTCCTGACTTTGCAATTAATTTTACTAAGGCTAAACTTGCTGAAAGCCTTAACGAAATTCTGGAAAGGTACCAGCAGATTAGAGTTAAATTCAGAAACCTGAAAAGGAATCTTGAATATGACTCTGATAAGACTGAGAGTCTTAAATTGGAAAATTCTGAGCTGAAAAATAAAATTTCAAAGTTAGAAAATGTTTTACAAAACTCTCAGAAGGAAACAATTTCTGAAACTCCCAGCAGTGCTGATGAGATCATCAAGGAGTATGATCATAGCTTTCATAAGTTCCTTGCTAAAAGCATAGATAGAAGCAAAATGGCTTCAATGATCTATGGAGTTAGCAGAAACGGCAGAAAGGGAATAGGATACCAAGGTAAGGTTCCTACACCAAAGAATGCCATGGATTTAACTATTAAACACACTCCTCTGAACTCACATTTTGTGTATGGTCACACACATGATATTAAATATACTAGTAGCAAGCATTCTGTGAAACCAAAATTCAACCAGAGTTTTGGTAAATCTAACAAATCAGGACCCAAGAAAATATGGGTACCTAAGGATAAAATAATACATTTTGCAGATATCTTTAGCAGCAAATCAGAAACACCAATCATGGTACTTGGACTCTGGATGCTCGCGACACATGACGGGAAGAAGGCATATGTTCCAAAGCCTGGAACTTAATCCTGGAGGCCACGTAGGCTTTGGAGGCAATCAGAGGGGAAAGATCATTGGCTCTGGAACTGTAGGTAATGGAAATCTTCCCTCTATAAATAATGTTCTGTTAGTAGATGGATTAATACATAATCTGTTATCCATAAGTCAATTAAGTGATAACGGTTATGATATAATCTTTAATCGAAAATCATGTAAAGTTGTTAGTCATAAAGATGGGACTATCCTATTTAATGGAAAGAGGAAAAACAACATTTATAAAATCAAATTTTCTGAACTGAAAAGTCAGAATGTAAAGTGTCTTCTGTCTGTTAACAACGAGCAGTGGATCTGGCACAGAAGATTGGGGCATGTTAGTATGAGAAGAATATCTCCGATTAACAAACTCAATCTGGTTAGAGGACTTCCTAATCTGAAGTTCAATTCAGATGCTCTGTGTGAAGCATGTCAGAAAGGCAAGTTTGCAAAACCTTCTTTCAAATCTAAAAATGTTGTTTCTACCTCTAAGCCATTAGAACTTCTGCACATTGACTTATTTGGACCAGTTAAAACTGCCTCAGTCAGTGGCAAGAAGTATGGGTTAGTAATCGTAGATGACTATAGCAGATGGACATGAGTAAAGTTCTTAAGACACAAGGACGAGTCACACTCTGTGTTTGTCACCTTCTGTAACCAAGTTCAGAATGAAAAGGATCTTAGAATCGTTAAAGTCAGAAGTGATCATGGTGGAGAGTTTGAAAACAAAGATTTTGAGTCATTCTTTAATGACAGAGGCATTCTGCATGATTTCTCTTGTCCTAGAACTCCCCAACAAAATGGAGTTGTAGAACGAAAGAACAAAACATTGCAAGAAATGGCCAGAACCATGATCAATGAGACAAACGTTGCTAAGATCTTCTGGGCAGAGGCAATAAACACAGCGTGCTACATTCAGAATAGAATCTCAATAAGACCTATTCTGGAAAAGACTCCATATAAATTGTGGAAGAACAGAAAGCCCAACATTTCATATTTTCATCCATTTGGATGTATTTGTTTTATATTAAAAACAAAAAATTATTTGAACAAGTTTGACTCTAAAGCACAGAAGTGTATTATGTTAGGATACTCTGAACGCTCAAGAGGGTACAGAGTATACAATACAGAAACACAGATTGTGAAAGAATCAATCAGTGTTCGTTTTGATGATAAGCTTGACTCTGAAAAGTCAAAGCAGAATGAAGTTTTTGCAGGTATGGCAGTTGAATTTACAGGTTCTGAAGACAAGTCATCAGAAGCTCTAAATAAAGACACTCCTTCAACATCAGAAAGAGGCACTGCAAGCAATCCAGCAACCGCTGCTGAACAACCTCAGAAAAGACTACCCAGAAGCAGCTTGGATCACCCAGAAGAAACTATCTTAGGAAGAAAGGAAGATCCAATCAGAACAAGAGCCAGCTTCAGAAACTCTGAAGAATCCCTCATGGGACTTGTGTCTCTGATTGAACCTTCTTCAATTGATGAAGCACTTCTGGACAACGACTGGATTCTAGCAATGCAAGAAGAGCTGAATCAATTCACCAGAAATGACGTGTGGGATCTAGTTCCCAGACCAAAAGGATTCAACGTCATTGGAACAAAATGGGTGTTCAGAAACAAACTGAACGAACAAGGTGAAGTTATCAGAAACAAAGCACGACTGGTAGCACAAGGTTATAGTCAGCAAGAGGGGATAGACTATACAGAAACCTTTGCCCCGGTTGCCAGGTTAGAATCCATCAGACTTTTAATTTCGTTTGCTGTTAATAAAGGCATCACTCTGTATCAGATGGATGTCAAGAGTGCATTCTTAAATGGATATATAGAAGAAGAGGTTTACGTGCACCAACCCCCTGGTTTTGAAAGTACAAAAATTCCAGAATATGTTTTCAAACTAAAGAAGTCACTATATGGTCTGAAACAAGCTCCCAGAGCTTGGTATGAAAGACTAAGTAACTTTCTGCTAGAAAAAGAATTCACTAGAGGGAAGGTGGACACTACCTTATTATGTAAGTCAGTTAAGAATGGCATATTAGTCTGTCAAATTTACATTGATGATATTATTTTTGGATCTACTAATCCTTCTCTTGGAAGAAAATTTGCTAAGTGTATGCAGGCAGAATTTGAGATAAGCCTCATGGGAGAACTGAAATTCTTTCTGGGAATTCAGATCAATCAAAATCCAGAGGGAACTTACATTCATCAGAGCAAATATGTCAGAGAACTTCTGAAGAAATTTGACCTCTCAGAATGTAAGTCATCAAAGATTCCAATGCATCCCACATGCATTCTGGAAAGAGAAGAGGTAAGCAAAAAGGTAGAACAGAAGGTCTACAGAGGTATGATTGGTTCTCTCCTTTATCTGACGGCTTCAAGGCCTGATATCTTATTCAGCGTATGTATTTGTGCAAGATTCCAATCAGATCCTAGAGAATCTCACTTAACAGCTGTTAAGCGAATTTTCAAGTATCTGAAAGGTACTACTAATCTGGGTCTATTTTATAGAAAATCTAGTGATTACAGCTTAGTAGGTTACTGCGATGCTGACTTTGCTGGAGACAGAGTAGAGCGTAAAAGTACTTCTGGAAGCTGCCAGTTTCTGGGAGAAAATCTGATCTCTTGGTCCAGCAAAAGGCAATCCACAATTGCGCTATCAACAGCAGAAGCTGAGTACATAGCAGCAGTTGGATGCAGCACACAAATGCTCTGGATGAAAAGTCAACTTGAAGATTTCCAGATTTTTGAGAGTAACATCCCTATACTCTGTGATAATACTTCTGCCATTTGCTTAAGTAAAAATCCTATTTTGCATTCTAGGGCTAAGCATATAGAAATAAAACATTACTTCATTAGGGACTATATTCAGAAAGGAATTTTGAACTTAAAATTTATTGATACAGACCATCAATGGGCTGATATCTTCACTAAACCACTTTCTGAAGATAGGTTCAACTTCATTCTGAAACATCTCAGCATGAAGCTCTGCCCAGAGTGAAAATGTTTTAATTTTATATATTAACCTTCAGAATGTGTTTTCTTTTTACTGTGAACTTCTGATCAATCTTCTTTCAGAAAGATAGACATGCAGATTGTATCAGATTCTATTCTTAAAGATCTGAGCGTTTCAGCTCAAGGATAGACGTGCTGCTCACTATATCAAACAAGTGTCATCCAATCATCAGCAAATCTCTGAAGCAGAACACGCGTGCACACTTTTGAGAAGGCAAAACGCTGATTTGATGCATTGAGACACATGTCTGGTAACCGTTCCAAGTATCTTTCTCAAATCCCCCAAAATCATCAAGCATTAAATGCGTGTAATCATGAGTTAAACTGTAATCATGAATTAATTCTCTCTCTTAAAACCGTTTACATTTTCAAAACACATTTTGAAATCTATTTAAGCACATTAACATCATTCATTAAACTTTTACCGTCTCTTACATTCCTACAAATATTTTCTGCATTCTCACTTGTGTGTTCATCTCTCTCAAAAGAAACCCTTTTCTCAAAACTTTTTCTCAGAAAACCCTAGTGTGAACATGGAACTTCTAGCACTGTTTCTGCAGGTTCTCAGAAGGAGGCTTCATCTGAACAATACCCAATTCCCTTCAGAACTCTACTTACACCAGTGAAGAACTTGGAAGTTCTGTCTGAACTGATTGTTGATTTCACCAGTCTGAAAGAAAATGGATTCGATTTGACAAAAGAAATTAGGGCACAAGGATGGGAGAGATCCTTTGATAGGTTGGTGGGTCCAACGTTCCCTGTATTGGTCAAGGAATTCTGGATTCATGCGTCTTCATCAACACATCAAGTCACTTCCTATATCATGGGAAAGAAGATTGTGATCACTGAGGATCACATTGCATGATTGATTGGATACACTGGTGGTGGTATCCGCTGTATCGACATGGCAGAAAGATGCTCAGATGATGTTGCCATTGCAAGAGAGATTTTCACCCATGGGGTTCCCAACAGCAAAATCAGAGATTTGAAGGATCAGCACAGAATATGGACGAAGATTATTCTGGGGTGCTTCAATCACAGGAAGCCCACAAGCTCTCCTGATTATATAAACATAGATCAGCAATTTCTGATCTATTTTATTAATCAGAAGGTAAAGATTAACTTGGCTCATCTTCTATTTAATCACCTCAGGACCAGCGTCAAGGAGACAAGAGAAGAAGAAAGGACAAAAAGGGATTGGATACCCTTTGGCAGGTTAATATCAGATATTCTAACTGAGAACAGGCTGATTCAACACCTTACAGAAGCACATGAATTAAGCTCCATTGAACCTACTATTGGCAAGCCTCTGAATGCCAAGAATCTGAAGAAAATGAAACTGATAGAGAATATAAAAAAGGAGCCCATCGTCACTCCTCTTGCTGACATCACCAGCAGAAGAGTCCCTCTGGACGACTTTCCAATATTCTCTGAGATTGACTCTAAACCAGTCATTGTTCTCAGATACTTGGATGCTTGCAAGGCTGATGGCACAGATCCCACTCTGAACATTAAAGATCTGCACCAGCAAACTCCAGAAGTTACTGTGAAGAAGACGAAGAAGAGAAAGGCTACTTCAGAAGGACCATCCCAGCAGACCCCTAAGAAGAGAGGTAATCTATCTGCTGTTAATGTTTTAAATTCTTCTGCTATTCCAACATCTATTCCAACCCCAGCTTCACATGAACTCCCAATCCCCATACCAACCATTGATGACACCGAACCAGAGGCTGACCCTTCTGAGTCACTAACTCTCAGGAGATCCCGCACCAAATCCAAAAATCCAAAACCCACAACATCAACAGAATCAGAACTTGACAAAGTTCTTTCTGAAATTGATCAACGTTCTTCCGCTCCCCTCTCAGAAAATCCAAACACTCAACCAAAAACTCCCCATTCACCACAACCAGCAACTACACTATCTCCAATACCAGAGGAACCAGAAATTCCACCTCCCTCTCCACAACCAGAACTTCATCCACCTTCACCTCAACCACCATCTCCACAACCTGAGTTTCAACACTCTAAAACTCCATCACCTGAACCTCAAACCCCTGAACCTCTCTCACCTCAATCCTCTGAGCCACAACCCTTGGCAATTCAACTGCCATGTGGTACAACTGTAAACATACCCCAACTGCCATCCTCACCAGAAACTACTCCTCCAAATACTCCAAACAGTCCAATAGTCATTTCTGATTCTCCCACTCCATCTCCCAAACAAAATACAGAAGACCACAACAGGACCTTCATTGATTTAACAATCCTTGACCGTCTTGTTGACCTTAAATATAAAATAGCCATCCCCAAACCCAAACAACTAGATGTTGGTGCTGGCATTTTGAATTTTGAAACAGGCTTGCAGAATTGGATTGCTTCTCTAAAGCAGGTTTGTCCTGGAATTATTGATCCTGCTGCCTCAGACCAATTCTGGACACAATTCAGAATGTGGGTACGCGCTGAAGCCCTCAACCTGCAAGACATAAACTATGAACAGGCCCAACAGAACTTCAGCAAGCTGCTGAAGGAAGTTGAAGGTCAGCTGCTGAAGAAGGAAGTGCTACTTCTGGATAGTGAGCCATGGTCAGAAAAGCGTCCAGCTTCAAAAGTTCAGCCAGCTGAAGATCAAACAATTCAAGCTGAAGATGTTAGTCAAGCTGAAGATGTTGCAGAAAGCTCTCAGAAGCATCCTGTTTCTGACGTTTCTCAAGCTGCCTTGGACAGGCAGACTCTTGAAGAGCTGAAGTAGAATGATATTCGTCTGCAGCAAAGAATGGATGAGAATGATCAAAGGATGAAGGAAAGGATGGATGTGCAAGATGGAAAGATTGATACAGTAGTCAGCATGGTGCATCAGCAGAAGGAAACTGTTGATCAGATCAAGAACATGCTAGAAGCTCTGTTCACACGCTTTCCACCCCAACCTTAGATTTTCATTCGTGATGTTTTCATTGTTTTCTTTCCATGTTTTCTCTACTATCTTCTATGCTTTGAATTAAATATCACAGTTTTTCTGCACTGATCGTTTTCACTTTAATTACTTGCACTTTTTGATTGCTGACAAAAAGGGGGAGAACAAGAATGATATTTTTCAATAACGGACTACTGAGACAAAAAGTCTCAAACATTCTAACACTCTGATATACTTGAATGTTTTTGTTTTGCATAAGCTTACAGGTACAAGAAGTTAATCATCTCTGATACACTGAAGCTCTGATGTTCTGAGCTCTGATGTTCTGATGTTCAAAGAAATTCAATAAAGATCTGATCCTGAAAGATTCATGGAATTAAAAAGGGAAGTAATAAACTCAGGGGGAGTATCTCCGATCTAAACTCTGATATCTCTTTATCCCTTATCCTCTTATCGTTGATAACTTTCTATTTAGCTCTGATACTCTTTACTATTTGGTTATCTCTGATACTTTTCATGTTAATTTTCAATTGAAAAAAAATCTAGTTTTTGTCATCATCAAAAAGGGGGAGATTGTTAGAACAAAGTTTGAATCTACTACCCTAAGTTTAAGTTTTGATGATAACAAAATGCAAAGATATATAAATTGTATGATTCATGTAAGACATATATGCTACCTAAAAATTACATTCTGTTTTACAGAAACTCTGATGAACATCAGCAAGAGAATATCATCATCAGCATCAGAAGATGAAATATCAACATCAGCATCAGAAGATGTTATATCAGATGCCAGAATCAGAAGATCAATATGTGCTTACGCTGAAGCGTGATGAACAGATCTGCGCGTAACAATCTGAACTCTGATCAAGACAACAACAACAACTCATCAGCACCTAGCAGCGTCAGAATAAGCCAAAGCCAGAACACGCTTAAGTAGCAACGGTACTGTGCATTCAAGATACTTTATTATCAACGACATTATTCCAGACAAAGATCTTCTCAATTTGGAAAGAATGTTATTGGCATTGAAACGGAATTAACTGACTCCAACGTACCATTTTCCAATGCTATATAAACAAGTCAGTGAAGATTGAATTGGCTAATGCTCTACAACCCTCTACACGCCTAAAGATATTCATCCTCTTCATCACTCTCAGTTTGCTAAAGCTCTCAAATTCTCTACTCAATTATTTTAGCACTCTAGTTCTCATAAGCTTAACGTGTGTAGTATCACAGTTGTGATAAACAGTTTTTGTAGAAAACATTCAACACACTTAGATTTCATTTATCTGTAAGAAAGTATTACCTTGAGAAACCGGTTTGTGGTTTGACTCAAGAAGGCTTTAGCAGTTGTTAAAGCAGTTGTAATATTCAGTTGAATATAGTGGATTAAGACCTCGTTGGAGAGAGGCGAAATCACCTTGACGGGTGGACTGGAGTAGTTTGAGATCAAACGAACCAGGATAAAAATACCGTGTTGACTGCATTTGATTTGAAGTTTTTACAATTCAACCCCCCTTCTTGTATTTTTCACTTCTTCAAAGTCTTTTCATCTTAAATATTATCTCAAGTCACGAGGTATGTGGGTACAAGAGTGCTTCAGGATGTTCCAGTTGGATTAGTGTTTAGGAGTTATGGTCAACATCTCCAATCTTTGTGATGCAATCAGTGTTCTTGATCGATAGCATGATTTAACTGATTTTGTTAAGTCTAAAATGGTCTCGTGTTTTTTTTATCTGCATTAAAAGTATCTGCATGTGGTCTGCTGGTTACCACATTTTTATCAGAAGAATCGGGGTCGATTGAATAAAAAGAGATTTAAGCGTGTATGAGCAAAAGTCAATAAAACTCAAAGATCGACTAAATGAGTTTTCGGTCAAGATTATTGATAAAAGTCAAAACGTGAGAAAATTTGTTGAGTTGTTGGGAAAAAATCAAAAGAATCGGCCGAATTTGAAGTTTCTCGCATTTTAAGTAATATGGGCTCTTAATAATTTTTAGAAGATTTTTCAAAATATGGTAAACTTCATGGCTATTTTTAAGGTCCCGTTTATACTCAGATGCAATATATTCGAACATGAAAGTTGAAGATCAGATTCTCCTCTCTGATTTTGATTCAAGAATCATACCATTTGGAGGTTCGTAGAGAAAGTTATGATGCTTACATTTTGAAAGCTTGAGAGGCAAAATGCTGCCAAGACTTGCCTTGCCTGGCCAGCATTTCATCGAGCAGGTGGCAGGCGCATGTTTAGGACGTTTTTATCATGGATTTAATTCTCGTTTCGAAAAATGTCGAACATGAAAGTTGGAGTGTGTTGTGTACTCTTCGTTTTTGGTTTAAACTTCGTTTCGTTTTATGCGTCGTGGAAAGAAATGTTGAAGTGCAAAGTAGGAAGATTGAAGCGGACAAGATGCATGTGCCACAGATAGAACTTGTCATGCCAAGCCTGCCATTTTGTCGAGTAGTTGCAAGGCGTATATTCATGACATTTTTCTTTATGATTAAGGTCGTGTCTGGATTGGAGGCGAACTATAAACTTGTTCTATCGTTTGTCCTCTTTCTAACGGTATCAAGTTATCGGTATTTAGATCATTATTGGGAAGGTTGCAAGGTTTTGAAATCATGATGATGGAATTGATTTCTGCATGATGAGTTTTCAGCCACTGCGGACAGTTTTGATACCACGGCTTCGCGATCATTTTTTAGTATGTTTCGAGTGTTATTTCAAGAAATTTCCAACTTGAATGTTGTTTAGAGAAGTTCACTCTTCAAGTTTAATGCTGAGATCTCATCCTGAAGAATTCTATATTTCAAGTTATTGACCCTTAAAGTGGAGGTTGGAGCGTTGACGGATAATCGCCGGTAATAACAGAATTGCCGGTATTTATTTTAGTTATAATTTCGTAACTTCAGGGTCATTTTAGGACGTGCTACAAGTGTTATTTTGAGGCGAGGCCAACATGAAAAATGTTCCTTGATGTGTCCTCTTTTTAATGATGCCAAGATTGCTCCGCGAGGTGTGTTGTAATTCAAGATATACGAGCGCGAAGATGAATACATGGCCACGCATAATGGCAAAATATTTTTGGAAAAAAAGCTATTGTACTATAGTTGATGCAGGGTGATGTTTTATTATTACATGGACATGCAAAGATTCACTATTACATGCATGGTGAGAGTAAACCATAAGGAACCCCTTCCATTTATCATCATGTAACAATCGTAACAAACTTTTTGCAACGGTTACAAAAGCACTCTCGACTGTAACAGAATTCTCTCTCACTCTCATGACTGCAACGTGATTTTTTTTCTCATACTCTCTTCCATAATAGAATGCTCAGACTCTCTCTCTAGCTACAACAACTTCATTCACTCTGACATAAAAAAAATATCTCTTCTCACTACCACTACGCACTCTCTTTCTCACTTCTCCATTCAACAAACTCATTCGGTTTCTCTCACTTCTCCATTCTACAACAGTTACAACCTCTCTTGGTTTCTCTCTCAAGAATCTCAACAAACTATCCCTGTAACAAAGATTTTATTTGATCTCATCTTCACCAATACAGAAAAAGGCTCTTTTTCCCTCAACATAATTGGAGAAGAAAAAGTAGTTGCAGAATCAGAGATATTTGAAGATTTATCTTGAGTTTTCTTCAAATTCAAAGTGGAGGCTGTAGAGTTTTCTTCCACGATATTAACGAATCTTCGAACACGTAAATCCTCTAAAAACTTTTCTCAGCATGTTAGATTCAAGAAACTGAATGCGTAGTTATTCATATGAAGCTTGAAGTAATGTTCAGATCTACTTTCATGTCACGTTTTCTCAATGATTTTGAATGAATAAATGCCGTTGAGTCTTGGATTCATAACCTACACGATGATGCAAGCAGAACGGTACCGGTTTCATAGATTTTTCTTGAGATTTGACCGATTTCGGCAGAGAAGCCGCCGGAGAAGATAACCGGTAATCTCACTGCCGGTAAAGGTCTTGCAAAGCCCTAGGCGTGTCGTGTTGTCATTTGCGCATGTTGTTTATGTCTAACCAATCATGCTTATGTTTATTAATTTTCATTACTGTTCATTTTAGGAAGATTCATAACTATTGGTTGAATAATAATGCACTATTGTTTAAGATGCTGAGCATTAGAAGAAGGAAAGGAAAGAAACATGGCATGTTAAATAAAAACTCTGGAAACATTTTTTGGTGAAGCGAGTGGGTTTAGAAAGAATTTTGGAAGTTGGGCCTAACGATTGCATAATCACAACCCCTTGTTAGTGGGCCTGAGTGTATGTGTAATTAGATTTAGGGGAAATTTGATATTTGGTTTTACACCCCCCTGACAGTTGTATACAACTTTGATGCTTGTTCGATTTAGCACACTATTTCGATTTTCCTAGTCTATAAAAAATCTGAAAAAATATATTCATGATTCTTTAGTGTATTAGAAATTTTTAAATATTTTTTATAGATTTTTATTAATTCATTTTCATTATCGTTCAAATCCTTTTTGCTAATAGGCTCAAAAGAAAGACCAATACATCTATTTGCACGATTCGATCCAAATTTTGATCATTCCTTGACAAATAAAATTCACAAAAATGCTTTTCTGATTTTATGTCAGGTTAGGGATTTTTAATATATTTTTATTTATTTTTTCAAATTGTTTTGCATTTTATTTTGAGTCGTTTATGTAAATTTGTTTTAATTGGCCACCGCTCAATCAAAGCTTATGTTTAATAATCATCGAACACTATTTTGAGCTGATTTTTGGGTCATGATCGGATGCTGACTTGAACATAATGTGTGTTTTGATTTGATAATTTTTGGATTGAAAATCGAAGCATATTCCTGATTATTTTGATAGCGTCGATTCTTATGCGCTTATTATGGACTATTATTGACAAGTTTGGTAGTTGTTAACGTGACTTTCACTTACTTTCATGCGATGATAACATTGCTTCCTGAGTTTTAAAGTTGTTGTTACTATTTCCTTCCTTCGTGATCCTACTTTTATTAGAGTTGTGATTTGATTGTGTAACTTCAGTCACGTTTTCCTTGTCATTACTAACTTGTCTATTGAGTTATGCGAGGTGCTTTGACAAAAGTTCCAGTTTTGATTTGTTTGTTTCGTGTTCCACTTTATTTGTGGGACACGAATTCGCTTCATATGAGACTTTTCTTGTATCTTGATTATTTCGTATTTCACTTTATTTGTGGGATACGAACTCGCTTCTGATACGATTTATTTGGACTCGTATTTTAAGAGATGCATATGCGCATTATTGTGTGTTTTGTCTAGCTTGTATTTTCATGCCGGATGCTTATGTGGTTGGAGCCGATGCACATCACTTGTGATTTATTTTCATGCCAATGCTTTTATGTTTATATCGGTTGTTCGATTATTGACTTGCTTTGTTTGTTGGTGCTAGATTGCTTGGAGTTTTTCAGGATTTCTCTACTTTTCTTGTTGCGCTACAAATCTTTGTTCGTTTGGTATACTACTCTTCCATTTCCTCTCAGCATCTACCGCTTTCTAGAGATCATGTGAAGTAGGAAGCAGGAAATAAAGAGCGTGTGCTCGAAGTCGCCGTTTAAAGACCTGTAGCAGGCATTCCGTATTTCATTTGCTATATGTTTTGTGTTTTGTGTTTGTTTCCTTATTTATTGATCGATGAGTCACTCAATTTAGAAATTGAGATCACGTCTTTGCTCTCAGTGCATGCTCCCTATACGATTTTATCGCTTTTCTTGATTTCTTGTTGATTGATGAGTCACTCAATTTAGAAATTGAGATCTCGACTTCGCTCTCAGTGCATGCTCCCTATAGGATTTTATCGCTTTCCTTGATTTCTTGTTGACCGATGAGTCACTCAATTTAGAAATTAAGATCATGGCTTCGCTCTCAATGCATGCTCCCTATAGAATTTTATCGCTTTCCTTGATTTCTTGTTGATTGATGAGTCACTCAATTTAGAAATTGAGATCACGACTTCGCACTCATTGCATGTCCCCCATAGGATAGTTTTTGTTAGACTTTCTTTGATATGCTAGCCTAGATAGGATCTCTCTAGGTGTGATCTCTTTAGCTAGCTCTCTTGAGTTTATTGGCTTGCTTGTTTGATTTCATCTTTGTATGCATGTTTTGAGATGACCTACCCTCGACATGTTCGCTTAGGAGCTCTCAATTCAACTATAGATGATGATTCGAGATAGACATAGTTTTAGGTGATAGACCCTTGATATGCTCCTTTAGGACTTCTTTATTCATCTATAGATGATGAGTTGAGATAGACATTAGGATTGTATACAGGCATGTCAATTTAAGGTAGAGATTTCCCTTCAAAACTCAACTATAGGACCATCATTGTATGATAACATTAGGGATTAGATTTAGGTTAGTATCCCTTAGATGTTTTTCTTTCTTTTGCATTTGCATTAAAACAAAAAATTCTTTTTCTTGCAAACTTCAAAACGCTTAAAAATTACTGATGGGAATTAGGCCTTTGCTGAGCATGGAAAATGATAAGCGGGTTTCTTTTTGATCTTATCGTTCTTCCATTCTAAGCCTTGGTGTAGGTCAAGTCTCAAACACTTATTTCATGAATAAGTAGAGAAATGGATAATGTCTCTCTCTTGAGATTAACTAGTTGTTATCTGTATAAAAACACCAACCAATGCAAACTCTTTTTGCCTTTGGGATTTTCTTTCAAACTCTTTTCAAAAGAGCATGTTAATTTACTTCTGTACTGACGCGTAAGTCTCCAAAGGCCGAGTTGTGGCAGAAGGATAAATTAATATTGTTCATTAAAAATACAAACCAACAAAAACTTTTGAAGCCGAACTACGGCTGCTCTGATTCCATAAAAGGGATACCTAGGAATCGGGGTAGGGCCCAAACGAGCATTACTTTTATTTTCCGTACGTTATTTTCTCTTTTCTTTTGAATGCATTCCCTGTACAGTTTAGATAGAGATTCTTACACACCTATAAGATAGACAACAAGAGTGGAAAACATAGAGTACTACGAGCGTGTGGGGTGCTAATACCTTCCCCTCGCGTAACAGACTCCCTTACCCATATCTCTTGGCCGTTCGACCTTGATTTCACCCTTCTTATGTTTACTCGATGTTTACCTTTCCCCTCTTGTGGGATAAAAAAGATTCAATGGCGACTTCATTGATTTCATTATTAGTTGATTGTTCAGCTGGTTGGTTCAGCTGGCGACTTCACTAGGGACAAATTGACCTTTTGTTGGTCCATCCCGGAGTCGATCCTAGCTCTTGTTTCCTTTTCTTTGGTGTTTATTTTTATGCTTTTAGTTTACTCATTTGTATAAGTTTATCTGAGAATATGTTTGCATTGCATTTTATTCCTTTCCATATTGGTTATCTGCGGTGCTGGATTACGGTTTTCCATGTTGGGTAGGTGTTACTATTGAGGTAAAAGGCCCAGTACCTAGGCTAGAGTGCACTAGGATACTAGGAATAGAGTGGGGTCATGAAGGCTATAGAACATGGTCCAATTAGTGCAGTCATGTCATATACCATGCTCTAATGAGGTTCAAATGAATTGTTATCGATACCCACGTCTGTGGGTAAGGCGGTAGTACTTTCAGACGAACCCATGATTTTGAGTTACCTTTGACCTACCCTGACCTAGTCTTTACCCGTGAGTAGGGATGGACTTGATTATTACAGGTACAGGTGGTGACTATGTTCTGATGGTGACGTTATGTTCTATCAGTGACTATGGTTATTTGGTTATGTTCTGGACCTTTGATATTGATATATTCAACTTGAACAGAGATTATATGACAGTTATTCATGACACTCAGTTTCATTGTGTTCTGAAATAGGTGTCAAACCTTTGACCCTGTGATATCTGGATTATTCAGCAGATTGATACAACAGTTATCCAGAGGATTGTACAGTTGTTATGCTGAAATTTTGAACCTGTGGTATTGCACTTGCATCATAAAATATTTACCTTTTATAAGAAAAAGGTGTAAAAATTGTATGCATAAAAAAAATTTAACATACATGTTCTTTCTATTTCCAAGGAATCGTGCTTGTGAGTCTTATGTTGTTTTGTCCATCGCTTATTTAATCAAAGTCAAAACTAAAAGCATTCGGGTTCCTTGAAAATGATTGAACATGGCATCGCATCCACTCATTCATATCATGCATTCATAACAGGTACTCAATGGGGAATTCTTATTCAGGCCCGATATTTTCTCTTCAGAATTATGAATCTTGACTTCACACCACTCTGTTATCCAAAAAAGCCGTGGAATAACTTCGTGGGGAGTTCGATGAGATAAAACAAACAGATGGGGTTGTTTATCATAGACATGCATGTAATGGCCTGTGGTCAGAAATCCTTAAGGGGGAAAAGATAACCAGTTGAAGACTCGGTTGAGCCGGGTATGGAAGTTATGAAGGAAGTGTCAGCAAGGGAAAGTGGTCTTGTATATGGTGTATCTATAGAATCTGTCATTCATCCCCAGCCTAGGGGACTTTTTTTTTTCAAATCGAGAGATGCATTGTAGGTCTCATCCAGAACTTCGTGTTCCCGGATTTTCTTGCTAGCAGCTAGTTTCTGGTCTCCAAGTGAACCCATGGGGTAAAACTTACAAGCAGAGACAGAAAAAGCTTGAGAAGCAAGTTGATAAAATATTTATACCTTGTATCCAGTTACTTCCTCGTGTGTTGGAAGCTCAGTTGATTAAGCTTCGTGCTTTGGGTCATCCTCTAAAAAATTTCTCTCCTGATTTCGATGCAAATGCAAGATGTGTCTCCCATTTTGGGGCACCTGGTTATGATATTTAAGACTACAAGAGGTTTAAGTATGAAGCTTGGCACTTGTCTTACTTCTTTTCCAAGGTTCAGTCCATGTTCAGAAAACTGTTTCAGGCTCTTTCTCCTTAGTTGAGTGCTTCTTCTGTGTAATAGAAGATGTGGATGCTTCTAAGATGAAGAAGCATAAGATGCCTAGTTCTTGGACATCTGCTGTTGTGTAGAAGAAAAATACCTCAAAGGTCGAATTCTATAATCAAAGTTTAGTTTTTTTTGTGTAGTAGAAGATTCTTTGTTACAGCTTCTGAATTTTGCTTTTGTGTAGTAGAGGACATAGACTCTTTTATGAAGTAGGAGATTTCTCTGTGATTCGGTTGCTATAACTTCTCTCTTGTGAAGTAGGAGATTAAGTTTACTTTATTCTGTGTCGTAGAAGATCATTTGGTATGATTGCTAAATGTTGCTTCTATATGATAGAAGACAGTGCTTCTTTTGTGTAGTAGGAAACGCTCTGAAATTCAGCGGCTGTATTTCTCTTCTGTTTAGTAGAAGATGGTTGGAATTTCTTCTCTGTAGTAGAAGATACTTTGTGATGCAGTTTATGCAAATTGTCTTGATAAAGCATTTATCACATTTGTTGAGGGAATCTAATGCGATTATCATGTTGGGGCATCTGGCCATTCAATTGAAGGCTGTAAACTATTCAAGGATGAAGTGTGAGGCTTCCTCGACATAAAGGCTATCAATTTCGGGACAGCCGTTCAGAGTTGAAGTCTCCCTTGACTCGGTGAATGTCAAGACTTCCAGAGCATCGTTTGAAGCAACAAGTCCATACGGAGACTAGTCTCCTCAACGTGGAATTTTCAAATTACATTTGCATTCTCATTTGTAATCTTTCTTGTTTTGGTTTAGTACTTTCTTGTATGCAAAACTTGCTTATCTTTGAATATTAGTCATAATGCATTGAATATGTTTGTCTTGAATTAATCCATTTGTACTCACTCATTAATGTTTTTCTCTGCTTTTTGATACTTAACTCTTGTTAAATAAGGCAAATACCTTTGGAGGGATGATGATGAGTAATATACCAAAAATTTCAAACGGTGTGCTTTTGAATAAAACCCTTCTGACGATGTACAAACCTTGTTTCAATTCCTAAACACCGGAGATATAAGGGAGATAGACCCTTGTTAACCCTTTTGAGCCTTGAAGTAGGAGTTTCTTTTATGTTAAGAAAAAAAATCTCACATTTAACCCGGGGAAGGGTAGATTTCAGTTAATTTGACCGAGCTTTCAAAACTCATTAAGAGTGTGCATCAAAGGATACAACAATGGTCATCCTTCAAAAGTTGAGGAAGAACAAAGCCGCAATGGCTAACCCTCATATCAGTAGTGTGCATTAAAGAGAGCTATATCCCGATGATTATCTCTCGCATGACAAGAGGACAAAAGATGACCGTATCACAATGGTTATCCCTTATCAACCAAGCTATAAGGAGGTCACTAAACTTCCAACAAGCCGAAAGTCCCAGGATCACACGATTTGTTCAAAATGATCGAAAATAGAAAAGAAAGAGACAAAAAGCCCCGCTAAGTCGGAACTTGAAAAACAAGTTTCTTAGGCAAAAGTAAGGGTACCCCGCTGGACTTCAGAGTCAAATTTAAAAGGAATTCATCCAGGAAAAATTTGGGTAAAGCGGAAAGCGCGAAAAGCGAGAAGGGATTACAAAAATCCTCAAAAAAGGACAAAGTCGTGTGACCAGAAGCACAAAAGAACGAAAGAGGTGAGTGACTGCCATGTTTAAGAATCTTATCCTCAATCATTCTAAAACTCCTCTTGAGAGATGAATGTCCGCATCAAATTAACTGAATTTAGGACCGGAGAACATCATGGAGAATGGGTGGGCACCAAATAATTTTGAGCCTTAAATCCTTTTTTCTAAAACCGTAAACCAGACAACGTTACAAACCTTAAAAGTCCTAACTGAAGCAAGGGTTAATTCGAAAGCAATACTGTAACGAGAGTATGGTAACATGACTCATAAGAGGTTTGCTAATTTTTTGAGTTGGTATCACTCCATCCTTTTACTATCTTTTGTACAAAGATTTTCGATGTTTAAACATCTTTTAATAAAAGTTTTCTGAACTTCAAGACAAACATGAGCTTTGCATTACGATTATCATTCTTAGAGAAAACATTCTTTGTATATGAATAAGTGCTTAAACGTCAAGTAAGCTTGCATAATGAGCATCCGACGAAAGTTTGATTATTTCAATGGACAAATTGCTTCAGGATGTGTTGAAAGGTAAATAATTTGTGATAATGGTCTTAATCCGGGGCAGAACTTTTATTGACTATTGAGTAAAAGAATAATAGTTTGAGAAATGATCTGAAGCAGATTGCAAAAGTTTGATTGCCTTGAAGTCTCCGTCGAGCAGTGGTGAATTAATTTCAGTTGGTCCTGAGGGACGTATCTCTTCAAGTATCCAATTGAAGAATGAGATAATCCAAGTCGAGAAATATTGTCGTGTACTAATCTACTTTCAAGAGGTAAATCAGCCACCCAAAGGTTGTGTTATCACCAAAACTCTATAATTTCTCATTTCTCCGTGAGCATGAGGCGGGAAAAAGTTTGTCAAGACTCTGTTGAGCTGGGGCAAGCATGTTGAATACTCTGTTGAGTAAGTGTCCAGCCAAGCTGGGGCACTCAAGTCAAGATTTAATCCCTCAAAGTACATTCAATCTAGGGTAGTTACAGTAAGGTTCAAAGAATTTCTCAAAGTGTTGAGTAATCAGGGGCACTTGCTCAAGCATGGTTAAAACCATCTCCGACTTTGGTTAGCCAGGAGTCGTGTTCCAAAGTTCATAACATTGGGGAAGATTATCTTCGATGATACAGATCTCAGAAAGTCTTCTCGAGGCAATTATTTTCAAAAGGCCCTGTGTACTAGGGCAAAAATTATGCAGGGGAATTTTCTCCTCTTCAAGGGGTTATCAGATCAAGTCCATACGCAGGCTAAAAAATTTATGAATTTGAAAATCATTTTGAGAAGTCAGTATTGTTATCCTCAACTCGTCAAAGTCTTGATTCCATTTATTGATGTTCCTCTATCTGAAGTCGGGATCATTATCTCTAGTTGAAGTGTGGATCGTCATCCTTAGCAGGATACGAGCAGCAACGCAAAGATCATTCAAGGTTGTTACCCATACGAGGTTCATGATGGAAACGCTATTTGACAAAAGTCTGTCTGCTAAGGGGTTTCCCTTCAGAGATTCGTATTCCCCATCAAAGCATTCCTCATTTCTCTGCAGGAGGAGAATGAATTTCCTCTCCCCGAAAATTTAGAAGTTGTTTGAAGTCAAGATGATTTCGGTTCAGTGGACTGCAATTTATTTTTGCAGCATCTTCTCCAAAGTCCACTTTTCAGTGGCATTCCTCCTCGGAGTTGACATGATGAAGTTGTAATCTTGCATCGTAGTTCTTACCCAGTGGTTGGTAGTTTGAGTTGTTTATTCTTCAGTGAAGTTTGCTATTCCAAACAGGGGCATATTGCCACAATTTCTCTTTTTACAAGCATCATTGTCTTTTGTTACAAGAAGCATGCCAGCAAATGAATCAAGAAAGGTCTGTATACGACTAACATGAGGATTTCTGTATTATGGGACCCAATTTCCCTAATGAATGCTCACTTATGCTCAAGACAGAATCATTCATCCTCAGTGAAGGTGTGCTCTCGCTCAAACGGAATTCCTCATCCCCAGTAGAAGCATACCCATGTGTAATCCCCGCTAAATTTAGCACTCTTGATGAGAGTTTGTTTAAGAGTTTGTCCCTTTCAGAGGGCTTATCTCCGAAGAAGTGCATTCCAATAGGTCTTGTATAATCTTCTTCTTCTTCAGCGTAGTCTACTTAGCTTTGACAAATCTTGGAAAAATCATTTCATTGGATTGGATACCTTTGTTATATCCTCTTGAAGTCGATACCATGTGTCTCCTTGGTTGGAATTTATATCCATAGTGAGGTTGTCTTTCATCGTCCCCATGAAGTTTATATCTTTTCTCCCCATGGAAGTTTTGCCCAAGTCAGGTTTTCTTGAAGAAATGTTTGATTAACATGCTTATTATGCCCAGTAGAGCAAGTCTCCCAGTTTTTCTGGAACGATATGCATAGACGAATGTTGTTTAGGGCTCTTTTATCCCTAGTGATGGAGTATTGCCAAAATATTTCATCGGTGGAGTTTTGAATCTCAAGCTTATAGTTCAAATATGCCCTTCTCTTCCTCAAGTGAAGATTGTTACTCTCGATGGTGGTATTCCACGTGTGGCCTGGGTAGAATTATTTTATTCAAGAATTTTTGTGATCCCCTAGTCGAAGTCACTTTTATTGAGGACTTACATCAGAAGATCCCATTTCCCATCAAGATTCTCTTTATCATTGGAAAGAGATGTTGGATTATTCCCCGGGAAGTTGGGATTTTGATCGGAGTTCAAAATTTCCTCCGAACTGCAATTTATTTTGGCAGTATTTTTCCCTAGTAAAGGCAGACTTTCTCCCTGAGTATCCCTCATTCTTAGTGAAATATGTTTCTTTCCAGGTTTTCTAGGAAGAATCATTTTACTCACTAACCAGAGATTTTGGTATATTCCCCTTGAAGTCAACAGTCTGTGGCTTCCCTAGTGAGGTTTGCACTTGTTCTCCCCATGAAGTATGTATTCTCCTACTCAGTGAGGTGTGCACTCTCACTCTCTCCAATGGGGTTTGCCTATATCAGAGTTCTTGAAGAGACTCATGTTTATCTATAGGAGATTCTAGTTTTTTATCCTCATGAGGACGACCATCATCTGCAATGAAATAATTTCTACTCCCAGTATAAAACTTCTTGCCGGCTCGAATCTTATAGAGATGGCTATACCTAGTGCAATGGATATGGTTGATATTCCCATCTAAAGTTTTTATGGCTCCCCAACATAAAAGGAAGTCTTTATACCCACTCGAAGTCGAATTTAGAGAACCTGTCGAAGCAAGGTACCTATTATTCCCCAGTGGAACTATTCTTCTTTCCCTAGTGGAGCAAGTGTCTTGTCTCCCCAGTGTGGTGTGCATAGGAGTGCCAGTCATAACTTGTTTCCCATTGATAGAAGATTTTGTTGAGATATCTCTAGTGGAGTTTCTATCCCGAGATGTTTGTTTCTTCCCCTAAGGTAACCTTACTTTTAAGATATTTCCCCAGCAGAGTCGCCAGTTCAGTGATACAGTGGGATAAATGACTTGGGTGTTTTGCGTTTTATCGCAAATGTTGTGGTTAGCAAGAGTCACCACCGGCTTTTCTTTTATCCAAAAGGAAAGGTGAAAAAGCACAGGAAAGACCTTTGAGATTGTTTCTTGAGTTCGGGGGGTAGATTATGAAAAGGGAAGGTATTATCACCCTTTTCATCCATGGTTTTCCATGGGCTCTTAGTTACTTGCTAGATCACTTGATTTTGTTTGAAATTGTGCTTTGTGTGGTTGTGAAAGTATTTTTGAAAAGAGGCCATTTGTTTAGGCAAACTTTGTAATGATTCTCGTTCGTAAGAATGTATACAAAGTGTTTGATCTTTTGAAAATGTTTTCAAGTTTTGAAAGATGTTTTGAAAGTGTTGGTGTTTGTTTTGAAAATAGCAATGATGTTTTTGTTTTGAAATAGAGCAAGTAACAAGGAACATTCTACCTACTTAAAAGTATTGCATGTTCATTTCCTTTCTCCTTTGACATTGTTATTGTGGTACGGTGGGAGAACTGACTTGGGATTTTGCGTTTGTGTTCACAAATGTTTTGGTTTAGCAAGAGTCGCCAACGACTTTTTATTTTATCCTAAGGAAAGGTCAAAAAGCACAGGAAAGACCTTTGAGATGTTTTATTGGGTTCGGGGAGTAGATTATAGAAAGGGAAGGTATTAGCACCCTTTCTATCCATGGTTTTCCATGGGCTCTTAGTTACTTTCTTAGATCACTTGCTTTGCTTTTCAATTGTTTGAAATGGTGCTCTTCAATTGTTTGAAATGGTGCTTTGTGTGTGGTTTTGAAAGATGTTTTGAAAAGAGGCCATCTTTGTGGCAACCTTTGTAGTGATTCTTGTTTGAATGTATACAAAGGTGTTTTTGTCTTTTGAAAAGTTTTCAATGTTTGAAAGTAGGGTTTTGAAATTGTGTTTTGAAGTGTGTTTTGAAGATAGCAAGGATGTTTTTGAAAGTTTTGATCAAGTAACTAAGAGTCGTCTACCCTATTTTACTCAAAGATCTTTCTTATGTTTTTAACCCTTTTAACAGTGTTGTTTCACCATTGTATTTGGTGAACAACCTTGTGTTAGGATGTTTAACGGGACAGGCGCGGGTCATCGTATAGACCATGATAGCAATAGTGTCAAGTATTTTTTTTTGCAATTTTCTTGAGGGACTTGATCATTTTGTTTAGGCAACTCAGATAGCGTCATCGGGGGACTATGATCTTTTGTTTTGTTTTTGTTTTGCCAAAATAATTGACATGCATACCATGGCCCATTTTTGAAGGCAACAAGTGGATTGTAACCCTAGAGGTGCAAGTGTGCATTGTGTTTATTTTCATACATTGTTATCTTGGATTAGGTCAAACTAATTGTTGATTTTATTTTGCATACAAACCCTAGGTCTAATCATGGCATAGTTGAAAGCATTTAAAGGTGCGAGAATTTAAATTCTACACTATTACAACATGATATAGGGAGGGGGGTACAAATTTTAATTGGGGATTATTTTGCAAGAAATTAAATCCTAAATTATTACGACCATATTGAATGGGTAAGGCATAATATTAAATATACAATATTTAAATAAATATAATAAATATTAAATAAAGTGTATTATGCAAAAAAATGCTTTTTATGTATGAAAAAGTATTTTTAATGTGAAATGTAAATAAATAAAAAGTCAATTTCAATTATTTTATTTTTTAGGGCAAAACCCTAATTTCTTAAATAAATAGTATTATTTATTATTTATATACAATAATGTATCAATTTGTACAAAAATACAAGTATATTGAAAAAATGGTATTTTTAGTATAAAATATTAATAAAAATAAAAATGTATTATTTTTGTGTTTTTGTTCTAATTATTTAATAAAATATATTATATATGCATATATATGTATTAAATATATTAAGTGTATAAAAATAAAATAAATTATTTACAAAAATGTATATATTTCAAGAAAATGTTTTCAAATGTATATAACAATAAAATAAAT
Source organism: Vicia faba (assembly GCA_948472305.1). Lineage (NCBI taxonomy): Eukaryota > Viridiplantae > Streptophyta > Magnoliopsida > Fabales > Fabaceae > Vicia > Vicia faba. Next base: position 781,721,613 of record OX451740.1, read on the forward strand.
TACTTAAGTATTATTTGTATAATTTTTAAGTTTTATCAAAAGAACATAAATTTTTTAAACATGTTTACATTAAGAAAAAATTAGAATAAAATATCTAATAAATGAAAAAAAAATGTGAAAATATTTTTTGAATATTTTTTATGCTTGCAAATAAAATATCAAAGTCAGAGAAAAAATAAAAATGCAAAAATAATGAAAATAAAAAGCAATGGGCCAAGGGGTGCTGAAAGTGAACTGAGGGGGTGTCAAAAGCAAAGAAGTCCAGGCCCAGCCCAGAATCAACTTCATCTTCTTCCTTTGAACAGAAGCGCGCGCGTGTTATGTACAAAATGCTATCTCCTGATTATGTGCTTTTTTGACAAAACTCATAACATGAAACTTGTAGAGCATCAAACAACGAATCTAACCATATAAAAAACTTAAGCTAACTCTCAAAGACCAGAGAGAATTTATCTGGCCCTAATTCTTAAGCTAGTTTTTTCAGAAAGTTCATGAACAAAATTCTCCTAGCACGATTAATATAAATGAAAATTAAGCACATGTATGGTTTCAGGGCTATGAATATAACATCTTTCATTCACAAACCTAAGTCTAACTATTCCTAAATAGAGAGATAGAAGTTCATGAAATACCTGTTTCAGTTGACTTCGAGCTGGACAATGCAGCAACTTCCAAGGGTGCTTGAGGTTCTTTTTAGCTTGCCTGATGTCCAATGAAGCTTTCCCAATGCTTAGTTTGTTTTGAAGTAGCTTGAATCGTGCTACAGAACTCAACCTGCAAAGCTTTGAAACAAAAATGACAATGTGTGTTAATGGTGTTACAGCTAGCAATGGAGGTCTGGAATAGTTCAGGAGAGTTGAATGGAAGGTTTTGGAACAAGTTTGAGGCAAAACGCACGAGGGAAAATGGAGATGGAGGTGGTTCTGCAGGGCTTGCCCTGTTTTGCAGAAAAATGGTGATTTTGTGTACAAGGAGGTTTGAGTGGTGAAGAGCTCGTGTTTATGACTCAAAGGGTTGTGTTAAATGTGTTTGCAATGTTTGTGTAAGCTGACTATGGATGGTTTTTGAGTTGGGAAGATTTTAGACAAATTTCTTCTTCTTGAAGCAAGAGTGTGTAACTTGTGATTACAGGCCTGTACCCTCTATCTTGTAAGCTTCATAACTTGCCCTTGATACTTGAAATTTGTGGATTTGATCTTGCCTCAGAGATATGGCCCCATGCCTCATAGATCTTGGTTTGACATAAAGTGTAACTTTTAAAAAATGGCAATATACCTTTTTCCAAATAGGGATTAGTTTTGTGTGCAATGTCCAAATGGCCAAGATAATGCATTAGCTCAGTGGATTTGCATTCAATTAAGGAGTGTAAAATGGTTTAGAGGCCTGCAAGCTAGCACAAAGCATGCTGATTTGAAAATGCAAGTTGTATGAACATGTATTGGCCATGGATCAAAGTGAGTTTTTGCCAACTTCAAGCATTCGATTCTCTGTAACCACAAAGGTGTTTGAGGAGTTCTTCGACAATTTGGAAAGCTTGCAACATTTACTATAATCCATATTTAAAATGCAACTTGAAACTCCAAGCATAACTATGTGAAAAATGGCCAAGAAGATGGATCAAAATCCGGCCCAAACTAGGGCAAAATTTCTCTAAGTTAAAAGTTTTAGGTACCCTTGTTCCAAAAATCATAACTTGACATACAAGCCTCTTTTGAGAAAACTTTGTGAATCAAAGTTGTAGACTTTGTGATGGACTACAACTTTCATGTTGCAAGTATTGTTTGAATCCATTTGCATCTTGTTGAAAAAATGGGACAAAGTTAGGAAAAAATAAGAAAATTTTATTACTTAGAAAAATTCTAAGTTATGAAAATTTTCCATTTTAAACCCTAATTTGCATTTTTGGGTTTCTTGATGAACAATTTTCATAATTTTACATGTCTTGATGAAAAATGACCCTTGGCACTTGATTTTGACCAAAAAGTCAAAGTTTTACTTTTCAGTATACAGTCAAATTTTGATCAGTTGTCTGAAAAATTCATCTGTCAATCCTATGCATTTGAGATCTTTTGAACTTGTTGAATGAGTCAAGATGATGTAATTGAGTCCTTGAGTCCATGGTTGATCTTGATTTGCCATTGGTTATGTCAAAGAGTAAAAAATTGCCTTTGTACAGTCAAAACCCTAAAAATGACCATTTTGCCATTTTGATGATCTGATCAAATTTCTTGTGGAATTGTGATCCAAACTTGATTAAATGGTTCATATGAGTTCATAATGTTGATGTGGGTCAAAATTCATGAGTTTTGACTGTCAATTGGCCACAGTTGACTTTTTCCCCAATACAGCTGATTTCTAGGTCAACTGTCCAATTGACTGGGCAAAAATTTGAATCAAGGCTTGAGACTTGGTATGGACAAACTTAGGAGTACAACATGAAGTATGGAAGTAAATTTGGGCATTGTAGGTCAAAATATCCCTGTGCAGACTCAAACCCTAATTTAGGTCAACAGTGCAAGGAGGTGTCTTGAGCAGAGCCAACCCTAGCTTGATCTTGAGTTCCAAGAGTCTTGTGATGAGAAATGTTGATGAAATGAGAGGGCAAATTTTTGGGTACAACAGTTTCCCCTGTTCAATCTTCTTGAACCTGAAGAGTTAGATTGGCAAGTTTGCCTTTCGCGTCTCGAAGGTAAAAGAGGATTGGACACTAGAGTGCCCGTAAATTTGCACTCATCAAAATATAGATGAGGAAATGTGCTTAAAGATGCCATTTGGAGATGGTAGAATCTTGCTGGAGATGGTCTTAAAGATGCCATCCAATAATGTTTGTTGAACTATAATGTTGTAGGTCGGAAGAATGAGCATCAAGATGGTATCCGTGTCTGGAATGCATTTGAACTGTATCTGGAGACTAAGTCTATATGAGCAAAGGAATGGCGTCCGTGTCTGGGGCGTATCCGAGTTGTAACTGTATTTGAACTTTGAATGAATATCAGAATGACTGTCGTTTCTGGAGTGTATCTGTATTGTATCTGAATTCTGAATGGGCGACAGGGAAACATCAGTGGATGGAGCATCTTTGGGTTGGGGATAAATTCTGAATTAGTGACAGAATGACAATCGTGTCTGGAGCGTATCTGGATTGTATCTGAAGTTGAGATCTGTATGAGTAGCAGAATAACTTCCGTGGTGACTGCACTGGGGAGAATTAAACTACTGGTGTAAAGGCCGGAATGGCATCCGCGTCTGGAGCGTATCTGAACTTGTGGTTGATAGTTGAATCTGAATGAGAGATTGAATGGCTGCCGTGTCTGGAGCGTATCTAGTCTGTATCGGATTGCTGAAGTCTGAATGAGTAGTAGAATGACCGTCGTGTCTGTGGTGTATTTGTACTGTATTTTGACTTGAAATTGTGAATGAGTAATAGAATGACTGCCGTGTCAGGGGTGTATCTATACTGTATCTGAATAATTGTTATCAACAGCCTTTTAATCTTATCCTGAAAAGGGTAAAATGTTAGCTAAAACACAAAGTTATGTTGCATGATGTGTATGATGTAATGAATTGTGTTTCATCAATGTTTATGATATATGAATGTAATGGTTATGCATGTAAGCTGAGAAACTGTCTTGCTGAGGAAAATAAATCCTTGATAACTGGAGACAATGAAATCCTTGACTGCTGCCGGGGAAAGTGAATCCTGACCGATGCTGAGGACTCGAAAATCTCTGTTGAAGATGAGAAACCCTTGCTGACTGCTTGGGGATTAAAGATCTCTGATTATTTGAGAAGGAGAAATCCCTTGACCACTGTTGGAGATTTGAAAATCCTCGGCGATTTGTGGGGATTAACAAGGCCTTTGACGACTTCTGCAGGGAATGAGAATTTTTCATGACTTTCTTGGGATATAGGGAAAACTATGAAAAATCGCTACTAGGGGAGTTAAAACCTAGGAGGCTTATGCTTGGAAAAAGGAGACCGAGAATCCTCGATCTTGCTGGGAGATAACTCTGTGGGGGGAAATGTTCACTATTCTGGCTCCGCTGGGGATAAGATTTTCAGGGTTTTCGGGCTCCACTGGGGATCTTGAAGCTTAACTCTGATGGGAATTTTGAAACTTAACTCAGCTGAGGAATCAAGTTTTAGAACGTATTGGCTCTGCTGAGGATCTTGAAGCTTAACTCCGCTGGGGAAATATACTCCCAACTTTAGCTTTGTTGAAGATCTGAATGATGTATCGTAGGGGGATTTCTTCTGAAATGGCACAAAGATATCTTCCTACACCTTCAATCTATCAGTAAGTATCCCTTTTCAATTTCGTTTTATTTGTAAGCAGTGATTATATTCAAATGCATATGCCTATTTAACAAAACATTAGACGTTTTCAAATAAAACATAAGTGTAAAAAGAAAAGGAAGGCAAGCAAATTTCTGCACTTTGAAGTATCTTTGTATTTAATTTTCGTGAGTATCTTTGTACAAAGGAGACAACCATCCTAGTAAGAGAATGTTGTCGTAAAAATTGAAAAATTTTATACAAAAGAAAGATTACTACGTGTAACAATTCCATGGGATTCCCATTCTGCTATAGCCTTCACAACTCTGAATATCTTGTCCATTTGCTGCTTCGTCCGCCGATGACTGGATTGATCAGAAGCTTGGAGCTTTTTGGTGAAGAGATCATTCTTAAAGTGATCTGACGATACATAGTCATACGCTTTAATTCCCTAACTTTTGCCTGGACCTCCCTTTTGGGTTTTCGATCCACCGGGAAACCCTTTTTTGCCCAAGTCTCCCTTTCGGGTTTTCAACTTGCCGGGTGTACAAATTTTTTTTGTTTTGTCCCTAATTTTTGCCTGAACTGCCCTTTTGGGTTTTCGATTCACCGAGATGCCCATTTTTTCCCAAGTCTCCCTTTTGGGTTTTCAACTTGTCGGGTTATTTTATGCGTAGTATCTTTTGACTATGTCTGCATTCGCAGGGTGCGGCAAGTCGTCTCCGTCCATGGTGGTCAGAATCATTGCCCCACTAGAAAAGATGCTCTTGATCACAAATTGTCCTTCGTAGGTAGGAGTCTACTTGCCCCTGGGATCACTTTGCAGTAAGATGATCCGCTTGATTACAAGATCTCCGACTTGATATACCTGACGCTTGACTTTCTTGTTGAAAGCCTTAGTCATCCGCTTTTGATACGTCTGACCATGACAAACAACAGTAAGTCGCTTCTCGTCGATCAAATTAAGTTGGTCAAGCCGGGTCTGAATCCAATCGTCTTCACTTAAACCAGCGTCCTTCATAATCCTTAAGGAAGGAATCTGAACTTCCATGGGTAGAACAGCTTCCATGCCATACGCCAAAGATAATGGGGTTTCCCCTGTTGAAGTACGTGCCGTGGTACGATATCCATGCAGAGCGAACGGTAACATCTCATGCCAGTCCTTGTAGGTGACTGTCATCTTTTGAATGATCTTCTTGATATTTTTGTTCGTGGCTTCAACAACACCGTTCATCTTCGGCCGGTAGGGAGATGAATTATGATGATAAATCTTGAACTGCTCGCATACTGCAGTGATCATAGTGTTGTTCAAATTTGTACCGTTGTCTGTGATGATCCTGTCGGGGACACCATACCGGCATATGAGGTTCTGCTTGATGAAGCAGGCAACCACTTCTTTGTAACCGAGGCATAGGAAGCTGCTTCGACCCACTTGGTGAAATAATCAATAGCGACCAAGATGAAGCGATGTCCATTGGATGCCGTAGGTTTGATCTCCCCAATCATGTCAATGCCCCACATTGCGAATGGCCAAGGAGCTATCAGAATGTTGAGGGGAACAAGAGGAATATGTACCTTGTCGGCGTAGACTTGGCATTTGTGGCAAGTATGGGAATGTCGATGACAATCAGCTTCCATGGTAAACCAGTAGTAGCTTGCCCTTAGAATCTTCTTAGCCATCGTATGTCCGCTCAAGTGGGTGCCAAATGTGCCACTATGTATTTCGGTCATGATCAACTCTGCTTCAGCTTTGTCCATACAACAAAGTAGAACACAATCATGGTTGCGCTTATAAAGGATGCCATTGCTTAGGAAGAACTTGGCAGCAAATCTCCTTAAGAACTTTTTGTCATTGACGGAAGCTCCTTCAGGGTATTCTCTAGTCTGGAGATACCTTTTGATTTCATGAAACCAGGGTTGTTCCACTACTTCTTCGGTATTAATCTCATGACAGTGTGCAGGTTCGTCCATTTGCTCGATGGTAATTTGGGGAGCCTCTTTATCCTAGTTGAGTTTAAACATGGAAGACATTGTAGCCAGAGCATCTGCTAGCTGATTTTCTTCTCGTGGGAAATGCTCGAAGGTAATCTGCTCGAAATGAGGCAACAACGTCAAGACATGTTCTTTGTATGGGATAAGATTAGGATGCTTAGTGTCCCACTCTCCTTTGACCTGGATGATAACCAAAGCCGAGTCCCCAAATACGACCAAAGATTTGATTCCCAAGTCTATGGAAGCCTTGAGACCAAATAAGCAAGCTTTATATTCAGCCATGTTGTTGGTACAACTGAAGCAAAGTCGGGCAGTGAAGGGTGTATGGAAACCTTCCAGAGAAATGAGTACCGCACTGATACCGCTGCCAAGTGCATTTGAAGCACCATCAAAGTACAGGGTCCATCGGGATCCTTGTTCAGGTCTGTCATACAGTCCGTTACTTTTAACGTTGTCCAATGTCATGATGTCCTCGTCAGGGAAGTCGAATCTCATAGATTGATAATCTTCGACGGCTTGATGAGCTAGATGGTCAGCTAGTACACTCCCCTTTATAGCTTTTTGGGTAGTATACTGGATATCATACTTAGTCAGGATCATCTGCCATCTAGCGATTCTTCCAGATAAATCAGGCTTCTCGAAGATATACTTGATCGGATCCATCTTGGAAATCAGCAAAGTGGTATGAGTCAACATATATTGCCTTAGCCGGCGAGCAACCCATACCAAAGCGCAACAAGTTTTCTCGAGCAGTGAGTAGCAAGTCTCACAGTCGGTAAACTTTTTGCTAAGGTAATAAATGGCATGCTCTTTTTGGCCAGACTCGTCATGTTGGCCTAGTACGCATCCCATTGAGTTATCCAAAACAGTCAGATACATGATTAAAGGCCTTCCTTCGACGGGTGGCATCAAAATAGGAGGTTCCAGTAAATACTCCTTGATCTTATCAAAAGAAATTTGACAATCATTGTTCTATTCAACCACCTGATCTTTCTTCAACAACTTGAAGATTGGCTCACAGGTAGATGTCAGGTGAGAGATGAACCTCGCAATATAGTTTAAGAATCCCAAGAATCCTCTAACCTCCTTTTCAGTACGGGGGGCAGGCATTTCTTGTATAGCCTTTACTTTAGCTTGATCAACCTCAATGCCTTTGTTGCTGACAATAAATCCCAAAAGTTTACCAGACCTAACTCCAAAAGTGCACTTGCTTGGGTTCAGTCAGAGCTTATACTCCTTCAACCTGGCAAACAGCTTTTCCAAATGATCAAGGTGTTCCTCTTCTGTCTGTGATCGAGCTATCATGTCGTCTACGTAGACTTCGATCTCATGATGTATCATATCATGAAACAAAGCTACCATGGCGTGTTGATAGGTTGCCCCTGCATTCTTCAATATGAATGGCATCACTTTGTAGCAGAAGGTACCCCATTGCGTGACAAAAGTAGTTTTCTCCATGTCCTCGGGGGCCATTTTGATCTGGTTGTATCCCGAGAATCCATCCATGAAGGAAAATACTTTGTGTTGAGCTGTGTTGTCAACTAAGATGTCGATGTGTGGCAGTGGAAAATCGTCTTTAGGGCTAGCCCTGTTTAAATCCCGATAGTCCATACACATTCTGACTTTGCCGTCCTTATTAGGCACAGGCACAATGTTAGCAACCCATTATGGATAGGAAGTAACAGCCAGAAAGCCAACGTTGAATTGCTTCATTACCTCAGCTTTAATCTTCTCAGACATGTCAGGCCTCATCCGGCGGACTTTTTGCTTGATCGGTGGACAATCCTCTCTTGTAGGGAGACGGTGAACCACGATATCTGTGTCTATCCCTGACATGTCTTCATAAGACCAGGCGAAGATTTCAACATATTCGTTCAACAATTGCACTAAGCGCTCCTTGACACTTGGTTCCAGGTTGCCATCCACTTTTACTTCTTTCCTGTCTTCCTCTGTCCCTAAGTTGATGGTTTCTAGCAGCTCTTCGTGAGGTAGAATAGCCCTCTCTTCTTATTTTAAAAGTCTGGCTAACTCTCCTGGAACTTCACAGTCTTCGTCAACTTCGTACTCAGCATGATTGACCAAATCTTCAGAGTTATAGAAGGCTAAAGCAGAATAGTCACCCATGGAATCCGGAGTGGATGGGTACCTACATTTGTGAGTGTGGGTGTGTGTAAGGGATAGCCATCCTTAAACAAACAAAAATGCAAAAGGAAAGAAAATGAACATAGCAGTTTATAGATGAAAAACGTCTAATGATTCATTAAAACATGGCATATGATAATGAAGAAGATCAAGCCCTTACAAATGGACCTACATGCCTCGGGCAAGGCATGAGGTGAAAATAGTGTGCAAATTGTTTAGTTATTACAGACCATAAATGGGAAATTGTTCAAAGATAAAATTACTGGTTGATAAAGGTGATGGGAATAAAATCCTTTACTTCCCAATTGCTCAAACCCCCTTCGATGGTCGGAAAGATCCAATCTTCAAAGTGGCTCTCTTCATCTTCATCTTCTACAACATTGATTCCATGGTGAGAGATCTTGACGGGTGGTCCTCCAGCCTTGGAGCGACGCATAGCCTTTTGTCCTGCAGCAGTGAACCTTAACCCAAACTTGTCCGTCTTATGGGGAAAATCAGGAAATTTCCCTCATACTGTACTCTTCCCCTCTTTAATCACAGCCTTTGCGTCTTTGAGAGATGCCATTCTAGATACATGTTTGGGAATGATATGCACCTCAACCATTATCTTCGCAACTGCTACCTCAGGAGAAACTTCCTCAAAATGTTGGAAAGGCGTTTCGATGAACTCGCCATCCAACTCCACATAGCGGAAGGAATTGAGATGACTTATCATGTACTCTTCCTCACCGTGCACTGTTATAATCTTAACCATAACAGGATATTTCAGCATTTGGTGCAAAGAGGAGGTAACTGCCCCGACATAATGGATCCACGATCTTCCTAACAAACACGAATATGACGGGCGGATGTCCATCACGTAAAAGGTGGAGTTGAAAACTTATGTGCCTACTTTGATAGGAATTTCAACCTCTCTATGAACCATTCTTTTGGACCCATCAAAGGCCCTAACAACGATGTTACTAGGTTTGAGGGTCAATCCTTCGCAGTCCAAACGGTCTAAGGCTTTCTTCGGAAGCACGATCAAGGAAGAACCAGTATCAACTAAGACATGGGCGAGGGTGGTTCCCCTGCATTCAACTGAAACATGTAGCGCGTCGTTGTGTTTCCTTCCTTTGGGAGTCAAGTCCGCATCAGAAAAGCCCAGGCCATTATCAGCAGTAAGACTGGCCACACACTCCTGAAACTGGTCAGCTGAAGTCTCTTGGGGTACATGTGTCGCCTTCAAAAATTTGATCAGGGCCTTAGCATGGGCCTTAGAGCAGAGTATAAGAGCCAACATTGAAATTTTAGAAGGGGTATGCCCTAACTGTTCCACAACGTCGTAATCACTTTTTCTGATTATTTTCAAGATTTCATCCATTTCTTTCTGAGTTGTTTCGGGGATAACCACAGCATGAGCCTTCGTCCTGACAGGCACTTCTAGTATCCCCTTACCCTTATTGGTAGTATCAGCATATGGTCTTACTTCAGGAGTATCCAATTCTTCAATCATTGGGCCTTGCACAGATGGTCCAACAGGTACAAAAGCTTTCAAGGGTCCAAAAACTGCTCGAGGGGGAGCAATCTCCGGAGAAAATATCTGGCCGCTGCGGGTTATCTTTCTTGTACCCGCAATGTTCCCTATATCAGAGTTTTCTTCTTCAGAATTTTCTTGGACTGCCTCAATTTTTTTGATACCATGGTAGAATATTTCTCCCCCATAGTTCCATGGTATCGTTTTGCTGGATTGGTACGGGACAGGTCCCGGCATGGTGATCTTTAATGGTACACATTTAGAGTTGGGTGTAATCCTGACAGGCCTTTTACAAGCCTTGGGAGGATTGTCGGAAATGGTTATGATCGCAATATCGTTGGTTGAAATAGCAAAAGTAGCAAGAGTAACAGGATTGAAGGTATCAACAGGGGTTTTTGGAAAAGTATCTATTGGGTATCCATCAGGCGTTGGACACCTGACTTCAACATTGGGCAATCACCTCGTATGTTCAAACAAAAATAGCAGTCTTTACTACAACCAGGAAAGATCCCGAATCTCATCAAATTCTCTTTAATCACAAGTAACGGCGTCAACCGGTCAACAACATCAGTAACATGAAGGTCCTCCATAACACCATGAACATTATTACCGTGCTTGGGCATCAAAGCAGAAATCACATTGGGCTTCTCAGGCGCATCGAATTCTACTTCTTTGGCATCAATCAAGTCCTAGATTTTGTTCTTAAGCGCCCAGCAATTATTGGTATCGTGCCCAACACTGTCGGAATGGTAAGCACATTTGGCATTGGAGTGGTAGTATGGAGAGGAGGTGTTAGGGTTCTTTGGCGCTTCCTTCAAACTGGTAAGATTCAACTTCAACAAATGGGGGAGTACCTGAGCTGGCGTCATGTTGATGCGGGTGAACTGCCGTTGTGGCCTTTCTACCCGTTGTTGATTAGGTCTCGACTGATTGTTACGAGGTTGATCATTTGACGAGTTTTGAATCATCACAGCCCCTATAGTCGGTCGACACTCGATTCTTCCCTGACCCTTTTGAGAATTAACAGCAGAGGCTTCCTTCTTAGCCGGGAAGGCTTTCTTAACAGCTGTGGATGCGGAAGCATCCTTCTGAATCTTTCCACCTTTAATACCGGCCTCGACCCTTTCGCCGGTCAAAATTAGTTCAGTAAATCCCGCGGAAGAACTCCCGATTAGATGATTGAAGAAGGGGCCAGACAGGGTCCCCAGAAACATGTCAACTAACTCCCTATCTGAAAACGGTGGCTACACCCTCCCAGCCAGATCACGCCACTTCTGTGCGTACTCTTTAAATCCTTCATTGGAAGCCATCCATATACTTTGTAGCTGAGTACGAGTGGGCGCCAAATCAGCATTGTATTGATATTGACGATAAAAAGCGGAAGCTAAGTCTTCCCAATTATGAACCTCTAATCTCTCGAGCTGGTAGAACCAGTCCAACTGCGTTCCTGACAAGCTGTCTTGAAAAAAGTGCACCCAAAGGTCTTTATCAGATGAATGGGGTTGGATCTTTCTGACATACGATCTCAGGTGCATCTTTGGGCACGACAGACCGTCATACTTGGCAAATGTTGGCACCTTGAACTTGGGAGGGATAACAATCCCAGTTACCAGCCCTAGTTCTTCAAAATCAAAACCGGGTACCCTCTGCAACTCCATGGCTGCCAATCTATCCTCAAGATTCTTATATTTATCATCCGCTGGAGGATACTGTTGTTCGGAGTAGTGTTTGCCTTCTTCCTCTTCCTCCTCTTCAACCTCAAATTCAGAAGGTACAGTAGTCCCTTTCCCTTTATCGGCCCCTTCGTCAGACATTGAGGGGAACTCAAGAACCTTTATGACATTGCTTTCAAACCTTCTTCCAAAAGTGGCTACTCCAGGCCTCTTTTTCTTTTTCTCTTTATTCTTCTCCAACGGAGCTTTGAGGTCCTCTTGACCCTTTTCCAAGGTCATGAGGAGTTGTTGGTATTGTGAATTTTGTGCCTGCAGATCCTTTATCGTTTGCTCCAAATCCATCTTGCTGAAATAAATAGCAGAAAGATAAGGAAACCTGGTGTGAAGACCTGTTTATGCATATGATGAATGGTATGTTATTCATGTAATTCATTCAAGGATTTAGAAATTCAAATTTGTTGTAAACAAAAAGGAACGCACGTCATATTAAGAAGAAATTGTTAGTACATAAGTGCCCCATGGGCAAAATATTACAAAATTCTTAATGAAAAAAGACATTGCGCATCCTCTTTGGTGCGATGTAAGTGTTGAGAGTTTCCTCCTCATGAAGTCGGCGGGTAAGCTCCAAAACCTTCTTCTCACTGGCATAGAAGCTGGCTTCAAAAGTATTTCGTTCTTCCTTGAGTTGGATCCAACTCTTTTGCATTTCTTCCCATGATGTTGGCATGTCAGGATGTAGGATGGTGTATGGAACCTCTCCTTCCATAACAGGCTCTTTGATCAAGGGGAGAATATGAGGGTATGGCATCATAAGATTCTGGGTGCGGATTCGTACCCACTTGAGATAAGGCTCAAGGGGGATGGAATTCTTGTGCCCCAGTGTCTTACTATCTACCTTGTTGGGCATCCTCCAAGCTCTGATGAACCTTTGTCGAAGTCCTTGCGCATCGTTGTCGAAGTCAAAAACTAGGTCAGGAATCAGCATGTCATGAGGGTCATCCCTTCGAGCATATCCAAACTGTCTTAGAGCTAAACAGGGGTTGTAGGTAATGCCTCTCTTAATGCCAAGTAGTGGGACATTAGGAAATTCCCCACAACGATCAATGATGATGACATTTTCTCTGGACCGAGAACACCAATGTACATCAAAATGTGTGAGGGTCATCAATCGTTGTGACCACCTTAAACCCTGCTCATTCTTCAAAACTAATTGTGGAAGGTGAGAAATAAACCACCTTGCTAGGAGAGGTGTATAGCACATGAGAACACCTCTTTTCCTCATTGTTCGTGTGTAAAATGAGTGTAGGATGTCCCCAAGCAATATGGGTATAGGATTCCTGGATATGAAAATCTTGACAGCATTCACATCTATAAGCTGATCAGGGTTTGAGAACAAGACCAACCCATAGATAAGGAGTGCCACAATCTCTTCAAAGGCTTGTAGATCAAGAGAATTCCAGCAGTCTTGTGCCTTCTCAAACAAAAACTTTGCCAAGAAACCCTTGACACCACTTCTGGTTTCCCAATGTCCCTTGATGTCAGATTGTTGCAAGTGTAATGCTTGAGCAACATCTTCAGGCTTTGGTTCTTTTTCCGTACCGTTGTAGGGTAGTTGATGAAGAATAGGAATTCTCAAGAGTTGAGAAAATTCCTCCAAAGTGGGTACTAGCTGGTAATCAGGGAATGTGAAACAGTGGTGTAGGGGGTCAAAGAACTAGAAGAGGACTTTCACCATGTCTTCCTCAATGTTGGTGTTGACCAAGTTGAGGAGTCTACCATGTCTTTCACTGAATAGAGAGTTCTCTGGAATCCTGGAAGTAAGCTCCTTGAGTTAAGGAGGGATTCTCACAAGGTTGACTTGAATTGTTTTCCTGCGAAGAGATTCCATGACCTACAAAACAAGAACAAAGATGAAGATCCAAACCCTTGAAATGGTTAGTGGATGCATATGATGTTTTATGATATTCATGATGTATGCACAAGAACATGTACAAGCAAGTCACAGAAAACCCTAGTTTCAGGCTTGCATGAGGTTTCATAGGTAAGTACCCTCTTGAGTTTAGTTGGCTCAAAACCTGTCCTATAAATAGTAACTGGGTTCTAAGGAGCTCAATATCACTGGATTGTTTTATATGTTCATTGTTTTGGTTTAGCCACTTAACTAGCGACCAAAATATTCCAAGAAAACAACCCTTAATGAGTGTAGTATCGAGTATTTACCAACTTCGGACTGCACCAAAGCCGGTCATCTCACTACCCCTAATAAAAGGCCAAGATGGTCAAGTAAGGTTCTAAGAGTTTATTAGTGCTTCATGACATCACTCAGCGGCCCCGTATTCTTTTGATTGACTCAAAGGCTACTAGTACTCACAAATATGTCGCACTAATATAGCTATTGCTTCAACCGTGTCGGTATACCCCGCACAGTTTCCACAATGTATTGCTATTTACCTATGAATGTTTCCCAAATCCGGGTGGAAGATTTCAAGCCCAAACAATAGAACCAATTGTAAAGCACTCAAGGCAAACAATATAATCTTGCAAAGGGTGATCTAAGCCCTAAGGTTACTCCACTTTTAAAGAGGTCCCCAACAGAGTCGCCAGTTCTGTGGTACGGTGGGAGAACTGACTTGGGATTTTGCGTTTATGTTCGCAAATGTTTCGGTTTAGCAAGAGTCGCCACCGACTTTTTATTTTATCCTAAGGAAAGGTCAAAAAGCACAAGAAAGACCTTTGAGATGTTTTCTTGGGTTCGGGGAGTAGATTATAGAAAGGGAAGGTATTAACACCCTTTTATCCATGGTTATCCATGGGCTCTTAGTTACTTTCTTAGATCACTTGCTTTGCCTATAAATTGTTTGAAATGGTGCTCTTCAATTGTTTGAAATGGTGCTTTGTGTATGGTTTTGAAAGATGTTTTGAAAACAGGCCATCATTGTGGCAACCTTTGTAATGATTCTTGTTTGAATGTATACAAAGGTGTTTTTGTCTTTTGAAAAGTTTTCAATGTTTGAAAGTAGGGTTGTGAAATTGTGTTGTGAAGTGTGTTTTGAAGATAGCAAGGATGTTTTTGAAAGTTTTGATCAAGTAACTAAGAGTCGTCTACCCTATTTTACTCAAAGATCTTTCTTATATTTTTAACCCTTTTAACAGTGTTGTTTCACCATTGTATTTGGTGAACAACCTTGTGTTAGGATGTTAAACGGGACAAGCGCGGGTCATCGTATAGACCATGATAGCAAAAGTGTCAAGTATTTTTTTTTGCAATTTTCTTGAGGGACTTAATCATTTTGTTTAGGCAACTCAGATAGCGTCATCGGGGGACTATGATCTTTTTGTTTTGTTTTTGTTTTGCCAAAATACTTGACATGCATACCATGACCCATTTTTGAAGGCAACAAGTGGATTGTAACCCTAGGGGTGCAAGTGTGCATTGTGTTTATTTTCATACATTGTTATCTTGGATTAGGTCAAACTAATTGTTGATTTTATTTTGCATACAAACCCTAGGTCTAATCATGACATAGTTGAAAGCATTTAAAGGTGCGAGAATTTAAATTCTACACTATTACAACATGATATAGGGAGGGGGGTACAAATTTGAATTGGGGATTATTTTGCAAGAAATTAAATCCTAAATTATTACAACCATATTGAATGGGTAAGGCATAATATTAAATATACAATATTTAAATAAATACAATAAATATTAAATAAAGTGTATTATGCAAAAAAAATGCTTTTTATGTATGAAAAAGTATTTTTAATGTGAAATGTAAATAAATAAAAAGTCAATTTCAATTATTTTGTTTTTTAGGGCAAAACCCTAATTTCTTAAATAAATAGTATTATTTATTATTTATATACAATAACGTATCAATTTGTACAAAAATATAAGTATATTGAAAAAATGGTATTTTTAGTATAAAATATTAATAAAAATAAAAATATATTATTTTTGTGTTTTTGTTCAAATTATTTAATAAAATATAATATATATGCATATATATGTATTAAATATATTAAGTGTATAAAAATAAAATAAATTATTTACAAAAATGTATATATTTCAAGAAAATGTTTTCAAATGTATATAACAATAAAATAAATTACTTAAGTATTATTTGTATAATTTTTAAGTTTTATCAAAAGAACATAAAATTTTTAAACATGTTTACATTAAGAAAAAATTAGAATAAAATATCTAATAAATGAAAAAAAAATGTGAAAATATTTTTGTAATATTTTTTATGCTTGCAAATAAAATATCAAAGTCAGAGAAAAAATAAAAATGCAAAAATAATGAAAATAAAAAGCAATGGGCCAAGGGGTGCTGAAAGTGAACTGGGGGGTGTCAAAAGCAAAGAAGTCCAGGCCCAACCCAGAATCAACTTCATCTTCTTCCTTTGAACAGAAGCGCGCGCGTGTTATGTACGAAATGTTATCTACTGATTCTGTGCTTTTTTGACAAAACTCATAGCATGAAACTTATAGAGCATCAAACAACGAATCTAACCATATAAAAAACTTAAGCTAACTCTCAAAGACCAGAGAGAATTTCTCTGGCCCTAATTCTTAAGCTAGTTTTTTCAGAAAGTTCATGAACAAAATTCTCCTAGCACGATTAATATAAATGAAAACTAAGCACATGTATGGTTTCAGGGCTATGAATACAACATCTTTCATTCACAAACCTAAGTCTAACTATTCCTAAATAGAGAGATAGAAGTTCATGAAATACCTGTTTCAGTTGACTTCGAGCTGGACAATGCAGCAACTTCCAAGGGTGCTTGAGGTTCTTTTGAGCTTGCCTGATGTCCAATGAAGCTTTCCCAATGCTTAGTTTATTTTGAAGTAGCTTGAATCGTGCTACAAAACTCAACCTGCAAAGCTTTGAAACAAAAATGGCAATGTGTGTTAATGGTGTTATAGCTAGCAATGGAGGTCTGGAATAGTTCAGGTGAGTTGAATGGAAGGTTTTGGAACAAGTTTGCAGCAAAACGCACAAGGGAAAATGGAGATGGGGGTGGTTCTGCAGGGCTTGCCCTTTTTTGCAGAAAAATGGTGATTTTGTGTACAAGGAGGTTTGAGTGGTGAAGAGCTCGTGTTTATGACTCAAAGGATTGTGTGAAATGTGTTTGCAATGTTTGTGTAAGCTGGCTATGGATGGTTTTTGAGTTGGGAAGATTTTAGACAAATTTCTTCTTCTTGAAGAAAGAGTGTGTAACTTGTGATTACAGGCCTGTACCCTCTATCTTGTAAGCTTCATACCTTGCCCTTGATACTTGCAATTTTTGGATTTGATCTTGCCTCAGAGATATGGCCCCATGCCTCATAGATCTTGGTTTAATATAAAGTGTAACTTTTCAAAAATGGCAATATACCTTTTTCCAAATAGGGATTAGTTTTGTGTGCAATGTCCAAATGGCCAAGATAATGCATTAGCTAAGTGGATTTGCATTCAATTAAGGAGTGTAAAATGGTTTAGAGGCCTTCAAGCTGGCACAAAGCATGCTGATTTGAAAATGCAAGTTGTATGAACATGTATTGGCCATGGATCAAAGTGAGTTTTTGCCAACTTCAAGCATTCGATTCTCTCTAACCACAAAGGTGTTTGAGGAGTTCTTCTACAATTTGGAAAGATTGCAACATGTACTATAATCCATCTTTAAAATTCAACTTTAAACTCCAAGTGGAACTATGTGAAAAATGACCAAGAAGATGGGTCAAAATCCGGCCTAAACTAGGGCAAAATTTCTCTAAGTTAAAAGTTTTAGGTACCCTTGTTCCAAAAATCATAACTTGAGATACAAGCATCTTTTGAGAAAACTTTGTGAATAAAAGTTGTAGACTTTGTGATGGAATACAACTTTCATGTTGCAATTATTGTTTGAATCCATTTGCATCTTGTTGAAAAAATGGGACAAAGTTAGGAAAAAATAAAAAAAATTTATAACTTAGAAAAATTCTAAGTTATGAAATTTTTCCATTTTAAACCCTTGGCACTTGATTTTGACCAAAAAGTCAAAGTTTGACTTTTCAGTATACAGTCAAATTTTGATCAGTTGACTGAAAAATTCATCTGTCAATCCTATGCATTTGTGATCTTTTGAACTTGTTGAATGGGTCAAGATGATTTCATTAAGTCCTTGAGTCCATGGTTGAGCTTGATTTGCCATTGGTTAGGTCAAACAGTCAAAAATTGCCTTTGTACAATCAAAACCCAAAAAATGACCATTTTGCCCTTTTGATGATCTGATCAAATTTCTTGTGGAATTGTGATCCAAACTTGATCAAATGGTTCATATGAGTTCATAATGTTGATGTGGGTCAAAATTCATGAGGTTTGACTGTCAATTGGCCACAGTTGACTTTTTCCCCAATACAGCTGATTTCTAGGTCAACTGTCCAATTGACTGGGCAAAAATTTGAATCAAGGCTTGAAACTTGGTATGGACAAACTTGTGAGTCCAACATGAAGTATGGAAGTCAATTTGGGCATTGTAGGTCAAAATATCCCTGTGCAAACTCAAACCCTAATTTAGGTCAACAGTGCAAGGAGGTGTCTTGAGCAGAGCCAACCCTAGCTTGATCTTGAGTTCCAAGAGTCTTGTGATGAGAAATGTTGATGAAATGAGATGGAAAATTTTAGGGTACAACAGTTATCTTACCATTGATTTGGTAAATAACCCTATCTTTGGATGTAAAAGGGACGGGCGTGGGTTATTGTATAACCATGATTAACAATGTTGCAAGGTATCTTAGCACTTTTCTTTAGGGACTAAGATCATTTTGAAAGCAACTTTTGATAGCGTCATCGAGGGACTATGATCTTGTATTTTGCTTGTCTTTGATAAGATACCTCACATGCGTAATATGGTCATTTCTGTAAGGCAACCAAGTGGATTTACCCTAGGGGTGCTTGTGTGCAAGTGTATTGATTTCATGCTTTATTTTTGTCTTTAATTAGGGTTTGCTACTGATTGGTTTTAGTCTTCCATACAAACCCTAATTACTAGCATTTATATAAAGCGATAAATTGCGAAAAGTAAAATTACTACGCTATTACATCATTAGGGGAGGGGGTATACAAATTTACAAATGAGGATTTGCAAGAAAATTAAACCTAATTATCTATTACAACCATATTGAATATTGTACAAGAATTGAAAGTAAAATGCAATAATATGAATGGACAAAGAAATGATTTTTGTTTGATTTTCATGAAAGGGGTTTTAACCTAATTAAGAGAGATGATTAATGAAAAATAAACAAAATTTAAACCTAAATTAATTAAGAAGGAAATTTAGTTAAAAAATGTGTTTTAGGGTTTTTTGTGAAAAGGTTTTAACTTAATAAAAATAATATGAAAATTAATTAATTAAAATAAACCTAAGTTCTAAATTAATTTTAATTAAGAAAATAAATAATTAAACCCATGTCTAAATATTAATTATTAAAAAGAAATTAATTATTAAGAGAAATGTTTTTTAGTCTTTTTGTTTTATAAAAAAATAAAATATATAAGTGTAAATAATAAATAAAAATATTTTTGGATTTTTTCATTAATAAAAAAATAATAATAATAATAATAATATTTAAAAATAAAAGAAATAATAAAAAAAACAAAAATAAGAAAAAGAAAATAATAAAAGAAAATTGGGCCAGGTGGTGTCTTAGTAAAAAAAGGTGTATGAGGATAGCAAAAATATAAAAAAAGAGGCCCAAGACTGAAGGGCCCATCGCCTGTTTGGATCTCATGTTGTTGGCTTAGTGTGATGTACCATGGACCTACTCATGTGGTGCGTTTGTTCCAGTTATGCAATGATTAGATGGTGATGAGATAAGGACACTTGATGCACGCGCTGGCTTGGTTTGCATTGAATCTGTGAAAATAAAACAAGAAAAAATAAAAGGGTACCACTGGGGCTCGAACCCAGGTCCCTATAGTCACATGCGCGGGCTTCTACCACTGGGGTGGTTATACATCCGTTTATTAATACAAAACCATAAATATATATTTGAAACACATTCCTAGGCCTGTATCTTCTTCAACCTCGCGCCAGACCATTTAACACAATTTTGAAATTGCTATCTCTCTCATTTCTCAACCATTTCCAAAAGTACAAACATGAAAGTTGCTAGAAATTTCATCATGAATCCAACCATGTAAATAACTTAAGCTAACAATCAAAGATGAATGAGAATTTTTCTGGCCCTAATTTAAAACCTAAAAATTTCAGAAACTTCAACTCTAAAATTCTCTAAGCTCAGGCCATATAAATGCAAACTATGGATATGTACAGCTTCGTAGAAATGGTATCTAAATTTTATCTTCACAAATCAGAATCAAATGATGCTTGTATGAAGAGATAGAAGTTTGAAAACTTACCTCTTGCAGCTGTAGTCGTGTATGGAGTTTGAGCAACTTTTATGATGGCCTGATGATTTCTGTATCTTGCATGGACCTCTTTGAATCTGATCCATTTCCTACTTTGCTTTGAGAATGGCTGAAACTCCTAACTCAATTCAAGTTGCAAGCTTCAAATTAGGAAATGGTGGATAATGATGGAGGAGTTACAGTCAGGAAACAGGGGTCTGGATCACTTTGATATGATGTATATTAAGTGTTTGGATGGTTAAAACTCAATACGCATGAGTGGATTTGGAGATAACTATGTGAGGTTCAAAACTGTCAAGTCATGGCAGATTCTGAGTTGCAGAGTGCTTGGGAGTGTTTTGGGGTCTTATCATTCGTGTGTTATGTTGCAATAGACTTGTGTATATGTATGGAAAATGTTAGAGATCAAATTCACGCAAGGTTTCTGAGTTCTAGCCTTTTGGCTCTATGACTTGCTTTTGAAGAAAGGTGAGAAGACAAATCTCAAAGTGTTGTACAAGCATGTTCTAAGTTCCAAGAGGATTTAGACACATTGATTTTTGTTTATAGGGGTTGTGTGTGCAGAAAGAACAAGTGCAAAGCTCAAGAAGTTGACAATTGCAAAAGTGATGCTTTATCAAAATGGAAATGGCAACTTTGTGCCATAAATGGAAATATAACTTGGATAAAGGCTCAAGTGCTTGGATTAAAGCTCTAACAACTGTGTAAACATTTAATTATGGAGTGACAACAAACCTTTGAGGGCTGCAAAGAAAAGATTATGCAGCCTAGGCTTGGATTTGAATTTTTGTTCATCATGAAATGGCTTGTAATTTAAGTTTAAAAACCCTAACTTCATCTCTTCGATTATCCTTTCTCACAAATGATCTCAAGGAGTTCTTTGACATTTTGGAAAGATTTTAATGTGCTCTACAACCCCTCTTTGAATCACTTTTGAAAATTCCCGTTGAAACTAAATGAAAAAGTGCCATGAAGTTAGGTCAAAATCCTAACCAAAACTAGGGCAAACTTTCACTAAGTGTTCAATTTCAAGACCATGACTTTATGAATTAATAACTTGAGATCTAAGAACTTTTAGAAGAAGTTGTGTAAATCAATGTTTTAGATATCATGGAGATCTACAACTTTCATGTTGAAAGTTTCTTTTGTATCATCTTTCATCATGGTGAAAAATTGGCTCAAAGTTGTGAAAAAACATGAAGTTTTAAACACTTAGAAACATTTCTAAGTTAGAAAACTTTGACTTTTCAAAATGAAATCTTGACTTTTTGATTTATTGATGAATAAGTTTCATATTTTTACATGTTTTGATGAATTGTGATCTTTGACATTGGATTTTGACCAAAAAGTCAAAGATTGACTTTTCAGTGTACAATTGACTTTTGATTAGATGACTGAAAATTCACTATCAATCCAATTAATCTTGAGCAATGTTTTGGGTCATGCCATTAGTTCAAAATGATGCAATTGAACTCTTGAGATCATGCTTCAAACTAATTGACCATTTTCTAGGTCAAAAATCAGAGATTGCCTTTCCTCAGTCAAAACCCTAATTTTGACTATTTTGCCCTTTTGATGATTTAATAAAAATTCTTGAGGAATTATGGTCCAAAATTGATAAAATGATACATATGAGTATATAATGTGGTCGTGGATCAAAAATTATGAAGTTTGACTATAAATTGGCCATAGTTGACTTTTTCCCCAATACAACTGATTTTTAGGTCAACTGCTCAATTGACTGAGCAAAAGTGTGATCCAAGGCTTGAAACTTGACATGAGTAATCTCGGGGGTCCATAATGATCCATGAAAGTAATATTAGGCATTTAAATTTCAATTATAATTGGGCAATCTCAAACCCTAATTTTGGTCATCAGTGCTTTAGGAGGTGTCTTGAGTTGATCAACCCTAGTGCAGTCTTGATCCAACAAAGATCATTGTGAAAAAATATTTGATAAGTGAGAGGGAAAATTTTGGGGTACAACAGTCTTCATCCGAAAAAACTACAGTTTTGTCCTGCAATATCATTGATTGATTTAGGGGTTTCGTGCAAGATGTTTAAGAGAGGATTGTAACATAGTGAAAGCCTTTGGATATAAACAATGTAAAGGATCCTTTGGAGATAAAGAACACAATAGAAGTAGCATGAAAACAGTGAATCGTATTGAAGTCTTGCGTTGCAATAGGTACAATTGATCATGCATGAAAGCTTTGGAGATAAAGAATGCAAAGAAGTAGAAATATTGACAAGTCAATTTGGATCTATTGTGTCCTGGTCTTTCCCTAGATCAAAATAACATAATGGGTTGAATCAATAACAAATAGTTAGGGTTTGTAGAGTTGATCTTGCAACACTTCTCTTGTATCAACTTTTGCACAATAATAATTATCCTAATTCCAAATTTGAATTAGGCGCATACGTACCCACACGTGAGGACGAAAGTGGGGAACTGTGTAGACAAATCCTCGTGTCTGTTTTTCTTATCATTTTACTTGTGCTTTAACTTTCATCAATTATATTGTCTAATAACATTGAGTAATCAATCACCTCGTAGGAATTTTTTCGTGACTATTTTTGGTTTGAATTAGGTGTCAATATTGCTTATAATCACTTTGATTATAAGTGCTTTTTTGTATCAACACAACTCAAAGGAAATTTCTAAAAACTCAATTTCACACAAAGTGTTCGACAAATTATTTTGTATGTTCTTTTAATAATTTCCATTGGAAATAATATTGCTATTAACTTGCTATTAATGATTAATATCTAGTTACTTGATTGAAATATATAGATTCCAGATTATTGTATTCATTCCATAATCCTTTTTATAATTTCATATCTGACTTCCAATAAAGTGGTTCATATAGATGACAATTTTTGAAAACCTTTCGCGTGCACTCTTTTCTAAACAAGTTTAAAACCAAAATTTTTATCTGGATTTTTTTGGCTTGGTGATCCATTCACCCCCTCTAGATAAAGCGGCGTCGTATAACACTCATGTAAAACAAGTCATGTTTTTACCTTTGGTACCCACATCTTTTTGGGTTCTGAAGTGTTAGTGGCTCTAAGAGGTCTTGAGTTATTCCATTTACACCGTATAAGTTTATCATAAAAAAGGCTCTAAATGGCCAAGCTTATTATAGAAAGAACACTTATAAATAGGTCGATTCAATTTCTTCCTATTTTTAATTATCTTCCAAGTGACCTATCAGAGTTAAAACCTGCTCCATTTTTATAAATGGTAGGCCTTTGATTTGATAATATCAAATAAATATTTTATTTCCCCTTAGTAAAATTTACTTAGATTTTCATGCAATTTATCTATTTTAGTTTTCAACAAATTGCAGGAATCACATTTAGCTGTTTATAAGGTTTTGTCTCTTATGGTAGCAATTTCTTCACAAAGAATATTATTTATATTTTCCATGAATTCTACATAATCCATAAGATAAGTAATGTTATTCTTAACTTCTCATTTTCCCTAGTGAGCTTAGCACTAAGCTTAAAAGATTGATTATGATATGGATAAGTTACATTGGAGTCTTCTTCCTTTAAAACATTAAGGCATACATGATAAAGTTAGTTCTTTCGAGGAGGCACTTCATAAGAATCTTCAAATGTATGATCAATTATACTTTTTAATAACATATTTGCACGAATCTCTGTGAGGGTTTATCGATGTTTCCTCCGTTGATTTCTTTTATTCTTCACATGAAACTTGATATGAAGGATCTTTGAATATTCTTCCAAAATTTTACTTACCACGATTTATTTTGGATGTTGAATCTTGATCATCTCTTCTACCAAATATTTTACTGACGGAATCATCCCCGATAATTGAAGCATCTCCAAATATTTTGCTGAATAAAGCTTCCTCATTACACTTATCAGATAATTCATTGGATGATCGCTCATATAGAAACTTTTCATTAAAAGAGACAACTAGAGTTGATTCTACTTCTTCTTCCTCAAAAGAGTTTCTTGATGAAGTTGATGATGATTCTTCTAAACTCATTCCTTCATCCTTCAATAATTAAATTTACCCATTTCAATTTTCAAGGATTTATTCTTTCTTAGATTTTTCCTTAAAATCATAAACACTACCATCTCTCGATTTAACAATTGTGTTAGGTTTCTGATTCCAATTCTTAACTCTTAAATATTTTTCTAAAACATAATTTTTAATATATCCTCCAAGATTATTGAGGTTGAGCACCAACTGTGAAGTTAACATTCACATTCATTTGATTTTCCAACTTCATGGTTTTGTAAGTTCATTTTCTCTTGCTTGATAATTGAATAAACTCCATAAATCATTTCAAGAGTGTCACACACTTCCTTGGAGGTCTTACAAGTAAAAACATAATAAAAAACATTGGAACTTAAATAAGTTATCAAAAGATGTTTTACTTTAAAATCAAGTTTGAATTTTTTTATATCCTCTTTGGTCTAATCAAGATTTGGTTTATTTACTACCTTATCATTAAAGGAGAAAGTAAAAATAAACAGATTATTGTTTAAAAATCCAACAATTAAAAAACATTAGCTTTGATAAAATTTTAAAATCTTACTTTCCATAAGTCCAACATACCACCATAATATGATGGAGGTGTATTTGTGAAAAGACTCTTGTTAAAAGCATAAGTGTTTATAGTCATTATCATCTTCCTCCTAAGATGATTAGTCTTTAAACATGAGTTAGGCTCTGATTCCACTTTTGGGACATTAGACTCTAAATACATGAGGACATTAGACTTACAAAAAAAGTTTAAAACTATTTTGTATAAGAACAAAGTAAAATATCATAAATAATAAAATGGAGGTTCAGTCATAATTGTGAAGACAAGCTTCTCCAACATTGTGTTTCGATGAAGACAACATTAAAGATCATGTACATTATCAAAGGATTAGAAAGTGCTTCATAGTCAAAGATATGGTATCAAGACTTGTATCTCAATCAACATTATCAAGATAGCTTTGGATATTAAAGTAACGAACACATCATTAATGTACAGCTTGAAATTTCATCATGTATTTCAACATAGTGCTCATAAATATCATGATCATTTCATCTTGATGCATAACTTATCTTTTAACATCAAATGATTTTCATCAAAAAGTATTTTTAAGGTATTTTTCAAATTTGCGTCAGGTGTAACCGGTTACACAAAGGAAAATTTAACTCTTTTTCAAAATAGCGTCAAGTGTAACCGGTTAACCATTTGTTGAAATCGGTTACAGCTTTGAAAAATTCAAATTTTCAAAAAATGCTTCAATTGTAACCAATTACGATTATGTGTTAACCGAATACCGCTGAAGCAATGGCACTTTTCGACATAAAATATGATTTCAATGAATTTAAAACTACATCTATGAATGATGGCATTGTTTCATGATTACATGATTATTCAAAAAGGTATTATGCTGATATAAATACATTTCATATCAGATTTTGTTTCTTTACCTCTTTGATTAAATTTCAAACTTATTTTCTCAATTTCAATTAAGTGCCTTGAGTCATAAAATTTTATGTGAAACTTTTTACATTCAATTTCATTGCATCATTAAAAGTTTCATCATAACAATTCTGAGAACTTTGTGTAACATACTTGTGAATTGTTTACTTGAAAGAGAAGATCAATTCTAGTAACTGATAAAAGTCTTAAAATTAGAAACTTCTTATAAAAATCTATATTTGTGTATATACCTTGTGTCCGGGACTGTTGGAAAAAAGAGAGTAAAAAAGAGAGGATTATTTTAGTTTTCTACTTTGTAAAATCATGCCGTGGTTTTCCTTATTGATTTGGTTAGAAACTTGTGTATAGAGACTAGGATTAGGCTTGTACAAGGTTCTAACAAATAGTGAAATTCATTACATGTTGTAAAGGGACTAGACATACTCTCGGACTGTGAGAGGAACTAGTATAATCCCTTTGTGTTCTTTACTTTTCTATATTTAACTATTTTCATAAACACCATCAAACCAGAAAATTAAAGTAACACTTCTCTAAAACAAAAAATCGTTCAAAGCACCTAGTTCACCCCCTCTTAGGTTCAATTTCTACTTACAATTGGCATTAGAGTAGGTTATACATAACCTTTTCCTAAAGATCCAAAATGGCTTCCACAAATATGATTTTTATAGACGGTGGTAGAAATAACAAGCCTCTATTATTTTGTTGTGAATACCTTGACTTTTGAAAAATCCGTATGAAAGCACATCTAGAGGCACAAAGAGATGAAATCTGGAAAGTTGTAGTAAATGGCCCGTTCGTCCCTATAAGTTTTATAAATGGTGTAGGCATAACCAGAATCAAAACTTCGTGGGATGAAGATGATAAGAAAAAGGTACTCAACAACAATAAAGCAATCAATATACTTAAAGGTTCACTTATCATGGATGATTTCTTTCATATTTCACAATGCACTATGGAAAAGAAAATATGGCATACATTGGTGAAACTCATGAAGGAACCACTGAATTAAAAAGATCGAGACTAAACACCTTGAGTCAAGAGTATGAGTTATTCATAATGAAGCCCTAAGAATAAATCCTTGATTTGCAGAAAATATTTGTACATTTGACAAATAACAATGAAATTAATCTTAAAGTGCTTAGATCTTTAACCAAGGAATGAAAACCAAAAGTAATAGGGATATCCAAAAAGAAAAGTCGATCCACAATGACTTCTGCAACGTTGTTTGGAAAACTTCAAGAAAATGAGACAAAGCTTGAAAAACTATAAAAGCATGAGAATCCGGAGAAGAAATCCAAAAGTATCGCTTTAAAGGTTGATTCAAAAGAAGTAGAGAATGAAGATGCTCCAGAAGAAGATGAGAACTTCATGCTCCTTGTAAAAAGGTTAGGAATTTATTTGGTAATAATGATAATTCTAACTTTGTGAAAAGGTATAATTTTTTAAAGAAAGGACATATAAAGATAGATTGTTCAAACCTTGCCAAGAAGAGTAATTTCAAAAGAAGAATATATAAATCTTGCATTTCTGGAATCACACCATTTTGATGATGAAGAACAAGAAGTTAGTACAGAAACATCTTCTTATAATGATGATGCACAAGGTGAAAAAGGTAAACTACTTAGTGTGTGTGAAATTCGATACAAAACAGTGTCAACACAAAAGAAACAAATTTTATCTCTTGAAGAAAAGATTGACACCATGCAAAAAGATTTTGAAGTTGAAAAATAACATTTTTTTGACAATGAAAAACATAATTTAACATGCAAAGAGTGTGATTCACTTTCTTTTTAAAATTTTCAATTAAAAATATTTCTTGAAATATATGAAAAGGGATAAATTGGATTGTACAATGTCCTTAGTCAACAAAGATACTCAAATGATAAAATAGGAATTGGTTATTCTAAATTCGATAAACCAAGTACTAGTAAAACTATATTTGTTAAGGCATGTGACCAATCCAACAAAGAGAAAGTGAATAAAGTAAAAAAATCAATCATCATCCTAAGAAGATATTTGCTAAAAAGTGACCTTATGTTCCTAGATATATAAGTAATTTTGGTCCTAGATGTTTCTATTGTGTTATAGTTGGTCACACACCTAATGCTTGATATGTAAGAAACTTTAGTGTGGCAGTGTACATTATGTGTGGGTCAAGAAAGGAACGAACACTACTACGAAAAACCCATTTAACAACAGTTGGAACATACATATATTCATGCGGGTCCAGACATTGTTGTGTAGAGTGTTGTTGTAAATTCGTTACTAACAATCACGGTTCTGGGACCATTGTAGTATACTAGAAAGTACGGGTGATATGACAATGATTATTCTTAACAACCGTTGTTATATATACTATACTAGGTTTGAAACCCAACAACAAATAAATTACATTAGTTCATGGTTAATATAGAAAACCATTGTGGAACGTACACATAGTTTATTATATACCAATGTATACTGCTTGTTTTACCATACACCTTTTTAAAGAAATACAACAATAAAAATTGGTAAAGAATTATATAATCTGAAAATTAAACTATTCTTGAAAACCAACTTAAACACACCATTGTATTCCGAATTGCATGTGTCTCATCGTTCACATTTTATGTTCTTTAACACATGTATGATTCAATGGTCAAATTCCTTCAATGCATCTATATCTTTTATTATTGTTTACCTCATCATTGTTGCTTATCATCGTGATTGTTATGATGATTTATTATCATAACAATCATAATATTAACAATCACGATGATAAGAACGACGACGGGATAAGATAGAATTGTAGATATCGATGTATTGAAGGAATCTGACCATTGAACCATATATTATGTGTTAAAGAACATAAAAGTGCAGAATGAGACACATGCAATTGAGAAAAGATTGATTGATATAGTTTGGTTTTGAAATACATCTTAATTTTCAGATTATAAGTTTCTATATTAAATTTAAATGATTGTATTTTCATTAAAAGGCTAGTTAAAAAACAATAAACATATATAATAAACTAAACTTCATCTATTGTCAACCTGTATAAGAAGTTAAAGAACAAAATATTGCTAAGTCACAAGAAGCCTTTTTCTTATGACTTAGCAATGTTTTGTTCTTATTTTGAGAATATTTGTCAACAAAAACATCATACAACAACACAATAAATACATGCAACACAATAAAAAACATAAATTTTAGCAACAAAACACTAACATCATACAATGTCACAAAATATATTAAATTGTTTATGGAACGTACCTTTTATTTAAAATAATCATGGAACTATGTAGTTCATCTAGTTTGTAAAGAAATGAAAAAGAAACACAAGGTGGATGATGTTTCCACAACGACTTCATATTGTTAACATGTATAAGAATTTAAAGAACAAAACATTGTTACGTCACAAGAAGCCTTTTTCTTATGACTTAACAATGTTTTTCTCTTGTTTTAAGAATATTTGTCAACAAAAAGATCATACAAAAACACAACAAATACATGAATCACAATAAAAAACATAAATTTTAGTAACAAAGCACTAACAACATATAATATCACAAAATATCTTAAATTGTTTATGGAACGTACCTTTTATTGAAAATAATCGTGGAACTATGAAATTCATCTAGTTTATAAAGCAATGAAAAAGAAATACAATGTTGATGAAGTTTCCACAATGACTTCATACTTCTTTTATTTTTTTCCATTGCTACATAAAATATATGTACCTTATCGACTCATACTCTATGCTTGCGACCACCATCATCATCGCCATATGAGGTTCATCTAGTTTGTGAAGCCATGAAAAATAATTATAAGGTGGATGAAGTTTACACAATAGCTTCGTACTTCTTATATTTCTTCTAATAGTATCTAACACTAGATAAAGTTTGTTGTTGTTATTGTTTCTTCATTCAATTTTATTTAGTCCTACAAACACTGTGATAATATATTTGAGGGAACTGATGTTCGAACCCATGAAAGCTTGATTGTATCACCATAGTTAGGGTATCAACCGCTATTATATACTAATAATATTTTATTAAAAATTAAAAAATTAAGCACTTGAGTTTTAAGGTGTCACCATGGGGTTTGGAAGAGCCGTGGTGACTTGGGTGTTCTTGTATATGCATTTTGTAGTAGTGTAATCATGAAGGACCCATAGCATATTGGGCACCAAACAAAACCTAACTTGTTTTGTAGGCTTGCTTGAAGACCACTGCAAATTTATGGTATCTTGATAATGGATGTTTGAAGCATATGACGAAAAATATAAACAATTTGCGCAAAAACTTGATTCTTTCAAGGAATATAATAATTATGTAAAGCAAGTACAAACTGAAAAATCAATAAAATTGATTTAATTAAAAGTGACCATGGTGGAGAGTTCCAAACTGAATCATTTGAGGAATTTTATGGAGAACATGGCATCTTCCACAATTTTTCAGCACCAAGGACTACACATCAAAATGGATTTGTGGAAAGAAAGAGTCGATCCCTAGTAGAACATGCAAGAACAATGCTTAGTGAATAAAGTCTACCAAAGTACTTTTGGGCGGATGTGGTTAGCATAAAATGTTATGTAAGTAATAGGGTTATAATAAGATCAATATTGAAAAAGACTCCATATGAATTTTTCAATGGAAGAAAGCCAAACATTCCTCACTTTCATATATCTGGATGCAAGTGCTTTGTCTTCAAGAATGACACAAACAATCTCTGTAATTTAGATGAGAAATCCGACGATGGTATTTTTCTAGGTTACTCTCTCACTAGAAAAGCTTATAGAATTTATAATAAAAGAAATTTAACTGTTGAAGAATCATTGCATGTTTCTTTTGATGAACCTAACACCTATAAGGAAGGCATAGTTATTTGTGATGACGATGAATTTTTAGAAATTCCTACAGAAGATGTTGCCAAAGAAAACAATGCTGGTCAATTGGAACACCAAGGAGAATATACACAATAATAGACAAATCAAAGTGATCTTCCTCAACAATGGAGAACCCATCGTGATCATTCAATTGATAAATATTTGGTGACATTAGAAAAGGAGTTTTAACAAGGCTAAGTCTCAAGGATGATTTCTTGTATATGACATTTGTTTCTCAAATAGAACCTTTAAATATTAATGATGACTAAGACGACTAATGGATACTTTCCATGCAAGATGAATTAAATCAATTAGAAAGAAATCAAGTTTGGGAACTTGTTCCTATGCCAAGTGATAAACATATCATAGGTACCTGATAACGAGAAATCATATAGAATTTTTAGGCTCATTGCATGTATTAAGTGTCTGCATGTTATCTTATTTTATCATATTTTACTTCGTTTTTATTTGTTTTGCAGTTGTCAGCCTGTTCTTGTGCATATTTGCAATCGAGTCAGAAATGGAGTGAAAGAGCAGCGAATATAAGCGTTTCTGCATATTTTCCTGATATGGCATTCATCGTTTATAGATGGTGTTCATTGTCTCCTTGCCTTCCATGTTATTTAATGAATAAGGAAATGGCATTCACCATTTCCCTCATGTAGTTCTCCATTGTCTCCCAGAAGGCAGTTTTCAGAAGAGGCAGTTTGTGGCAGTTTTTTATCAGTTCTTTTCCCTCCAACCACCAACACGACTAAAGGGAAGTTACATGCCTTATATCTCTATATATATAACCTTTGAGTCAGTGTTATAGGTATTCAATTAGTGTAGAAGCTTTGTCGAAATTGCTTTATAGTCCTAGGCATAAAATTACTTGTAAAAGTGACAATAACTCACATCAAGGGATTGTCACAAATGTTATTGTTATTTTTGTTTTCATTGTACTGTTGGATTGAAAAGACTTCCGACATTTCAATATCAGTTAGCATTTTCTACTTTTCTCAGGGTTTTACTATTTCATTGCTTTTACATGTTTTCACTTTTGGTTGTTGTTTAACATGCTAGTATTAGGCTTATTATGTTTTAACATGTTAAGTTTAGGAAAAATAATGTCTGGCTAATTTTGTTTGAGACTGGCGTATGAGGATTGTTGTCACCGACGGACTCTGTAGAAATATAGAGGCACAAAATTATGAATATATGATTATTTTGGTTTTAGTTTCCAAATTGTATGCTTTATTATTTCGACATGAGAGTGAGGAATAAACCAAAGTTCAACTTGATAGTGCGAAAGTGTGAGGGATGAACTAGATAGTGGAAACTAAGCATCAATTCTAAAAACACCAAGAGCATTTTAGGAATCATTTAGAATTTTATTGACTTTCAAAATATGTTTCTTAATTAACAGGAAAGCGAGAGCAAAATCCTAGGGTTAGGAAGTGTTGTTCTTGTCAATAGCGCGAGAGTGTGAGACAAAGTCTTTGAGTCGATATCTTCTACAAGTCCCTTAGGAACACGAAGCTCATATCCCAGACTCGTTTTGTCATTAATTCAAAACCTTTACCATTTATCATTCACAATTATTTCCATGTCCATTTTACCATTTAGCTTTAGTTATGTGCTATAACATAGATAACATTAATTCGATTATTAGTCTCTATGGGTTTAATAATCTTTTAAAACTACGTGATAGACTGTATACTTTCAGTTATCATCCGACATACACGTTAGTGTGTGATCAAGTTTTTGGCACCGCTGTCGGGGACTAATTTAGTCAATATTGTGATTTAATTGTTGTGCAGTATAGACTAAGGAAACTACTTTTCTTTTTAACTCACCAATTGTATGCCAAGCACTCGCTCCCAAAGCGAAGAGTTAGAGCAGCCAATTGACGAAATCGAGCATTTTTCTAACCTAAGATGACGAATTAACGAATTTCATATTAAATACAATCTTCTAGATCATATTATCCCTGTTCCAGAACTAGAGCCAATCATGGCTGAAGGAACATAAAACCGTCCTTTGAAGTATTATGTTGTTCCATCACAAGAAGAGCCATATAACAGTATTGCCCCCCTGCTATCAACTGAAAAGATTTCGAGTTGAAACCTTCGTTGTTATCAGCCGTTCAACAAAACCAATTTTCAAGAAGCCCTACGGACAATCCAAACTTACATTTATCAATATTCAGGTAATACACATACACTATGAAGGCAAATGGTGTCAGTTAAGAAGCGATACGACTACGTCTTTTCCCATTTTCATTAGGAGATAGAGATAGAGCTTGGCTCCAGTCTCTACCATCCCATTATGTCACCACATGGGATGAAATAAATAAATTCTTCTTAGCGCGATATTTCCTACCAAGTAAGACAATTATGCTACGAGCTCAAATCAACAGATTTAAGCAGAAAGATAACAAATCTCTTTTTGATGCTTGGGAAAGATACAAAGACATGACGAGGTTTTACCTTCACCATGGACTTGAGAAATGGCTGATTATCCATACCTTCTACAAAGATCTATTGTACAATACTAAGATGAATTTGATTGCTGTAGTTGGTGGTGCTCTAATGGGTAAACCGTATGGTGAAGCCTATGAACTCATCGAGAATATGGCCTAAAATCATTTTCAATGGGGAGGTGAACGAACTGCTGTAGAAAAACCAACTCTGAAAGGTGTAATGCATGAAGTCAGTAGCATAGGCCGTGTCAATGCTAAAGTGGATGCGCTTACTCAAAAGATTGAAAGCTTAACAATAACACCACATGCAACTACTGTAGTTGTTGTAACACCAAACTGTGAATTATGTGAACCCTTGGGAACACTAATGCTGATTATCAGTTATTAGTTGGTATTCCTACCGACCAACCAAATTAAACCCAAAGAAACCCATATTCAAACGCTTTTTATACTGGATGGAGAAATTATCCAAAATTTTCATATAAAAGCAACAATGCTTTATATCCACCAAACCTAACTCCTTATATTCCACCTGGCTATCAGAAAGGAGCACCATCTACTCCACAAGCACCTATAAAGTCAAATTTGGAGATCATGATGGAAAACTTTATGAATGCTCAGGCCCAACAAAACAAAGATTTCACAAATCAAAATGCTCATACGAGTGAACTGATGAAGAAATTGTCAAGTAAGCTTGATGTTATGGCTACACATAAAAAAATGTTGGAAACTCAAATTTCTCAAGTAGCCCAACAAGAAGCAACAATAGCAGCCCCTGCTGAAACATTTCGCAGTCAAACAGAACCGAACCCAAGAGGTCATGCTAATGTTATTCAATTACGAAGTGGAACATAACTTGATGGACCAGTAGACCAAAGACTAAAAAATCCATCCATGTATAAAAAACATGTTAAGGAAACTGAAAAGGTAAAAATATCGAAAGACGTCGGAAAGGAAGACAAAAGCAAAGAGGCTGTAAAGAAAGAACCACCTTATGTGCCTCTGCCATCGTATAAACCACCTGTACCTTATCCTTAAAGGTTGGATAGGACTAAAAATGAAGGACAATTTAATAAATTTATAGAACTTATAAAATAGCTAAATATCACTATACCATTCACAGAAGCTATTACACAAATGCCTTCATATGATAAATTTATTAAAGAAATCATATCCAACAAGAAAAAGCTTAAGGATAATAAAACTATTATGCTCACTACTGAGTGTAACGCTATAATTCAAAATAACATGCCTCCTAAGCTGAAAGATTTAGGTAGTTTTTCCATACCTTGTGTAATTGGAAAATATAGACAACACTCTATGCGACCTAAGAGTCAATGTTAGTTTAATGCCCTTATCCACATTGCAAGAAAGTCAATTTGGGAGAATTAAGACCAACCAAAATGTCTCTACAACTAGCGAACTGTTCTATTAAATATCTCGTAGGTATGTTAGAGAACATTCATGTGTGTATAGGTCAATTTTACATCCCTAATGATTTTGTGATAATGGACATAAAAGAGGATTCCAACATACGTATCATTGTAAGAAGAACCTTTTTAGCCACAGCCGAAGCCATCATATATGTCAATAAAGGGAAGCTAACTTTTGAAGTCGGTGAAAAAAAGTAGAATTTATTTTAGTTTAATTTTTAAAGGCTCCAGATATAGAAGATTCTTGATGCATCCTAGATGTAATTGACGAATGCGTGAAGGAAATGGAGAAGGAAACATCTAAGTGCACTGAAGTACTAAAGATTCCAGCGCCTCTTATATTTGCAGACGATAATTAGCGTGAACTGTACTTGGATGATAGTCTAAGGGAATGTCTAGAACTAACACCTGATCCAATGCCTAGCCAAAAGAAACCTTCTATTGAACTTAAGAAACTGCCCAAAAACCTAAGGTAATAATTCTTAGATATAGAGCTTGAAAGACCAGTAATAGTCAATACTAACCTAGGATAGATTGAAACTAAAGAGTTACTACATGTCTTAAGAAAGTATCCTACAACTTTAGGGTATAACATCTCAGATCTAAAAGGAATGAGTACCTCTATATGTATGCATCACATTATGCTAGAGGAGGACTGTAAAACCTCTAGAGAACACCAAAGAAGAATAAATCTCATCATAAGAGATGCAGTAAAAAAGGAGGTGCAAAAGCTATTAGAAGAAGGAATTATATATCCGATATCTGACAAGAATTGGTTCAACCCAGTATATGTCGTACCAAAGAAGCGAGGTTTTACAATTGTTATTAACGAAAAAGGCGAATTTGTAGCAAAATAGATTTACACTGGGTGGAGGATATGCATGGACTATAGAAAACTAAATAAAGCCAGTTGAAAGGATCATTTCCCTTTACCTTTCATTGATCAAATGCTTGAACAATTGGTTAAACATTCTCACTTCTGTTATTTAGATGGATATTGATCAATCACCATTTGTGATATACTTTTATTGCTTATTCATAAAAAATCCAGGAAAATTGTAACACTTTGAATACAGGTTAACGCAGTCAAAGGACCACCGAAGAAATTTAAGCAGCAGAGCAAATGAAACAAACTGCCAAAAATCTTCAAGAATGGACATACACGTACCATACATTTATGGCTTGGTGCGTGGCTAGCCCTTACGTATTCCATACGGGAATCTGCAAATCTCAGGAAAAAAAATTGTTATGCTCGTACGCGTATGATACGCGTATGGGTCCCTGTAGGAAAGCTAAATGCGTTATGTCCGCCAATGATGTATGTGATTCCCAGAGACATACGCGTACGATATTCGTATCGAGGCCTAAATTGTGCTGAAAATTCCAATGCATGTGTATTTAATCCAGGAGAGAAAATTCTCAAGGGTTGGACGATTTTTGGAGACAAAGAACACTGTTGAAGGCTGAAGAACTCAAATTTATGCTTGGAATCAAGATATTCATGAGCTTTTACAATTGAAGACCTCTTTTTCCCTCTATTATCTGTAATGACAACAATCTTTATCTTGTTTTTCTTTAGTTCTATGAGTAGCTAACCCCCCCCCCCCCAATGATAGGGGGGTGTCCCTGATTTGGAACTGTAATGAATTTGAAATTATTATTGCAATGAAAATGTTAGTTTTATTCAGTAAATTTTTTCTCATGATGTTTCTAATGCTTTCTCTCTCGGAAAAATTGGGAATGATAATAATTAGCAATTAGGCTGGACCGTCAATGATAATGTGTTTATGAGAACATTCTACAGTATATATCACCTAGGACTAGAGATACCATGTAGGAACCAAAATATTCTTGATAAGGTAATGCTTAATTTCTTTGGTAAGTTCCTATGGACATACGACTTAGGATGAATGACTAAAGGTTTGCTCAATAAGGACTTATGAGTAAACACCCTTAAGAACCGGTAATTTCATGTTGAAATTATGTTCTTGCAATGATAGTTCGAAGTTGTTACAGAAAAGAATCACACACCGTCTCTAGCATGTTACTCACGCCTATCAAAACTATTTACGACATCTATTCACTTTATTCGCAATTAGTTTTCCTAATTATGCAAAATCAATCAAAATGCTAGTTTTTGTTTAATTGAACAATAATTCAACTCGATATTTCAACGCAGTCCTTGAGATCGATATTCGGGGAATTTCTCCATTATCCCTAGGCAAAATAGTACACTTGTATTTTTATCGATCAAGTTTTTGGTGTCATTGGAAGGGACTGCAAAAATATAGAGTTTAATTGTAGTTCAATTGAAATTTTGTTTCTCTGCAATTAAAATTTTATTTTATTTTTGTATTTTTATATATTTACTAATTTTTGTATAATCTGGTTATGCGATGTAATGCCTCAGTTGAATTTCCTTTTGACGTAGAAATAGAAAGAACTTTTCATGCTAGACAGAGACAAGCTCGATTAGCCAGACTGGCCTCCAAAGAAGAACTTATTTCAGTTTATTCAGATTCCGAGTCAGAACACCTTTCAACACGTAAAGAGACAAATTCAGAATCAGAACCCGAAACTATGGGTGAAATTTCACGAGCACCTGAGAGACTCCTTGGTGACTACGGAGGAACAAATGCACCATCTGGTAGATTGAAAATTGTGAACCAACCGGTGAATGTACCAAACTTTCAGCTGCATTCCAGCATTGTAACTCAACTTGAGAGGAGATCCTTCTCTGGAAGGGTGAATGAAGATGCCAACAAGCATTTACAAAGGTTTCTGACCATGAGAACCAACTTGAAGATAGATTGGCATATTGATGAAGCGAAGAAGTTGTGGATGTTTCCGTTCACTTTAGCTTATGAGGCTGAAGAGTGGTTTTTCTCCCTTCTGACTGGTAGTATCACTTCTTGGGAAGAGATGGAAAAGGATTTCTTGGATGAGTACTTCCCAACGTCAATATTCATGAGAAAGAGATATGAGATCCTCAATTTCAAGTAGCAAGAGGGTGATTCTCTAGGGGATGCCTATAAAAGATTCAAAAGAGTCCTATTGGCTTGTCCTACTTATAATTTGGATCAGACTGAGCATATGCAGATGTTTGTGAATGGTCTTAGAATAAATACAAAGCGGTTGATTAACACAGCATCCAGTGGCTCATCAAATTCAGCAGCCACTAGTGTGAAGAAGATAACTAAAGCAATTGCTGAAAATGAGCATTTGGAGTTATATGTCAGGGTTGCAAGCAAGCCAGAGGGAGTAATTAATTTGAAGTTGGAAACTAGCAAACAACTCACAATTTAAGAAACAGTTGCTACAGAAGTTGATAAAAATCTTAAAGCATTGAACCTATGTACTTAACAAGTAGCTCAGGTTCAACATGCATAAAATGTTGTTTGTGGAATCTGTAGTGGACCATACATTACTGTGCATTTACTTGCAACTCCACAACAAATTGAAGAAATAAAATTTTTGAAGTAGAATAACCCCTATACAAATA
Organism: Vicia faba; assembly: GCA_948472305.1. Lineage (NCBI taxonomy): Eukaryota > Viridiplantae > Streptophyta > Magnoliopsida > Fabales > Fabaceae > Vicia > Vicia faba. The sequence continues at coordinate 781,759,357 of OX451740.1, forward strand.
CATATAATCACCCAAACTTTTCTTGGAGAGATTAGAAGGGGAATATGCAACAACAAGGTCAAAGCCAATACTGGAACCTATATCAGCAACAATAATAACAAACTCTGAAGAAAGCGAATTGGGAATTGGCCATTGAAAAGATGGTAGCTCACAATATTAAGTTCCAAGAAGAGACAAGAAACAATCAAAAGAACACTTCTTCTTCAATTAAAAATCTCGAGGGTTAGATGGGGAAAATAGCACAACAACTGGAAAATGCTCAAGCACCAGGCTCTTTTCCTAGTGCAATAGTAACAAATTCGAGAGATAAACACATTGTGAATGCAGTTGTGACCCGAAGCGGTAAGTTAGCTGGAAATGATGAAAAAGAGGTAATAGAAGAGGAAGGTTTGCTAGAAGTGTATTTAGAAATCAAAGAGGATCTAAAATAAGCTGAGGAAGTGGTTATACAACCAGCGGTTGAGAAAGAAAAGAAGAAAGATCTAAAACCAAAAATCATTCTACCTTATCCTACAAGAAAAAGGAAGAAAGATCTCAATGAGAATTTTTTTGAAAAACTCTTCGATTTGTTCAAGAAACTTGAGATTAACATTCCTTTTGCCGAAGCTCTGGAACAGATGCATATCTAACCAAATTTATGAAAGATATCATATCAAAAAAACATTCCATCAACACTGAGTCGATAATGCTAACTGAAACATGTAGTGCTATTTTGTAGGGTCTTAAAATTCCAATGAAGAATAAAGACAAAGGTGCAGTTATTATTCATTGCACGATCGGGGATAAATCATTCAAGAAGGCACTTATTGATTTGGGAGTTAGTGTACGTGTAATACGGTAGGAGAACTGACTTTTTGGTTTTATCCAAATGTGGTGATAGTTAGAGTCGCCACCGACTTTCCTTTTATCCAATATTTAAGAAAGGTGAAAAGAATAGGAAAGACCTTTGATAAATTTTGAGTTCGGGGGGTAAGTTATGAAAAGGGAAGGTGTTATCCCCTTTTCATCCGAAGTTATCTACGGGCTCTTAATTGCTTAGTTCACTTTTGAAAATCTTTCTTTGTGTGTGTGGTTTGTTTGAAAATATCATGAAATCGCCAATGTAAAGCTTACTTGGTGATGATTCTTGTATTAGTCCTCAAGAATGTATACAAAGTGTTATTTTTGAAAATATTTGTTTGAAAGTGTAGTGTGAAATGTTTTTTTTTTGAGAAAAGATGTGAGCAAAAAATTAAGAGTTTCTTACCCACTAAAGTCTTTCTTATTCTTTTATTTTTCCTTTAGAGATAGTACTATCCATACCATTAGTGTGTAGGTAACCCTATCTATTGGATGTAAAGGGACAGACGTAAGGTCATCGTATGATCATCGTATGGTCATCAACGACAACAAGTAAGGATACTTTAGCAATTGTATCAAAGGGACTATCATCATTTTGTAGGCAACTCGAAGGGACTAGATTATTTTGTAGGCAACTCAAAGGGTCATTGAGGGATTATGATCTTAATTAAAAAGGGACATGATGATTTAATCGAGGGTCTTTTGCTAAAGTATCCCCACTTTCAAGGGACGTGACCAATATCATAAGGCAACAAGAGAGGTTACCGTAGAGGTGCAAGTGTGTGAAGTTTATTGATTCAGTTATTTATCTTGAATATTAGGGTTTTCTAGATTGTTTTTAGTCTTGCCATGCAAACCCTATTTAATAACACTTAAATATGTACAGAAAAATAAAGTGCAGAATATAAAGTCTTAAGCTATTACATGGCTTTGGGAGAGGTACATAAGTATAAAAATTCGTGAGAAAGTAAATCTACGCTATTACATCATGTGAGCCGTTATATAATTAAGAAAAAAATGCGAGAAAAAAAATCTACGCTATTACAATTAAAGAATACAACCTATACAATTTTCTATGAAAATTAAATAGCAAGAAGAAAGAAAATAGAAAAAGGATGTTAAAATGTTTTATGATTTTTTTGTAGAAAATAATTTAAGTTAATAATAGTAATTAAAACATAAATCCTAATTTATTTTAATGTTAAGAAAAAAGCCAATTTAATTAATTAGTAAATAAAAAATATAATAAAAAAATTAATTACTAACTAAAACCCTAATCCTAATTTGTTAGTTATTAATAAAAAATATTAGGTTAGTTAATTGTTAATTAAAAAGTAATTAAGGAATAATTAAGAAAGAGAATAGAAAAATTAGGTTAGAAAAATAGGGTAAAAAACCTGCATGGGGTGGGTGTTGAACCCACACCCCATGGCTTCACAAACCTCACTGCTTGCCACTAGGCCAAGCGCCTGTTGGTGTTTGAGAAATATGCATTGATTAATATATATAAAACCTGCGCGTTAGTTTGAAAAGTAACAAACAAATAATTGTAAGACGCAGGGATCGAACCCACGCCCTTCAATTACATGCCTCCGTCTCAACCAACTGCGATGCGCTTCATTTCTATTATTAAAATATAAGCAAACAAATATATAGTAAAGCAAGTGAACCAGGGAAGCGCCGGAGCCCTAGCTCTGGTCGTCTTCTCTGGTGAGATGATTTTTAATCCGGCAAAATAAGATGTGTTAGACCATAAAAATAACCTAATCCCCCTAATTTTCCCCTTGCAAATCCATTGGTGGTGTTTGTTTGGTCTGAAAACACTTGGATCATGAGTTTCGAAGAAGACATCTCAAACTACCCTAGCCATTGCAAAACATGATTCTCATGTTAAAGCTTATGTTTTATGATTCAAACTTGTTCTAAGTAACAACAGAAACTCATTTGGGCAGTTAATCAACATTAACAATGCATATAATTCATTATATGAATGTTTGGAAGAAAAGCAAATCGAAGAAGATGAGTATGCTTGTTTCAAACATCAATGGCCATGACTTTTGATGTATTCTTACACTTAGATACCTCCGTAATGATTTGCAATGGATGGCTTGGAGTGAAAGTGGTTGGATCTATAGTTTTGACTTTGCCCTAGTTTTGACAAAAATTGAGATTTTTTGAGATAATGTTCTTGAGGAAATTTCCGTGTGTCTCTTGGTATGAATGTGTTCTCTATTTATAATGGAAGATTTAGGTCAACAAAAGTGGAATCAATCTTTTGTATTTCATGATCAAATCTTTGATTGAAGTTTTGTATTAAATATTTATTTTTTAGGCCAATCATGTACCAATCAATCTTTACACGTTTTTTATAAGTTCTCATCGGCTTTTTAGACTTATTATTTGATTTAAAAATAGATATCCATGCCTTGATTCATTCACTTGGTATTTTATTTTATTTATTTTGCTTTTAATTGAATCAAATTAAAAATAAATGAAATAAAAACCACAAAAATAAAAGAATGGATTTAAGAGTCTATTATGAGGTTAGGAACACGTTTGGACCTTAAAAGATAGGCCCATTAGCCCAAAAATTCAAATTTTCTTAATTTGGATTTCATGCTGTAATACGGTGGCAGAACTGACTGTTAATACTGGTTTTGCATTTGTGTTTGCAAATGTCACGGTAAGCAAGAGTTGCCACCGTCTTTTATTTTATCCAACAAAGGAAAATGGAAAAAGAATAGAAAAAACCTTTTTCGATATTTTTTTGAGTACGGGGGGTAGATTATAGAAAGGGAAGGTGTTAGCACCCTTTCTATCCATGGTTTTCCATGGGCTCTTAGATACTTGCTCATTTTGAAATTGCTTTTATGTGTGTTTTGAAAAGCTTTGAAAATGCCTTAGTGTGGAGTTTCACTTTATGGTAACCCTTGTGTCAGTCCTCTAGAGTGTGATAAAGCGTTTTTGAAAACATTGTTCGAAAAGTGTAAGTGTGAAAAAACGGGTTGTTTTGAGCAAGTACTTAAGAGTTTCTACCTACTCGAAAAAGACTGTTCGTTTTCTTATTTTATTTAGATAGTGTTATCCTACTATTAAGGAGTAGGTAGCTCCATGGGTGGAGTTTGAGGGACAATCAAAAGGGACGATTATGGTCACCTAAGGCAACAGGGCAAGATCTCTTAGTAACTTTCCTAAAGTTCTAAGATCACATTTTGTTTTATGGAGGCAACCTTCGAAAGTTACTTGCGATCTCTGAAGTAGAGGACAATCATTAAGAATTCTCACGTTCGAGAATAGTAACCATATTGCCGAGGCAACCGAAGTGGGAGATATCCTAGGGGTGAGCATGTGCAAGTGTTTGATTTCGGTTTATTTATCTTTACACATTTAGGGTGATATACCATTTTAATCATTTAATCTTTCCATTCAATCCGATGATCATTCATTTAACAGTTAATAGTAGCGAAAAAATAAAAAGAGAGAATCTTAAACCTAGCTATTACAAGGCTTTGGGGGATGGGGATTACATAACCAGAATGGGGATTCAACAGTAAATAAAAGCAGTATAATAAATCCTAGTTAAAAACTATTACAAACTGTAATCAGATACAATAATAATAAATGATAATAACTATATGAAAGTAACTAACGTGCGCGACTTGGAAACGACGTCTAAAAATATAAAATGTTCTAAGTAAGATAGAATTATTTTTGTTGTTTTGTTTACTTAGGAAAATATTAAATTAATATTAATTGATGAAATGAAAATAAAATTTGAAATTAATTCTAGATGACCTAATATTTTTGGCATTTTTATTTGAGAAATAATACTTAAGAATTAAAAATAATTTCTTAATTGATTTTAATTATAGAAAAATGAACCAATTACCCTAATTAATACTAGTTATTTAATTAAAAAAAATATTTTTAGCTAAATATCTAATTCCTATTTTTTGTGATTTTATTGATTTTTGTTTTAGTTAAAAAAGATTTTGAAATAAATAAAGTAAAAGGAAGTAATAAGAATAAGAAAAAAATGGATCTGGGCCTGGTGTGACCCCAGCTGGGGGTGCCTTCCTGAAATTCCTGGGCCCATATGTGATGGCCCAATTGTTAGCGCGTATTCCAGTGTGATCAGTCTCTGGGAGATTCATTGTACACTATCTTTGCTAGACGTTTAGATCTGATCACATGATGGACTTGATGGTTGAGATGAGGGGTGCATGTTTGACATTTGATGGTGAGGCACATGGGATCTGCAAGAAATAACTCAAAAAATAGGAAAATGTTGAGACATGGGATCAAACCCAGGTCCTTCCTGTCAAAGGGTAACACCTGGACCAACTACGCTGGAAAGTTATGTTGTATATATAATAAATAAATAAAACATAAGCCAAACAAAACACTATGCCTAGAAAGCACGCGTGGATTCAAACCCTCCAATGGGATGCTGCCACCTGATCTTCTTCTTCACGGGGTTGTCGTTTTTGATACAAGACCTTTACCTACAAACAAAATTGTCACTAAAAGCTATAATGACAGTTTTTGTCCATAGCTATAACCCTGCATATAGTACCACCCTTAATGTGGTCCAATTTGGCCTGTATATAGAGTTCCCAATTTGGGACTTCAAAACCCTAGTAATGGCGCATGCTTATTCCTGTAATAAACATTAAATTAAACCATCCAGAATCATTGCAAGTATGATAATAAACATGAATATATAGCTAAAACTTGTTTATGCTGGATAAATCAACGAAATCGAATTTGAGAAAATATGCAAACCGTGATGAAGGTTGGGCGTGATTCTGCAGGTTTTAGGCTTTGGGAATGCTTGCAATGGCTACAGAGGCTCCCATGAGTATGTTTTGATACTTGTTTGGGACTGAAACAGGCTGGAAATGAAAATTCGAGTTTGACAACTTTAGTGTTTTTTTGCAAATTGGACAGGGGTTCCTCAAATCATGTATCTCTGTTTGATGCTTTCTAAAATCTTGTTTATATAGAGAATGATGAGGGGACACGAAAATGCAATGTTTGTAACAGCTATGGACAAGCTTTCGAATGCCATGAATGGCCATTTGTAACCTTGGCCAAAGTTATGGGATTTTGTCCATTTTTGAATTTTGAATGAGTGCAAACATGTTTGCCTTGCTCTACACAAAAATCGGGACCCCTTCATGCATTAAAATAAGCCTTAACCATTTTATTTGTAATAATCTTGATTTATTTGATTTTTAATTAAATAAAATTAATATAAAATGCAAATAAAATCAAGACTATGCAAAAATGTTTTTAGGAGTCCTCTATACTCTTAGGAAGATGTTTGAAGTCCAAGAATTTGAGCCATTGCCTTAAAAACTCAAATTTGCTCAATGCATATTTCTTAAAATTTCCCAAATTTTCCCAACTTGGGAAAGCCCTAACTTTCTCAATTTTTAACTTATGATGATGATATTGTGCTTTTTGGAAAGCCAAAGATGTCTGCTTCAATCCCTATTTTGATCAATTTTGCTTTTGAAGATGTTATCTTGATGTTAAAGGTCTTGGAAAAAAGTGGCTTTTATTGACTTTCTAAAATGACCTGTAATGTATGAATTTGTATCTTTCAAATGGTGCATTTCTTTGACTTGAGGGATTAAAATAAGTTGTAGGGAATTGTATTTCTTTCAAAATTAACTTTGGTTGTAAAATTTATGATAAATTATGAGAAAGTTATGCATGGTCAAAGTTTGGTTGACTTTTATAGAAACCCTAATTTGCTATTTTTGACTTTTGATGAATTAAGAGCATTTCTTGAGGAATCATGATCAACCCTTGATCAAATGATGGATATCAATTTAAAATGTTGATGTTGACCAAAAATCTTGAAGTTTGACTGTATATAGGTCACAATTGACTTTTGACCTAACATAGTTGATTTTCCAATACTTGAGCAATTGTCTGAACAAACTTATTGAGCAAAGCATGAAACTTGGCATGGATGATCTTGAGGACATATTAGGACCACTGGAATCATTTGAGACCATTGGAGCTCAAACATCTTGATGAAAATGGAAACCCTAGTTGGGGGTTCATTTCCTTAGTAAGAGAGTTGTCTCGTCAATCCTTGGTCCACCTTGAGCAATTGAGAACCTCTTGGGGTATGTCTTGTGTGAAAATGGGTGGGAAAATTTTGGGGTACAATAGCTGCCCCTATTCAATCTTCTTAAATCTGAGGATGTAGATTGGCTGGTCTGCCTTTCTTTATTTGAAGGTGGAAGATAATTGAACACTAGAGTGCCCAGAAATTTGCACTCGCATGAAGTGAATGTCGATCGATAATATAGGGAATGGTCTTACAGATGCCATTTGGAAGGTGAATGAGAATCTTCAGAGATATGCTTAAAGAAGCCATCCATAAAAGATATCGGTTTCATAAGTGATTCCATTGCGAGAATTCTTGTACCTGCCGTAGAGGAGGACTTCGCCTGGGAATGCTGATTTATGTCCTGGGAAATATAGTCTAGGAGCTTGGGTTGTCCATTACTCTACTGGGCAATTAACTCTTGATTGATGAGACAAAAGTAAGCCATTATCTGGTCGAGTCCGGGTTTTACGGCGACTTACTATGGAATATGAAATCGAAAGTATCTGGTCGGGTCCAGGTTTTACAGTGTTGTAAACTGCTGTCCGGAGGTAAAAGAGAAGAAACTTGTATAAGGCTTTCTCGGGACAAGTCCATGTAAAACTGCGTCAGGTAATTCATGAAAAAAGAGCCTTGATAGTAGGGCTAGGAGAAGGAACCTGGGTAGTAGGGTTACTTCGAAATAAAGCCTAAGTAGTAGGGCTGCTTTGGAATAAAGCTTGGGTGGTAGGGCTGTGAGTAGGAACCTGGGTAGTAGGGTTACTTCGAAATAAAGCCTGGGTAGTAGGGCTGCTTCAAAATAAATCCTGGGTGGTAGGGCTGTGAGAAGGAACCTGGATAGTAGGGTTACTTTGAAATAAAGCCTGGGTAGTAGGGCTGTGAGAAGGAACCTGGGTAGTAGGGTTACTTCGAAATAAAGCCTGGGTAGTAGGGCTACTTCGAAATAAGGCCTGGGTGGTAGGGCTGTGAGAAGGAACCTGGGTAGTAGGGTTACTTCGAAATAAAGCCTGGGTAGTAGGGCTGTGAGAAGGAACTTGGGTAGTAGGGTTACTCCGAAATAAAGCCTGGGTAGTAGGACTTCTTCAGAACAAGGTCTTGGCAGTAGGGCTGTGAGAAGGAACTTGGGTAGTAGGGTTACTTCGAAATAAAGCCTGGGTAGTAGGGCTGTAAGAAGGAACCTGGGTAGTAGGGTTACTTCGAAATAAAGCTTGGGTATTAGGGCTGCTTCGGAATAAAGCCTGGGTGGTGGGGTTGTGAGAAAGAACCTGGGTAGTAGGGTTACTTCGAAATAAAGCCTGGGTAGTAGGGCTGCCTCATTTGATCACGTAGATTAGTTGACCCGTTTGGTTTCAGGAACTGATTTTCCATTAGTTGTCTGCAGATATGACATGGACAGCTTCATAGATTTAACCTTGAACTGTTGGAATTGTTGATGATAACCATCTTTCCTGAAAAGGTACGGGTCTAATTATATGTGATGCATGAAATGCACTGTGTGATGATGCTCTCAAAATAAATGAGATTATACTGTATGCAATATGTATGCGCATGTCATGATGTATGAACATGAAATGCTATTGTGACATATCCGAGTATGGGAAAATAAATCCATGACTGCTGCTGGAGAGTACTACAAATTGAATTCCTGATCGTTGTAGAAAAATTGGTTCTTCTACTTCCACTGGGGATGATGAGTAGAGATGATTTGTCGAGGATTTCCTCTTTCTATTTGAGAATACTCGGCTGGAATTTTTTTTGTCTTCTGTTTAAGAATAAATCTGTGGGGAAACAAGTACTTCCGCTTGCGAATATTCCACTAGGGAGAAGATGCTCTATTTGGGGAGTGCTCCGCTGAGGGAGAATAATTCTGTTGTTGGAATATTCCAAAGTGAGAAAAGAATTTTGTTGGAGAATATTCAATAGCTAGGGAAAAGGAACTCTATAGAGGATGATCTTCTGCTGTCAGAGAAAATAAACTCTAATGGGGATGAAGATTTGAAAGCTACCGGAGATTATAAAAGCTCTATGGGAAATGAGAGGTCAAACTTCGGTCGTTTTACTCTGCAGGGACGAGGCTTCATAAACTGCTGGGGATAAAAATACACTCAGCTGTAAAACATGGATTTCAAATCTCTGAGGAATTATGTTGGAGAAGGTAATTCCTGCTAGGTAAAAAAACTGTAGAGACTAGAACTGGCTTTCAGACATTGCTTCGTTCCTTAAGCCATTAGCAATTGTCTTTTTGTTCTTTATGTAAATATTTGCAAACAGTAATCATATAAATATGAATATGCCACAAATAATCACTGGACGTTTTTATAAAACAAAACAGAAAAATAGAAAACAAGTAGTTTTGAACTTTCAAAAACTGATTTGTATTTATTTTTGAAGTTTTCCTATAAAAGGAGTTTATGTACAAGAAGACAGACATTCTAATAAGAAAATGCCGTCACAAAAAGAATTTATACAAAGTTATATACAAAGAGAAAACAGCTATGTATAATGATCCCATTGAGTTTCAATTTTTCTATTGCTTTTATGCCTTCGAGTGTCTCATCACTTTGTTGCTTGTCTGAAGTTGACTGGATTGATCGGTACTGCTTGAGTTTGAAAGTCTGATACTGAAGTCTGATCGCAAGGTGATCCAATGGGACATAGTTATATGCCTTAAATCCCTAATTTTTTCCTGGACCGCCCTTTCGGGTTTTCAGTCCACCGGGATACCCTTTTTTGCCCAAGCCGCCCTTTCAGGTTTTCGACTCGCCGGGTGTATAAATTTTTTTGTTTTTATCCCTAATTTTTTCCCGAACCCTTTTGGTTAGTCGGGATGCCCCTATTTTTGCCTAGGATAGTCGACCTAGCGGGTCTTTATTTATGCGTAGTATCTTTTCACTCTGTCCGCATTCACAGGGTGGGGAAGATCGTCACCATCCATGGTTGTTAGAATCATGGCTCCACCAGAAAATATGTTCTTTATTACAAATGGCCCTTCGTATGTGGGAGTCCATTTTCCCCTGGTATCACTTTACGGCAGTATGATGCACTTGATTACTAGATCATCCACTTGATATATCTGACATCTGACCTTTTTGTTGAAAGCCTTGATCATCTGTTTTTGGTACATCTGACCATGACAGACAACAATAAGCCTTTTCTCATCAATCAGATTTAGTTGATCAAGTCGAGTCTGGATCCAATCGTCTTCGTTTAAACCTGCATCCTTCATGATCCTCAAAGAATGGATCTGGACCTCAATTGGTAGGACAACCTCCATACCATACCTCATAGAATAAGGTGTTGCCCCTATTAACGTACGCGTTGAAGTGAGGTAACCATGAAGATAAAATGGTAACATATCATGAAAGTCTTTGTATGTCACCATCATTTTCTGTATGATCTTCTTAATGTTCTTATTTGCAGCTTCAACAGCGCCATTCATCTTCGGCCGGTAAGGGGAAGAATTATGATGCTGGACCTTGAATTGTTTACAGAGTTCGATGATCATTGTATTGTTAAGATTTGTACCATTGTCTGTGATGATTCTCTCTGGCACACCATACCGACAAATTAGGTTATGCTTGATAAACTGCGCCACAACATTATGGGTAACCGTAGCAAAAGAAGTAGCCTGAACCCACTTCGTGAAGTAATCAATGGACACTAGGATGAAGCGATGCCCATTGGAAGCAGTAGGTCTAATCTCTCCGATCATGTCAATTCCCCACGTTGCAAAGGTCCAAGGATCCATCAAGACATTCAAAGGAACAAGAGGTACATGTACTTTATCAGCGTAGATCTGGCATTTGTGATAAGCTCAGGAATGTTGATAACAATCTGCTTCTATAGTAGACCAATAGTATCCTGCCCGTAGGATTTTTTTAGTCATGGTATGTTTACTAGAATGGGTGCCAAAGGTACCTTCATGTAATTCTGCCATAATCCTCTCTCCTTCGCTCTTGTCTACGCACCGAAGTAAAGTAGAGTCATGGTTGCGCTTATAGAGGATTCCATTACTGAGGAAGAAATTTACGGAGAACCTTCTCAGAAACTTCTTATCATTGACAGACGCCCCCTAGGATATTCTTGAGCGTCTAGATACCTCTTTACTTCATGAAACCAAGGTTTGTCTCCTATTTCTTCAGTGTCAATCTCATAGCAATATGATGGTTCATCCAACCTCTCAATAGTGATCCGAGGAGCCTCATTATCCCATCTGACCTTGAACATGGATGACATAGTAGCTAGCACGTCCGCTGACTGATTATCTTCTCGTGGGAAATGTTCAAAGGAGACCTCTTCAAAGTGTAGAAGCAATGTCAGCACATGTTCTTTGTAAGGGATGAGATTTTGGTGCTTCGTTTCCCACTCGCCTTTGATTTGACTTAATACCAAAGCTGAATCCCCGAATAAACTCAAGAACTTGATCCTTAGGTCAATATCAGCTTTGAGACCCATGATGCATGCTTCATACTCCGCCATGTTATTGGTACAGTTGAAACATAGTCTGGCAGTGAAAGGAGTATGACAGCCTTCTGGAGAGATTATCACAGCACCAACACCATTGCCAAGCGTGTTACATGCCCCGTCAAAAACCATAGTCCATTGGGATCCTTTCTCAGGTGCTTTATCCGGTCCAGGTTCTTCATAATTAGTTACTAACATGATATTATCATCCGGGAAATCAAAGTTCATGGATTGGTAGTCGTCCAGAGCCTGATAAGCCAAATGATCAGCCAATACGCTTCCCTTGATTTCTTTCTTGGTTGTGTATTGAATGTCGTATTCAGTTAGGATCATTTTCCATCTTGCTATTCTTCTGGACAAAGCGGGCTTCTCAAAGATGTATTTTATTGGATCCATCTTAGATATCAACAAAGTAGTGTGGGTCAACATATACTGTTTCAGCAGGAGAGCCGCCCATGCCAAAGTGTAGCAATTTTTCTCGAGCAGTGAATATCATGTTTCACAGTCGGTAAACTTTTTGCTAATGTAGTATATTGCATGCTCTTTTCGACCAGACTCGTCATGCGGCCCCAACACACACCCCATTGAATTATCCAATACTGTTAAGTACATTATCAAAGGTCTTCCTTCAACCGGAGGCATCAGAATTGGAGGCTCCTGAAGGTAATCCTTGATTCTTTCAAAGGAATCTTGGCATTCATCATTCCACTTTACCACTTGATCTTTCTTCAGAAACTTGAAGATTGGCTCACAAGTAGCAGTCAGATGTGAAATGAACCTGGCAATGTAGTTCAAACATCCCAAGAAACCCCTAACTTCCTTCTCAGTACGAGGAGTGGGAATCTCTTGTATAGCTTTTACCTTTACAGGGTCTACATGAATACCCTTGTCACTGTAAATGGAACCTAGGAGTTTACCAGACCTTACCCTAAATGTTCACTTGTTCGGATTCAGTCTCAACTTGTACGTGTTCAACCAATCTAACAACTTTTGCAGATGATCGAGGTGCTCTTCTTCATTTTGAGATCTGGCTATCATGTCGTTAAAATATACCTCTATCTCGTGATGTATCATGTCATGGAACAAAGCTACCATAGCTCGCTTATAGGTTGCCCCATAATTATTCAACCCAAATGGCATCACCTTGTAACAGAAAGTTCCCCATTGCGTGACAAAGGTTGTCTTCTCCATGTCTTCAGGAGCCATCTTGATCTGATTGTACCCAGAGAAACCGTCCAAGAAGGAAAAGATCTTGTGCTGTGCGGTGTTATCAACCAGAACATCAATATGGGGAAGCGGGAAGTCATCCTTGGGGCTTGCCCTGTTCAAGTCTCTGTAGTCCACACACATACGTACCTTTCCGACCTTCTTAGGTACCGGAACGAAATTGGCAACCCATTGTGGATAGGAGGTAACAACTAAGAATCCATAATTGAATTGTTTCATTACTTCGGCCTTGATCTTTTCTGACATCTCAGGGCACATACAATAAACCTTCTGTTTAACCGGAGGACAATCTTCTTTGGTTGGCAGACGATGTACCATAATATCGGTGTCTAAACCAGGCATGTTTTCATATGACCAGGCGAAGATCTCGACATAATCATGTAACATCTGTATCAACCGCTGTTTGAAATTAAGCTCCAAATTTGCACCTATCTTGACTTCTTTCCTGTCTTTCTCTGTACCCAAGTTTATTGTCTCAACTGGCTCTTCATGAGGCTGTATGGACCTTTCTTCCTGTTGTAATAGTCTAGAAAGTTCTCGGGGTACCTCACAATCTTCCTCACCTTCGCCCTCGGCTTGGTTGATCAGACTTTCAAAGTCATAAATTGAAATAGTAGAACCTTTATCGATGGGATCCAGAGTGGATATGGATCTGCAGTTGATACGTGAGTGTGTGTAAGAGCATAGCTGTATAGACAAAGTAAAAGGAAGAAAGGAAAAATAGAGAGCACAAAATTTTTATGCAAAAACATCCAATGTTTTATTGATGACATATGATAATGACATATAATAACCCTCACAAATAAACCATTGTGCCTCGGGTAAGACATAATGCCACAGAGTTTATATTGTTTATTACAAATCCGAAAAACAAGCAAAACAATTACTGCTGAACAAAAGTAATTGGGACAAAATATTTGGCCGTCCAGTTACTAGGTCCACCATTGGTAGTAGGGTAGATCCAACTGTCAATATCATAATCCTCATCATTGTCTTCTATAGCATTGACTCCATGATTGCTAATGCGTAGAGGAGGTCCTCCAGCCGAACACGTCGAACAACCCTTTGAGTTCCTGAAGTAAAGCCCATACCAAATTTTTCAGTTTTGTAAGGGAAATCAGGGAGATATCCCCAAATGGTACATCCACCTTCTTCAACTACTTCTCTGGCGTCCTTGAGAGAAGCCATCTTCAAGGGAGGTCTGGTGATCTTTGGCACACTGGTAATAGTCTCGGTTGATGCCATAGTTTGCGGAACCTCTTCAAAATTTTGACAAGGGGTCTCTATGAACTCACCGTCCATTTCCACATACCTGAAAGAGTTCAGATGGCTTACCATGTACTTCTCTTCACCATGAACGGTGACAATCCTTCTCTTCACTGGATACTTCAACATTTGGTGCAGCGTAGAAGTAACGGTTCCAGCTTCATGGATCCAAGGACGACCCAACAAACAAGAATAAGATGGCCTGATATCCATCACGTAGAAGGTGGATTCAAAGGTCTGGGAACCCACTTTGACAGGGATGTCCACCTCCTCGTGTACCATTCATTTTGAACCGTCGAATTCCCTTACAACAATGTTACTAGGCTTAAGGTCAAACCTTCACAATATAGCCTATCAAGAGCCTTCTTGGGCAAAAATTTCAGTGACGATCCAGTGTCCACTAGCACATGGGCCATAGTAGTGCCCCTGCATTCGATCGAGACATGCAGAGAATCATTATGCTTTCTCCCCTTGGGTGTCAAATCAGCATCAGAAAAACCCAACCGATTATCAGCAGTTAGACTGGCCACACAGTCCTCGAATTGGTCAGCAGAGGTTTCTGGAGGCACTTGCGCAATCTTGAGAAATGTAACCATAGCCTTTGCACGGGCCTCAGAACACAATAGCAGAGCCAACATTGATATCTTCGAAGGGGTCTTCCCCAGCTGTTCGACCACATTGTAGTCGCTCTTCTTGATTATCTTTAAAATCTCCTTCATATCTTGTTTAGAGGATTCCAAAATAACTTCTCTAGGTGCCTCCATCCGGGAAGGCTCACCAACAACTTCTATGCCCCGAGTCCCATATGACTCATCTGCAGGGGTAACAACTGGAGTAATGATGGGAATAGTAGCAGGAGTACTTTCCAGAATAATAGATGGAATAAAAACAGGCCTAGAAACAGTCTTTGAGGAGATCTCGGGAGAGAAAACCCTTCCACTTCGAGTAATTTTGCTGGTCCCGACAATGTTACTGACATTGGGATCGGCCTCTTCAATTTTTTCGTCTTTAATGGTTAACAAATCCTTCTTGACACCATGGTAGTAAACGTCAGCACCATAATTCCAAGGAACAACTTTGTCCGAGGAGTATGGTACAGGGCCAAGAAAAGTGATTATTAATGGAACAATTCTTGGAGCAGATGTAATCCTAACAGGTATTTTGGAGGAGACCTTGTAAGTATTGGCGGAAATGGTTATGATAGCAACATCTTCATGTAGAACAATTGGAACTGGGGTATTTTTGAACAAAATCTCTTTGTTATCCATCAGGCGTTAAACACCTGCCTTCAGAAAATAACAACCAGAAGGCAGAGATAACACATGTAGTGACAAATTATTCTTGATGGTCATGAGAGGAGAATAAACTTCATCAATAGACGTAACAAATAGATCAATATCAACGACATTAACACCACGATTATGCTTGGGCATGAAAGAAGTTATGACATTAGGCATCTCATGAGCATCAAACTCAATCTCCTTTGCTTCGATCAGATCCTGTATCTTATTCTTCATAACCCAATAGTCGTTTGTATCATGGCTTGGCCTCTCAGAATGGTAAGCACACCAATCGTTTGGATTGTAACGAGGATATGTTGTGTTGGGATTCTTGGGAGCCTCCCTTAAGTTTCCAAAATAGATTTTAACAGATGGGGTAAAACCTCAGACAACGTCATATTGATCTAGGTGAACTGCCTTTGAGGTCTTTCTACCCTTTGCTGATTGTTTCGTTGTTGAGTAGCCACAGGCCTAGGTATCATCACAGCCCCTACTGTTGGACGATGCTTGGTTCTATTCTGAATTCTTGGATTGTAAATAGCATTGACCTCTTTCTTACCCATGAATGGCTTTTTCACTGTACTTGAAGAGGTGTCTTTCTGGATCTTGCCACTTCAGATCCCAACTTCTACCCTTTCTCCAGTCAATATCAGCTCAGTAAAACCAGCTGAGGAGCTACCAATCAAGTTATTAAAGAATAGACCAGATAGCGTACCAAGAAACATGTCCACCAACTCCCTATCAGACAAAGGGGGTTGGACTCTCCCTTCTGAATCTCTCCACTTTTGAGCGTAGTCCTTAAATCCTTCTCTTGCATCCATAGAAATACTCTGGAGTTGAGTACGGGTAGGAGCAAGGTAAGCGTTATATTGATACTACTTATAAAAAGCAGCAGCCAGATCTTCCCAGTTGCGGACATTGATTCCCTCAAGTTGATAGAACCACTCAAGTTGAGTCCTGGACAGACTGTCTTGAAAGAAATGGACCCACAAATTCCTATCAGTAGTGTGAGGCTGGATCTTACTCACATAAGAACAGAGATGAAGCTTGGTACAAGAAACCCCATCATACTTCGTGAACACCGGCACCTTTAACTTTTGTGGGATGATAACCCCAAAGACCAAACCCAACTCTTAAAAATCCAAACCTGGTACCTTCCGGACCACCATTGCATTCAAACGATTCTCTAGCTGTTTGTATTTTTCATCAGCAGGAGGATATTGTTCCTTATCATAGTCAAATTCATCATCAGATTCTTTTGGACTGGAGTCTTCCTCTCTCATTTCCTCTTCTTCATTGTCCCCCCTTTGGAGGAAGTTTCCAGCTCTGACACTCATTTAACCGGTCCCTTGAACCTTCTTCACAGATTCAGGACACCAGCGGTCTTCTTCGCCTTCTTCTTTCTATCTTTCAGAATAAGGGCCTTCAGATCTTCCTGCCCTTTAGCCAAAGCTACGAGCTTTTGCTGAAATTGGGAATTTTGTGCTTGGAGATCCTTGATACTTTGTTCAAAAGCCATTATTGCTGAAATAAACAATGGAGAAGATGAGAATCCTACTTTGAAACTTGTTTATGCAATGTCATGGATGATATGTGTATGCAATGATTTTAAGGATTCTTAAAGACTAAAATTTGCTTAAACAAAAGAAACACATGTTAATTGTATTAATAAGTTAGAATTGGTACACAGAGTTCCCTTTAGGCTTACAATCAAACAAAATAAAACTTAAAGAAAAATAAAATTAGGTTTCCCATAAGTGCACCCTCTTTGGTGCAATGTAGGCATTTATATTCCTCTCTTCATGAAGTAGCCTAGTGAGTCCCAGGACTTTCTTCTAGCTGGCGTAGAATTAAGATTCAAATGTATCCCGCTCCTCCTTCAGTTGAACCCAGGATTTTTGTAACTCCTCATGATCAGTTGGCATGTCAGGATAAATAACAAGATAAGGAGTGTCTCCTTCAGCAACCGGTTCCATAATCATAGGTAGGATGGTGGGGCAAGGCATCATAAGAATTTGAGCACGGGCTTGTACCCATTTGAGATAAGGCTCAAGAGGGATGGAATTCTTGTGCCCTAGTGTCTTTCTATCAACTCTATGAACCATGCCCCAAGCTCGCATAAACCTTTTACGGTAACCTTGGGCATCATTCTCATAGTCGAAGGCGATTCCTTGGATAAGTGTATCATGAGGACCATCCCTTCTCACATATCCAAACTGTCGGAGTGCCAAACATAGATTGTAAGTGATTCCTCCCGTAATGCCTAAGAGAGGGACATTAGGGAATTCTCCATATCGATCAATGATGGTAACATTCTCTGAGGATCGAGGACACCAATGAATACCTGAATGTGTAGGAGTCATTAGCCTATGAGACTATCTCAAACCCTGTTCGTTCTTCAAGACGGATCGGGGTAGGTGCAAAATAGACCACCTAGCCAAAAGAGGAGTGCAACACAGAAGGGTCCCTCTTTTCTTTATAGTGCGAGTATGCAGAGAATGTAGGATATCCCTAAGCAGAGTAGGTACCAGATTGTGTGACAGGAAAACCTTAACCGCATTCACGTCTATGAGCTGGTCCGGATTAGGAAACAGTACCAACTCATAGATGAGAAGGGCTAACACCTCTTCAAAAGCTTGTAAGTCCAGGGTATCCCAAAAATGATGAGCTTTCTCAAACAAGAACTTAGCCAAAAAAAACCTTGACACCTCTCCTGGTTTCCCAATTTGCTACTACATCAGACCATTGTAAGGATAGAGCTTTAGCAATATATTTAGGTTTAGGGTCTCTTTCAATACCATTGAAAGGTACCTTGTTAAGGATAGTCACCCCCATTAACAGAGAAAACTCCTCCATATTAGGCACTAACTGGTAATTCGGAAAAGTGAAGCAGTGATGTAGAGGGTCAAAGAATTGAAAAAGCACTTTTAACATTTCTTCATCAGGGTTTGAGGTGACCAAGATGAGAAGTAGACCATGTCTTTCAGTGAAGGGAGAGCTTTCATGAACCCTTAATACTAACTCCTTAAGCTAAGGAGGTACCTTTACCAGACTGACTTGGATAGTGAATCTGCGGGCGAGGGCCATGTCCTACAAAATAAACCCTAAGAATCCTTGAAATGGTTAGTATGATATGCTATGTTATAATGTCATGATTATGCTCAGACATAGAAGATATAGCAAACACAAGCAAAATCACACAAAGACCTTAGTTTTAAGGCTTAGATGGGTTTTAAGGTAATACCCTCTTGAAGTTGGATTGATTCAACCTGTCCTAAATATAGTAACCGGGTTATAAGGGATCTCAATATCACCGATGTTTCCCCCAAACTTCGTTCCGATAGACAAATGACTTGCCACCAAACAAAACTCAAGAGTCAAACCTCAATGAGTTTTGCATCGAGTATCAACCGACTTTGGGTTTACACCAAAGACGGCTATCTCACTACATCCTAAAAAGCCAAGTTGGTCAATTAAGGTGCTAAGGTCAGTTGACGCTTTATGATACCACACAGTGGCCCTGTATTCTGCTTGATTACTCAAGGGCTACCGATACTCACTAAAGTATTGCATCAACGTAGCTACTGTTTAAACCGTGTCGGTATACCCCGCACAGCTTCCTCACAGTTCATTGCTACTTTCCTAAAAGGAATTCCCTGATCCGGTTTTAGGATCCAAACAACCCAAACAGATACCCTTAAAAGTAAATCAAACAAGATAAGCCAAAGAAGAAATTAAAATGACCTAGATCCTAAGGTAGACCCCACTTTATAAATCATGTTCCCCAGCAGAGTCGCCAGTTCTGTAATACGGTGGATGAACTGATTGTGAATACTGGTTTTGCGTTTGTGTTCGCAAATGTCGCGGTAAGCAAGAGTCGTCACCGTCTTTTATTTTATCCAACAAAGGAAAAGGGAAAAAGAACAGAAAAAACCTTTTTCGAAATGTTTTTGAGTACGGGGGGTAGATTATAGAAAGGGAAGATGTTAGAACCCTTTCTATCCATGGTTTTCCATGGGCTCTTAGATACTTGCTCATTTTGAAATTGCTTTTGTGTGTGTTTTGAAAAGCTTTGAAAATTCCTTAGTGCGGCGTTTCACTTTATGGTAACCCTTTTTTCAGTCCTCAAGAGTGTGATAAAGCGTTTTTGAAAACTTTGTTCAAAAAGTGTAAGTGTGAAAAAACTGGTTGTTTTGAGCAAGTACTTAAGAGTTTCTACCTACTCGAAAAAGACTGTTCGTTTTATTATTTCCTTTAGATAGTGTTATCCTACTATTAAGGAGTAGGTAGCTCCATCGTCGGAGTTTGACGGACAATCAAAAGGGACGATTACGGTCACCTAAGGCAACATGGCAAGATCTCTTAGTAACTTTCCTAAAGTTCTAAGATCGCATTTTGTTTTACCGAGGAAACTTTCGAAAGGGACTTGCGATCTATGAATTAGAGGATAATCATTAAGAATTCTCATGTTTGAGAATAGTGACCATATTTCCGAGGCAACCGAAGTGGGAGATACCCTAGGGGTTAGCATGTGCAATTGTTTGATTTCAGTTTATTTATCTTTGCACATTTAGGGTGATCTACCATTTTGATCATTTAATCTTTCCATTCAATCCTATGATCATTCATCTAACAGTTAATAGTAGCGAAAAAATAAAATGAGATAATCTTAAACCTAGCTATTACAAGGCTTTGGGGGATGGGGATTACATAACTAGAACGGGGATTCAACAGTAAATAAAAGCAGTAAAATAAATGCTACTAAAAAAATATTACAACCCGTAATCAGATACAATAATAACAAATGATAATAACTACATGAAAGTAACTAACGCGTGCGACTTGGAAACGACGTCCAAAAATCTAAAATGTTCTAAGTAAAAGAGAATTATTTTTGTTGTTTTGTTTACTTAGGAAAATATTAAATTAATATTAATTGATGAAATGAAAAGAAATTTTGAAATTAATTCTAGATGACCTAATACTTTTGGCATTTTTATTTGAGAAATAATACTTAAGAATTAAAACTAATTTCCTAATTGATTTTAATTATAGAAAAATGAACTAATTTCCCTAATTAATACTAGTTATTTAATTAACAAAAAATATTTTTAGCTAAATAGCTAATTCCTATCTTTTTGTGATTTTATTGATTTTTGTTTTAATTAAAAAAATGATTTTGAAATAAATAAAAACAAAATAAATAAAGTAAAAGGAAACAATAAGAATAAGAAAAAAATGGATCTGGGCCTGGTGTGACCCCAGCTGGGGGGTGCCTTCCTGAAATTCATGGGCCCATATGTGATGGCCCAATTGTTAGCATGCATTCCAGTGTGATCAGCCTCTGGGAGATTCACCATTCACTATCTTTGTTAGACATTTAGATATGATCACGTGATGGACTTGATGGTTGAGATCAGGGGCGCATGCTGGACATTTGATGGTGAGGCACATGGGATTTGCAAGAAATAACTCAGAAAATAGGAAAATGTTAAGACCTAGGATCGAACCCAGATCCTTCCTCTCAAAGGGTAACACCTGGACCAACTGCGCTAGAAAGTTATGTTGTATTTATAATAAATAAATAAAACATAAGCTAAAAAAACACTATGCCCAGATAGCGCGCGTGGATTCAAACCCTCCAATGGGATGCTGCCACATGATCTTCTTCTTCACGGGTAGGGTGAAAAGAACAGGAAAAACCTAGATAGATTTTGAGTTCGAGGGGTAGTTTATGAACAGGGAAGGTGTTAGCACTGTTTTCATCCGTAGTTATCTACGGGCTTTTAATTGCTAGCTCACTTTTGAAAATTTTCTTTGCGTGTGTGACTTTGAAAATATTTTTGAAAAGCCAAAGTACGACCAACTTTGTAATGATTCTTGTATCAGTCCTAAAGAATGCGTACAAAGTGTTTGAAAATATTTTGTTTAAAAAGTGTGATGTGAAAAAATGTTTATTTCAGAAAAGAGTTGTGAGCAAGCGATTAAGAGTTCCTTACCCACTAAAAGAAGTTCTTATTACTTTCCTTATGCTCTAGAGATAGTTCTATCCATATCATTAGTTTGTAGGTAGCCATATCTATTAGATGTGAATGGACAGGCATAGGGTCTTCGTATGGTCATCGAAGGCAACATGTAAGGATGCTTTAGAAATTTTTATCAGAGGGACTAGATCATTTTCGTAGGCAACTTAGAAGGGTCATCGAGGGACTATGATCTTTATTCGTAAGGGTCTTTTGCTAAAGCATCCCCACTTTCGAGGGACATGACCAATAAATCGTAAGGCAACCGAGAGGATACCCTAGAGGTGAAAGTGTTCAAATTGTTTGTTCTCAGTTACTTTATCTTGAGAATTAGGTTTTTCAATATTGCATTTAGTCTTGCCATACAAACCATAGTTACTAACCATAGCATAAAAATATAAGTACGAAATATAAAGTGCGGAAAACTAAACCTAAGCTATTACATCTTGTGAGCAGTTACATAATAGGAAAAAAGGAGGAAGGTAAATCTAAGCTATTACATTAGAGAATGCGACCTATACACTTGATCTATGAATTTAAATGAACGAAGAAAAAGAAATATGAAAATATAAAAATGAAAAAAAGAATGTAAAAAATGTTTTTTGTGTAGAAATTAATTTAAGTCATAATAATTAATAACCTAAATTTTAATTGATTTTAAGATTAAGAAACAAAGGGTTAATTAATTAATTAATTAGGAAAATTAAATATTAGTTAAAAAACCTAATCCAAATTTATTAGCAAAAATATTAGGTTAGTTTAATAATTCATTAATAAAAAAATTAGGTTTAGAAAAGGAACAAAGTAAAGAAAATAGGTTAACAAAATAAGGAAAAAGGATTTGTATGAGGTGGGTGTTGAACCCACACCCTCTAGCTTCATGCGCTACACTGCTTGCCACTAGGACAAGCGCTCGTTTGTGTTTGGAAATTGGACCTGAATAATATTTGTGAAACCCGCATGTTAGTTTTGAAAAATAGCAAAAAAAACATTGTAAACGCAGGGATCGAACCCACGCCCTCTTTGTTATACACGTTCATCTTGACCAGCAGTGCTACGCTCTCATCTGGTTATACAATAAAAACATAATATAAAACAGGTGGATTAGAGAGGCACCGGAGCCCTAGATCCAGTCGTCTTCTCCAGTAAGGTGATTTTTTGACCTGTAAAAAGAACAAATGTTAGAGATCAAGAAGGATCTTATCCCCCTAAATCAACCCTTGTTGATACAATGGTGGCATTATTTTTGGCTAATTCATCCTGTACAATGAGATACAACGAAAATAATGTAAATCAGTTCAATACTGGTGATGGATTATCCTGGCATCATGGGCCTCATGCAAGGGATCAAACCTGCACTAATTCGTCTCAGAAACACATTGCAAACGTTAATTCAAGTCAAAGCATCATGAAAATAGAAATACGAAATTCCCCAAACATGTAAAAACGATGATGCATGGAATGCAGGTTTTAGGCCTATTTGATCATCAAGAAAGATCCAAGCTTACTCTATGATATCTCAAGAATCGATTTGAATGGTTGCTTGGCCTTGAGGATGGTTGGAAATTTGATTTCGATTTTTCCCTAGTTTTTTTACAAAAGTTAAGATTTTGAGAGAGTGTTCTTGAGCAGCTTTTTACGTGTCCCTCTTTGTCTGAATATGGAGGGTATATATAGAGGAAGAGATTAGGATAAGAAATCAGGCTTGAACTTTATACAACACATGTCTTTGATTTGTTTTAGAAATAAGTTGAAAAGTGACAAAACCATGGAGATTTGGTTGGAAAATGTGTTAGCACGATTTTTATCTTGGTCTTGGGCCTCCAAAATAACCAACTCACAAGCCTTTTATGCCTTACATATTTATCTAATATTTATTTGATTTAATTTTGAATTTAAATGAATAAAAGTCAAAATAAATGAAATAAAAATTAAAATAATGTATGAAGGGACATAGAGGTCCTCTAAGGTGTCATGTGTAACACCCCGATTTAATTAGGATTATTTTTATTTAAAATAATTATATGAGATGATGTGTTTACTTTTGTTGACATATTTTATTATGTGATGTGATGCAATTCGAAAAATTAGAGGTTGAAGTGTTGAGGGGTGTATGAATAAAAGTGTAGAGAACAAGGGGTGAATAGAGAATATTAGTAATATTATTATTATATTATTTTTTATTAATTATTATGAATTAATTAGTGTTTATAATATTCATAATTAAATAAGTAATTAAGTTAAGGAAGGGCATTTTTGGGATATAGACATTAGGGGTCTAGAGGTCGATGTCATACCCCAATTTTTTACCTAAGATCCCTGTTTCATTTGCATTACATCAAGGTCACAGAATATGGTAGGTTTTAAACGTTTCTCCTTCGAGCTTTGACTGTGTAGAGATTATCGAATGTTGTGAGCATTTTATCTTACGAATGACTAACCACTAATCAAGCACGAAGTTTATGTTTTGTTGTTTTGTTTTCTTGTGCAGGAAATAGGTCTGAAAGAAGAGCATCTGACGTCGTACATAGATTAGGGTTTTGAATCTCGGGACAGAAATGCGGTCGGTCGTCAATTTCCAAAAGCTGGTTCATCAAAAGAATTTCAGAGAATTATGCGTTTATTTCCACACTCTGTCCAACAGATGGTCTCCAGTTTTCTTTGAATATTTTTTTAGAAAGAACAGTCGAAGTTCTACTGTCTTCGGTTCATGTGTGTTTCACATTGTTCTAAAATACAAGAAAACCAGGCTACACCGTCATTTTCGATTTCTTCAACCAAAGTCATCTGCAAATTTTCTCATGACGCGGGGTGAATTTCGTCAAAATGGGATGATTAAATTAAAAACCGTTCTAGAAAAATTTATCCGGAATATTTGGAATTTTCTTTATTTGAATTCAAGTGATAATTAAAGAGGAGCTATTAAGAAATCTAATCCAAGAATAATCATTTATCGCATGAAATATTTATTCAAGATTATTTTTGTGATTATTTTGGTGGACTTACATGAAGCATTATTTCAATAAGTTAGTGGGAAAAGGAATTCGATCCAATTATTCGGTCATCACAAGACTAATTACATGAGGAATTCTATTTGATTACAAAATTAATCCATGTGATTTATTTGGATCTCTATTACAAAATGCAAGATTAAAATCTAAGACTTGCATTATTATTTATTCATCATTCAACAATTTATTCAAGTATTGTTCAACTCTTTCTCAATTCAAATGGAAGACCTTGAATTTTTTTATCAAGATTCATGATCATATGAAGATTCAAGTTTATTTATAACTACCAAAGAAATTGAGATTATATTGAAGGGTACATGTTTATTTATGTTACATTTTATTTGGACTTGTTGTTACAAAGTTACAAAATAAAATACAAGTTTTGTACATGAAAATCAATTATTATTCTTGCTACAAAACAGTCTCAATGCTGCCTATTTTTCCAGCACTAGATTAATCCATAACAGTCCATTATTTTTTAGTGTAGTGTTGTCCATTTTCTTCAACCTTGTGTCAACAAAGACCATGCCAAGCTGCTATCCAAATCTGCCCTGCAAAACAGCCCAGAATGCAGCCCATATGATAAAAATCTGCACATTTTGCTGTTACAAAACAGTTTGCAGAGCTCCAAATATTGCACTAAAATGGATACTTCAAAAAGCCATCCCATAAAACATCAAAACAGGGCCTGAATTTGTTCAAAATTTCTACTGTTTTCCCCGCCCAAAACCCCACATATTTCACTATAAATAGAGGCTTTTGTCAACACCAAAGGAGAGAAGTCAAAAAATTCAGCAGAAGGAAAGGAATCCAAAAATTCAGCAAGAGTGAAAAAACAGAAAATAGAGTTTTGTTCAACAATCCAACAAGAGAGTGAAAACAGAAAAAATTAGTTTTGTTCTAAAATTCAGCAAGAAGAAAAAAACATAGCAAACTCAAGAAAAACTTAGTACCTTTTTTAGAAGCCCCATCGGAGAGGCTCTGATAGGTATTATTCTCTTCCTCCTCCTTATATACTGTTGCATATATTCATGTTTGAACCATCTATTATGCCATTTTTTTCTGCCATATGATGCTTGCTTCATCATTACTTTCCTTGTTGTATTTTTAGTTGCTGCAATTTGTTAACATTTAGAAATGTTAGTAATAATAAACACCAAGATAAAACAGTTTTTCAAAATATCAGAATATAATAATTGTAGAAATTATGCTTTATATGATTCAACTCACCCTAAACTCATCTCCAAGCTTAACCTGTCAAAACCATAGAATCGGTATAAAGCTGAACCTGTTAAAAGCAACCTGCCATCCAAAAACATAAAAACCAAAACAGTTCAAAACATAAAGCCTTATAGAACCGTAACCTGTAAAACCATAGAACCGTAACCTGTAAACCCATAAACCAGCATATCCATACAAAACTTCGAATCTGTTAAGTCTTAGAACATGTTAACCATAGAACTTGTCAAACTAGAACCTGTTAACAAAAAACCTGTTTAAAAACCAAAACCTCAAACCTGTGTTAAACCTCTTAAAACCAGATAAACCACATAAAACCTGTCCAAAAAAAAACACTTGCTGTCCAAAAACGCTAAAACCAAATCAGAGCCTCATGTTAAAAACAACCTGCTATGCAAAAACATGACAACCTACAAACAACCTTAACCTACCAAATCTTAAAACCAGCTTATCCATCTGCAAAAACATAAGAACCTATTAATCAACATTAGAACTTGTCCTCTCTGAATTCTAAATCCGTCGAACAATGCCTTTCATCAATCGGCATACACAGAACCGAAATGGGTCGAATCCTCGACATGTTTCCTGCACTTCTCGCGTGCGAACCACAACGACATTTACTCCCTTCTCGATTTCCTCCTCAACGAGGTTCGAATTCCTTACCACGATGTTCAAAAATCAATCTTGCGGTGTCCTAGGTTGTTGGTGGCGAGTAATTTGGGGCCGAAGGTGGATTTTTTTCTTGAATGAGATGAAGGGTGATATTGCTGATTTGAAGAGGTTTCCTCAGTATTTCTATTTTAGTTTGGAGAAGAGGATCAAGCTGCAGTATACTGAGTTAGTTCGGTTTGGATTGGATATTCCTCTGCAAGAGATGTTGAGGGTTAGTGATGGGTAAGAGAAAGAGAGATGAAGATAGCGTGGAAAGGAGGAAAATGATGGTGATGATTCAGTTAGCAGAGAGAGAGGATTGTTTTTTTTGGCTGTTCCATTTTTTTCTTTCTCGTTATTGGAAACACCATAATAATAATATAATCTTTTTTTTTCCTTCTTCCCAAGGTTGAGCAGTCTGCGGCGCTATTGTTTATTAGGGTTACACATTTTCTTTTTCCTTTCATCCAAGGCGGGTCGGCCCATTGGGCCTGTTTTGGTCCAGCACCATTACCATTTCTCTTTATGTTTTAATTAAATCCTGATATTAACGAATAAGTAGCTTAGTTCATTTGGCATGGCGGTTGATAATAATTCAAGAGGAGCGCGGGTTCGAGTCCAGGCTGGGACATTTTTGCTGTTTCTTTTAACATTATCTACATTATTCCATCTTGATATAATTATTATAAAAACACAAAATAAACATGTTATTTTAAATTTATCTTTTATTTAATTTTGTCAACATGCTATTAATTTTTTTTATTTAATTTTTGTTGTTGTTTATTTAATTATTTAAAAATACATGTTTCATGATTTAATTCTTGTTATTTGTTTTAATTATTAAAAATCCATGATTTTATAATCTTCGTGTACTTTTTTGGTTATTTATTTAATCGTTAAAATGCGTGCTAGTATAATTTAATTTACATTAGTTATTTGTTCAATTGTCATCTTAATTTAATTTTGTCATCAATCGTTAATCTTTATATCTTTCGTCCGTCTCAATCCAAGGGAATTGTTTTAATTTTGTCAAATTCATGTCATCAACCATAACTCATCTAATCGTGCGAATACCCTCATTCATTTTTCTTTCGTTTATTATTTTGTCAAAAAACTTAAGATAATTTTCTCAAATGTTCCATTTCAAAACTCACACCTTTTAAGTCAAAACTTCGACGTTAGGTCGTCGTATCTTCAAAATCTCGTCCCTACCCATTTTTGGCCAAACAAGCTACTTTTAATCAAACAAACAATTTTAATAAACAGATATTTCAAAAGGTTCCTATAGGATACTATAGATGCATTGGATGCTAATACCTTCCCATTGTATAACCAACCCCCGAACTCTAGATCTCTTTTCAAAACGCCTTGTATTTTCATTACTTTAAGTATTATTTTACATTGCATATTTTAGGGTTTTATTTCGCTCTTTTCCCTTTTCCCTTGGAAATAATAAAGCGCGGTGGCGACTCTTGCTTTTGTGAGACGAGTTAATTAATAGCTCGATCTCCGATTTACCCCGCTACATTTTTTATCGCTACAGTCGATATAAGAAAACAAAAGTGAAAACACGACATATAAATCATAAAATAAGAAAAGGAAAGGAGAAGGAAAAAGCAAGGGCAAAGAGGAATCTCAGTACGAGGAGTGGGAATCTCTTGTATAGCTTTTACCTTTACAGGGTCTACATGAATACCCTTGTCACTGTAAATGAAACCTAGGAGTTTACCAGACCTTACCATAAATGTTCACTTGTTCGGATTCAGTCTCAACTTGTACGTCTTCAACCAATCTAACAACTTTTGTAGATGATCGAGGTGCTCTTCTTCATTTTGAGATCTGGCTATCATGTCGTTAAAATATACCTCTATCTCGTGATGTATCATGTCATGGAACAAAGCTACCATAGCTCGCTTATAGGTTGCCCCATAATTCTTCAACCCAAATGGCATCACCTTGTAACAGCAAGTTCCCCATTGCATGACAAAGGTTGTCTTCTCCATGTCTTCAGGAGCCATCTTGATCTGATTGTACCTAGAGAAACCGTCCAAGAAGGAAAAGATCTTGTGCTGTGCGGTGTTATCAACCAGAACATCAATATGGGGAAGCGGGAAGTCATCCTTGGGGCTTGCCCTGTTCAAGTCTCTGTAGTCCACACACATACGTACCTTTCTGACCTTCTTAGGTACCAGAATGAAATTGGCAACCCATTGTGGATAGGAGGTAACAACTAAGAATCCATAATTGAACTATTTCATTACTTCTGCCTTGATCTTTTTTGACATCTCAGGGCGCATACAATAAACCTTCTGTTTAACCGGAGGAAAATCTTCTTTGGTTGGCAGACGATGTACCATAATATCGGTGTCTAAACCAGGCATGTTTTCATATGACCAGGCGAAGATCTCGACATAATCATATAACATCTATATCAACCGCTGTTTGAAATTAAGCTCCAAATTTGCACCTATCTTGATTTCTTTCCTATCTTTCTCTGTACCCAAGTTTATTGTCTCAACTGGCTCTTCATGAGGCTGTATGGCCCTTTCTTCCTGTTGTAATAGTCTAGAAAGTTCTCCGGGTACCTCACAATCTTCCTCACCTTCGCCCTCGGCTTGGTTGATTGGACTTTCAAAGTCATAAATTGAAATAGCAGAACCTTTATCGACGGGATCCAGAGTGGATATGGATCTGCAGTTGATACGTGAGTGTGTGTAAGAGCATAGTTGTATAGACAAAGTAAAAGGAAGAAAGGAAAAATAGAGAGCACAAAATTTGTATGCAAAAACATCCAATGTTTTATTGATGACATATGATAATGACATATAATAACCCTCACAAATAAACCATTGTGCCTCGGGTAAGACATAATGCCACAGAGTTTATATTGTTTATTACAAATCCGAAAAACAAGCAAAACAATTACTGTTGAACAAAAGTAATTGGGACAAAATATTTGGCCGTCCAGTTACTAGGTCCACCATTGGTAGTAGGGTAGATCCAGCTGTCAATATCATAATCCTCATCATTGTCTTCTATAGCATTGACTCCATGATTGCTAATGCGTAGGGGAGGTCCTACAGCCGAACACGTCGAACAACCCTTTGAGTTCCTGAAGTAAAGCCCATACCAAATTTTTCAGTTTTGTAAGGGAAATCAGGGAGATATCCCCAAATGGTACATCCACCTTCTTCAACTACTTCTCTGGCGTCCTTGAGAGAAGCCATCTTCAAGGGAGGTCTGGTGATCTTTGGCACACTGGTAATAGTCTCGTTTGATGCCATAGTTTGCGGAACCTCTTCAAAATTTTGACAAGGGGTCTCTATGAACTCACTGTCCATTTCCACATACCTGAAAGAGTTCAGATGGCTTACCATGTACTTCTCTTCACCATGAACGGTGACAATCTTTCTCTTCACTGGATACTTCAACATTTGGTGAAGCGTAGAAGTAACGGCTCCAGCTTCATGGATCCAAGGACGACCCAACAAACAAGAATAAGATGGCCTGATATCCATCACATAGAAGGTGGATTCAAAGGTCTGGGAACCCACTTTGACATGGATGTCCACCTCCTCGTGCACCATTCATTTTGAACCGTCGAATTCCCTCACAACAATGTTACTAGGCTTAAGGTCAAACCTTCACAATATAGCCTATCAAGAGCCTTCTTGGGCAAAAATTTCAGCGACGATCCAGTGTCCACTAGCTCATGGGCCATAATAGTGCCCCTGCATTTGATCGAGACATGCAGAGAATCATTATGCTTTCTCCCCTTGGGTGTCAAATTAGCATCAGAAAAACCCAACCCATTATCAGCAGTTAGACTGGCCACACAGTCCTCGAATTGGTCATCAGAGGTTTCTTGCGGCACTTGCGCAATCTTGAGAAATGTAACCATAGCCTTTGCACGGGCCTCAGAACACAATAGCAGAGCCAACATTGATATCTTCGAAGGGATCTTCCCCAGTTGTTCGACCACATTGTAGTCGCTCTTCTTGATTATCTTTAAAATCTCCTTCATATCTTGTTTAGAGGATTCCAAAATAACTTCTCTAGGTGCCTCCATCCGGGAAGGCTCACCAACAAATTCTATGCCCTGAGTCCCATATGACTCATCTGCAGGGGTAACAACTGGAGTAATGATGGGAATAGTAGCAGGAGTACTTTCCAGAATAATAGATGGAATAAAAACAGGCCTAGAAACAGTCTTTGAGGAGATCTCGGGAGAGAAAACCCTTCCACTTCGAGTAATTTTGCTGGTCCCGACAATGTTACTGACATTGGGATCGGCCTCTTCAATTTTTTCATCTTTAATGGTTAACAAATCCTTCTTGACACTATGGTAGTAAACGTCAGCACCATAATTCCAAGGAACAACTTTGTCCGAGGAGTATGGTACAGGGCCAAGAAAAGTGATTATTAATGGATCAATTCTTGGAGCAGATGTAATCCTAACAGGAATTTTGGAGGAGACCTTGTAAGTATTGGCGGAAATGGTTATGATAGCAACATCTTCATGTAGAACAATTGGAACTAGGGTATTTTTGAACAAAATCTCTTTGTTATCCATCAGGCGTTAAACACCTGCCTTCAGCAAATAACAACCAGAAGGCAGAGATAACACATGTAATGACAAATTCTTCTTGATGGTCATGAGAGGAGTATAAACTTCATCAATAGACGTAACAAATAGATCAGTATCAACGACATTAACACCACAATTATGCTTGGGCATGAAAGCAGTTATGACATTAGGCATCTCATGAGCATCAAACTCAATCTCCTTTGCTTCGATCATATCCTGTATCTTATTCTTCATAACCCAATAGTCGTTTGTATCATGGCTTGGCCTCTCAGAATGGTAAGCACACCAATCGTTTGGATTGTAACGAGGATATGTTGTGTTGGGATTCTTGGGAGCCTCCCTTAAGTTTCCAAAATAGATTTTAACAGATGGGGTAAAACCTCAGACAACGTCATATTGATCTAGGTGAACTGCCTTTGAGGTCTTTCTACCCTTTGCTGATTGTTTCGTTATTGAGTAGCCACAGACCTAGGTATCATCACAGCCCCTACTGTTGGACGATGCTTGGTTCTATTCTGAATTCTTGGATTGTAAATAGCATTGACCTCTTTCTTACCCATGAATGGCTTTTTCACTGTACTTGAAGAGGTGTCTTTCTGGATCTTGCCACTTCGGATCCCAACTTCTACCCTTTCTCCAGTCAATATCAGCTCAGTAAAACCAGCTGAGGAGCTACCAATCAATTATTAAAGAATAGACCAGATAGCGTACCAAGAAACATGTCCACCAACTCCCTATCAGACAAAGGGGGTTGGACTCTCCCTTCCAAATCTCTCCACTTCTGAGCGTAGTCCTTAAAACCTTCTCTTGCATCCATAGACATACTCTGGAGTTGAGTACGGGTAGGAGCAAGGTAAGCGTTATATTGATACTACTTATAAAAAGCAGCAGCCAGATCTTCCCAGTTGTGGACATTGATTCCCTCAAGTTGATAGAACCACTCAAGTTGAGTCCTGGACAGACTGTCTTGAAAGAAATGGACCCACAAGTTCCTATCAATAGTGTGAGGCTGGATCTTACTCACATAAGAATAGAGATGAAGCTTGGTACAAGAAACCCCATCATACTTCGTGAACACCGGCACCTTTAACTTTTGTGGGATGACAACCCCAAAGACCAAACCCAATTCTTCAAAATCCAAACCCGGTACCTTCCGGACCACCATTGCATTCAAACAATTCTCTAGCTGTTTGTATTTTTCATCAGCAGGAGGATATTGTTCCTCATCATAGTCAAATTCATCATCGGATTCTTTTGGACTGGAGTCTTCCTCTCTCATTTCCTCTTCTTCATTGTCCCCCCTTTGGAGGAAGTTGCCAGCTCTGACACTCATTTAACCGGTCCTTTGAACCTTCTTCACAGATTCAGGACACCAGCGGTCTTCTTTGCCTTCTTGTTTCTATCTTTCAGAATAAGGGCCTTCAGATCTTCCTGCCCTTTAGCCAAAGCTACGAGCTTTTGCTGAAATTGGGAATTTTGTGTTTGGAGATCCTTGATACTTTGTTCAAAAGCCATTATTGCTGAAATAAACAATGGAGAAGATGAGAATCCTACTTTGAAACTTGTTTATGCAATGTCATGGATGATATGTGTATGCAATGATTTTAAGGATTCTTAAAGACTCAAATCTGCTTAATCAAAAGAAACAAACGTTAATTGTATTAATAAGTTAGAATTGGTACACAGAGTTCCCTTTAGGCTTACAATTAAACAAAATAAAACTTAAAGAAAAAGAAAATTAGGTTTCCCATAAGCGCACCCTCTTTGGTGCAATGTAGGCATTTATATTCCTCTCTTCATGAAGTAGCCTAGTGAGTCCCAGGACTTTCTTCTAGCTGGCGTAGAATTAAGATTCAAATGTATCCCGCTCCTCCTTCAGTTGAACCCAGGATTTTTGTAACTCCTCATGATCAGTTGGCATGTCAGGATAAATAACAAGATAAGGAGTGTCTCCTTCAGCAACCGGTTCCATAATCATAGGTAGGATGGTGGGGTAAGGCATCATAAGACTTTGAGCACGGGCTTGTACCCATTTGAGATAAGGCTCAAGAGGGATGGAATTCTTGTGCCCTAGTGTCTTTCTATCAACTCTATGTACCATGCCCCAAGCTCGCATAAACCTTTTACGGTAACCCTGGGCATCATTCTCATAGTCGGAGGAGGTTCCTTGGATACGTGTATCATGAGGACCATCCCTTCTCACATATCCAAACTGTCGTAGTGCCAAACATAGATTGTAAGTGATTCCTCCCGTAATGCCTAAGAGAGGGACATTAGGGAATTCTCCATATCGATCAATGATGGTAACATTCTCTGAGGATCGAGGACACCAATGAATACCTGAATGTGTAGAAGTCATTAGCCTATGAGACTATCTCAAACCCTGTTCGTTCTTCAAGACGGATCGGGGTAGGTGCAAAATAAATCACCTAGCCGAAAGAGGAGTGCAACACAGAAGGGTCCCTCTTTTATTTATAGTGCGAGTATGCAGAGAATGTAGGATATCCCTAAGCAGAATAGGTACCAAATTGCGTGACAGGAAAACCTTAACCACATTCACGTCTATGAGCTGGTCCGGATTAGGAAACAGTACCAACTCATAGATGAGAAGGGCTAACACCTCTTCAAAAGCTTGTAAGTCTAGGGTATCCCAAAAATGATGAGCTTTCTCAAACAAGAACTTAGCCAAAAAAACCTTGACACCTCTCCTAGTTTCCCAATTTTATACTACATCAGACCATTGTAAGGACAGAGCTTTAGCAATATATTTAGGTTTAGGGTCTCTTTCAATACCATTGAAAGGTACCCTGTTAAGGATAGGCACCCCCAGTAACAGAGAAAACTCCTCCATATTAGGCACTAACTGGTAATTCGGAAAAGTGAAGCAGTGATGTAGAGGGTCAAAGAATTGAAAAAGCACTTTTAACATTTCTTCATCAGGGTTTGAGGTGACCAAGATGAGAAGTCGACCATGTCTTTCAGTGAAGGGAGAGCTTTCATGAACCCTTAATACTAACTCCTTAAGCTAAGGAGGTACCTTTACCAGACTGACTTGGATAGTGAATCTGCGGGCGAGGGCCATGTCCTACAAAATAAACCCTAAGAATCCTTGAAATGGTTAGTATGATATGCTATGTTATGATGTCATGATTATGCTCAGACATAGAAGATATAGCAAACACAAGCAAAATCACACAAAGACCTTAGTTTTAAGGCTTAGATGGGTTTTAAGGTAATACCCTCTTGAAGTTGGATTGATTCAACCTGTCCTAAATATAGTAATCGGGTTATAAGGGATCTCAATATCACCGATGTTTCCCCCAAACTTCGTTCCGATAGACAAATGACTTGCCATCAAACAAAACTCAAGAGTCAAACCTCAATGAGTTTTGCATCGAGTATCAACCGACTTTGGGTTTACACGAAAGATGGCTATCTCACTACGTCCTAAAAAGCCAAGTTGGTCAATTAAGGTGTTAAGGTCAGTTGACGCTTTATGATACCACACAGTGGCCCCGTATTCTGCTTGATTACTCAAGGGCTACCGATACTCACTAAAGTATTGCATCAACGTAGCTACTGTTTAAACCGTGTCGGTATACCCCGTACAGCTTCCTCACAGTTCATTGCTACTTGCCTAAAAGGAATTCCCTGATTCGGGTTTAGGATCCAAACAACCCAAACAGATACCCTTAAAAGTAAATCAAACAAGATAAGCCAAAGAAGAAATTAAAATGACATAGATCCTAAGGTAGACCCCACTTTATAAATCATGTTCCCCAGCAGAGTCGACAATTCTGTAATACGGTGGCAGAACTGATTGTGAATACTGGTTTTGCGTTTGTGTTTGCAAATGTCGCGGTAAGCAAGAGTCGCCACCGTCTTTTATTTTATCCAACAAAGGAAAATGGAAAAAGAACAGAAAAAACCTTTTTCGAGATGTTTTTGAGTACGGGGGGTAGATTATAGAAAGGGAAGATGTTAGAACCCTTTCTATCCATGGTTTTCCATGGGCTCTTAGATACTTGCTCATTTTGAAATTGCTTTTGTGTGTGTTTTGAAAAGCTTTGAAAATTCCTTAGTACGGCGTTTCACTTTATGGTAACCCTTTTTTCAGTCCTTAAGAGTGTGATAAAGCGTTTTTGAAAACTTTGTTCAAAAAGTGTAAGTGTGAAAAAACTGGTTGTTTTGAGCAAGTATTTAAGAGTTTCTACCTACTCGAAAAAGACTGTTCGTTTTATTATTTCCTTTAGATAGTGTTATCCTACTATTAAGGAGTAGGTAGCTCCATCGTCGGAGTTTGACGGACAATCAAAAGGGACGATTATGGTCACCTAAGGCAACATGGCAAGATCTCTTAGTAACTTTCCTAAAGTTCTAAGATCGCATTTTGTTTTACCGAGGCAACTTTTGAAAGGGACTTGCGATCTATGAATTAGAGGACAATCATTAAGAATTCTCATGTTCGAGAATAGTGACCATATTTCCGAGGCAACCGAAGTGGGAGATACCCTAGGGGTTAGCATGTGCAATTGTTTGATTTCAGTTTATTTATCTTTGCACATTTAGGGTGATCTACCATTTTGATCATTTAATCTTTCCATTCAATCCTATGATCATTCATCTAACAGTTAATAGTAGCGAAAAAATAAAATGAGAGAATCTTAAACCTAGCTATTACAACGCTTTGGGGGATGGGGGTTACATAACTAGAACGGGGATTCAACAGTAAATAAAAGCAGTAAAATAAATGCTACTAAAAAAATATTACAACCCGTAATCAGATACAATAATAATAAATGATAATAACTACATGAAAGTAACTAACGCGTGCGACTTGGAAACGACGTCCAAAAATCTAAAATGTTCTAAGTAAAAGAGAATTATTTTTGTTGTTTTGTTTACTTAGGAAAATATTAAATTAATATTAATTGATGAAATGAAAAGAAAATTTGAAATTAATTCTAGATGACCTAATACTTTTGACATTTTTATTTGAGAAATAATACTTAAGAATTAAAACTAATTTCCTAATTGATTTTAATTATAGAAAAATGAACTAATTGCCCTAATTAATACTAGTTATTTAATTAACAAAAAATATTTTTAGCTAAATAGCTAATTCCTATCTTTTTGTGATTTTATTGATTTTTGTTTTAATTAAAAAAAATGATTTTGAAATAAATAAAAACAAAATAAATAAAGTAAAAGGAAACAATAAGAATAAGAAAAAAATGGATCTGGGCCTGATGTGACCCCAGCTGGGGGGTGCCTTCCTGAAATTCATGGGCCCATATGTGATGGCCCAATTGTTAGCGTGCATTCCAGTGTGATTAGCCTCTGGGAGATTCACCATTCACTATCTTTGTTAGACATTTAGATCTGATCACGTGATGGACTTGATGGTTGAGATCAGGGGCGCATGCTGGACATTTGATGGTGAGGCACATGGGATTTGCAAGAAATAACTCAGAAAATAGGAAAATGTTAAGACCTAGGATCGAACCCAGATCCTTCCTCTCAAAGGGTAACACCTGGACCAACTGCGCTAGAAAGTTATGTTGTATTTATAATAAATAAATAAAACATAAGCTAAAAAAACACTATGCCCAGATAGCGCGCGTGGATTCAAACCCTCCAATGGGATGCTGCCACATGATCTTCTTCTTCACGGGTAGGGTGAAAAGAACAGGAAAAACCTAGATAGATTTTGAGTTCGAGGGGTAGTTTATGAACAGGGAAGGTGTTAGCACTGTTTTCATCCGTAGTTATCTACGGGCTTTTAATTGCTAGCTCACTTTTGAAAATTTTCTTTGCGTGTGTGACTTTGAAAATATTTTTGAAAAGCCAAAGTACGACCAACTTTGTAATGATTCTTGTATCAGTCCTAAAGAATGCGTACAAAGTGTTTGAAAATATTTTGTTTAAAAAGTGTGATGTGAAAAAATGTTTATTTCAGAAAAGAGTTGTGAGCAAGCGATTAAGAGTTCCTTACCCACTAAAAGAAGTTCTTATTACTTTCCTTATGCTCTAGAGATAGTTCTATCCATATCATTAGTTTGTAGGTAGCCATATCTATTAGATGTGAATGGACAGGCATAGGGTCTTCGTATGGTCATCGAAGGCAACATGTAAGGATGCTTTAGAAATTTTTATCAGAGGGACTAGATCATTTTCGTAGGCAACTTAGAAGGGTCATCGAGGGGCTATGATCTTTATTCGTAAGGGTCTTTTGCTAAAGCATCCCCACTTTCAAGGGACATGACCAATAAATCGTAAGGCAACCGAGAGGATACCCTAGAGGTGAAAGTGTGCAAATTGTTTGTTCTCAGTTACTTTATCTTGAGAATTAGGTTTTTCAATATTGCATTTAGTCTTGCCATACAAACCGTAGTTACTAACCATAGCATAAAAATATAAGTACGAAATGTAAAGTGCGGAAAACTAAACCTAAGCTATTAAATCTTGTGAGCAGTTGCATAATAGGAAAAAAGGAGGAAGGTAAATCTAAGCTATTACATTAGAGAATGCGACCTATACACTTGATCTATGAATTTAAATGAACGAAGAAAAAGAAATATGAAAATATAAAAATGAAAAAAAGAATGTAAAAAGTGTTTTTTGTGTAGAAATTAATTTAAGTCATAATAATTAATAACCTAAATTTTAATTGATTTTAAGATTAAGAAACAAAGGGTTAACTAATTAGGAAAATTAAATATTAGTTAAAAAACCTAATCCAAATTTATTAGCAAAAATATTAGGTTAGTTTAATAATTCATTAATAAAAAAATTAGGTTTAGAAAAGGAACAAAGTAAAGAAAATAGGTTAACAAAATAAGGAAAAAGGATTTTTATGAGGTGGGTGTTGAACCCACACCCTCTAGCTTCATGCGCTACACTGCTTGCCACTAGGACAAGCGCTCGTTTGTGTTTGGAAATAGGACCTGAATAATATTTGTGAAACTCGCATGTTAGTTTAGAAAAATAGCAAAAAAAACATTGTAAACGCAGGGATCGAACCCACGCCCTCTTTGTTATACACGTTCGTCTTGACCAGCAGTGCTACGCTCTCATCTGGTTATACAATAAAAACATAATATAAAACAGGTGGACCGGAGAGGCACCGGAGCCCTAGATCCAGTCGTCTTCTCCAGTAAGGTGATTTTTTGACCTGTAAAAAGAACAAATGTTAGAGATCAAGAAGGATCTTATCCCCCTAAATCAACCCTTGTTGATACAATGGTGGCATTATTTTTGGCTAATTCATCCTGTACAATGAGATACAGCGAAAATAATGTAAATCGGTTCAATATTGGTGATGGATTATCCTGGCATCATGGGCCTCATGCAAGGGATCAAACCTGCACTAATTCGTCTCAGAAACACATTGCAAACGTTAATTCAAGTCAAAGCATCATGAAAATAGAAATACGAAATTCCCCAAACATGTAAAAACGATGATGCATGGAATGCAGGTTTTAGGCCTATTTGATCATCAAGAATGATCCAAGCTTACTCTATGATATCTCAAGAATCGATTTGAATGGTTGCTTGGCCTTGAGGATGGTTGGAAATTTGATTTCGATTTTTCCCTAGTTTTTTTACAAAAGTTAAGATTTTGAGAGAGTGTTCTTGAGCAGCTTTTTACGTGTCCCTCTTTGTCTGAATATGGAGGGTATATATAGAGGAAGAGATTAGGATAAGGACACAGGCTTGAACTTTATACAACACATGTCTTTGATTTGTTTTAGAAATAGGTTGAAAAGTGACAAAACCATGGAGATTTGGTTGGAAAATGTGTTAGCACGATTTTTATCTTGGTCCTGGGCCTCCAAAATAACCAACTCACAAGCCTTTTATGCCTTACATATTTATCTAATATTTATTTGATTTAATTTTGAATTTAAATGAATAAAAGTCAAAATAAATGAAATAAAAATTAAAATAATGTATGAAGGGACATAGAGGTCCTCTAAGGTGTCATGTGTAACACCCCGATTTAATTAGGATTATTTTTATTTAAAATAATTATGTGAGATGATGTGTTTACTTTTGTTGACATATTTTATTATGTGATGTGATTCAATTCGAAAAATTAGAGGTTGAAGTGTTGAGGGGTGTATGAATAAAAGTGTAGAGAACAAGGGGTGAATAGAGAATATTAGTAATATTATTATTATATTATTTTTTATTAATTATTATGAATTAATTAGTGTTTACAATATTCATAATTAAATAAGTAATTAAGTTAAGGAATGGCATTTTTGGGATATAGACATTAGGGGTCTAGAGGTCGATGTCATACCCCAATTTTTTACCTAAGATCCCTGATTCATTTGCATTACATCAAGGTCACAGAATATGGTAGGTTTCAAACGTTTCTCCTTCGAGCTTTGACTGTGTAGAGATTATCGAATGTTGTGAGCATTTTATCTTACGAATGACTAACCACTAATCAAGCACGAAGTTTATGTTTTGTTGTTTTGTTTTCTTGTGCAGGAAATAGGTCTGAAAGAAGAGCATCGGACGTCGTACATCGATTAGGGTTTTGAATCTCGGGACAGAAATGCGGTCGGTCGTCAATTTCCAAAAACTGGTTCATCAAAAGAATTTCAGAGAATTATGCGTTTATTTCCACACTCTGTCCAACAGATGGTCTCCAGTTTTCTTTGAATATTTTTTTAGAAAGAACAGTCGAAGTTCTACTGTCTTCGGTTCATGTGTGTTTCACATTGTTCTAAAATACAAGAAAACCAGGCTACACCGTCATTTTCGATTTCTTCAACCAAAGTCATCTGCAAATTTTCTCATGACGCGGGGTGAATTTCGTCAAAATGGGATGATTAAATTAAAAACCGTTCTAGAAAAATTTATCCAGAATATTTGGAACTTTCTTTATTTGAATTCAAGTGATAATTAAAGAGGAGCTATCAAGAAATCTAATCCAAGAATAATCATTTATCGCATGAAATATTTATTCAAGATTATTTTTGTGATTATTTTGGTGGACTTACATGAAGCATTATTTCAAGAAGTTAGTGGGAAAAGGAATTCGATCCAATTATTCGGTCATCACAAGACTAATTACATGAGGAATTCTATTTGATTACAAAATTAATCCATGTGATTTATTTGGATCTCTATTACAAAATGCAAGATTAAAATCTAAGACTTGCATTATTATTTATTCATCATTCAACAATTTATTCAATTATTGTTCAACTCTTTCTCAATTCAAATGGAAGTCCTTGAATTTTTTTATCAAGATTCATGATCATATGAAGATTCAAGTTTATTTATAACTACCAAAGAAATTGAGATTATATTGAAGGGTACATGTTTATTTATGTTACATTTTATTTGGACTTGTTGTTACAAAGTTACAAAATAAAATACAAGTTTTGTACAAGAAAATCAATTATTATTCTTGCTACAAAACAGTCTCAATGCTGCCTATTTTTCCAGCACTACATTAATCCATAACAGTCCATTATTTTTTAGTGTAGTGTTGTCCATTTTCTTCAACCTTGTGTCAACAAAGACAATGCCAAGCTACTGTCCAAATCTGCCCTGCAAAACAGCCCAGAATGCAGCCCATATGATAAAAATATGCACATTTTGCTGTTACAAAACAGTTTGCAAAGCTCCAAATATTGCACTAAAATGGATACTTCAAAAAGCCATCCCATAAAACATCAAAACAGGGCATGAATTTGTTCAAAATTTCTACTGTTTTCCCCCCCAAAACCCCACATATTAAACTATAAATAGAGGCTTTTGTCAACACCAAAGGAGAGAAGTCAAAAAATTCAGCAGAAGGAAAGGAATCCAAAAATTCAGCAAGAGTGAAAAAATATAAAATAGAGTTTTGTTCAACAATCCAACAAGAGAGTGAAAACAGAAAAAATTAGTTTTTTTCTAAAATTCAGCAAGAAGAAAAAAACATAGCAAACTCAAGAAAAACGTACTACCTTTTTTAGAAGCCCCATCGGAGAGGCTCCGATAGGTATTATTCTCTTCCTCCTCCTTATATACTGCTGCATATATTCATGCTTGAACCATCTATTATGCCATTTTTTTCTGCCATACGATGCTTGCTTCATCATTACTTTCCTTGCTGTATTTTTAGTTGTTGCAATTTGTTAACATTTAGAAATGTTAGTAATAATAAACACCAATAAAAAACAGTTTTTAAAAATATCAGAATATAAAAATTGTAGAAATTATGCTTTATGTGATTCAACTCACCCTAAACTCATCTCCAAGCTTAACCCGTCAAAACCATAGAATTGGTATAAAGCTGAACCTGTTAAAAGCAACCTCCCATCCAAAAACATAAAAACCAAAACAGTTCAAAACATAAAGCCTTATAGAACCGTAACCTGTAAAACCATAGAACCGTAACCTGTAAAACCATGGAAATCGTAACCTGTAAAACCATAGAACCGTAACCTATAAAACCATAAACCAACATATCCATACAAAACTTAGAATCTGTTAAGTCTTAGAACATGTTAACCATAGAACTTGTCAAACTAAGACCTGTTAACAAAAAACCTGTTTAAAAACCAAAACCTGAAACATGTGTTAAACCTCTTAAAACCAGATAAACCACATAAAACTTGTCCAAAAAAAACACTTGCTGTCTAAAAACGCTAAAACCAGTTCAGAACCTCCTGTTAAAAACAACCTGCTATGCAAAAACATGACAACCTATAAACAACCTTAACCTACCAAATCTTAAAAACAGCTTATCCATCTGCAAAAACATAAGAACCTATTAATCAACATTAGAACCTGTCCTCTTCGAATTCTAAATCCGTCGAACAATGCCTTTCATCAATCGGCATACACAGAACCGAAATGGGTCGAATCCTCGACATGTTTCCTGCACTTCTCGCGTGCGAACCACAACGACATTTACTCCCTTCTCGATTTCCTCCTCAACGAGGTTCAAATCCCTTACCACGATGTTCAAAAATCAATCTTGCGGTGTCCTAGGTTGTTGGTGGCGAGTAATTTGGGACCGAAGGTGGATTTTTTTCTTGAATGAGATGAAGGGTGATGTTGCTGATTTGAAGAGGTTTCCTCAGTATTTCTATTTTAGTTTGGAGAAGAGGATCAAGCCGCGGTATACTGAGTTAGTTCGGTTTGGATTGGAGATTCCTCTGCAAGAGATGTTAAGGGTTAGTGATAGGTAAGAGAAAGAGAGACGAAGATAGCGTGGAAAGGAGGAAAATGACGGTGATGATTCAGTTAGCAGAGAGAGGATTGTTTTTTTTTTGCTATTCCATTTTTTTCTTTCTCGTTATTGGAAACACCATGATAATAATATAATCTTTTTTTTCCTTCTTCCCAAGGTTGAGCAGTCCGCGGCGCTATTGTTTATTAGGGTTACACATTTTCTTTTTCCTTTCATCCAAGTCGGGTTGGCCCATTGGGCCTGTTTTGGTCCAGCACCATTACCATTTCTCTTTATGTTTTAATTAAATCCTGATATTAACAAATAAGCTGTTTGGTTCATTTGGCAAGGCGGTTGATAATAATTCAGGAGGAGCGCGGGTTCGAGTCCAGGCTGGGACATTTTTGTTGTTTCTTTTAACATTATCTACATTATTCCATCTTGATATAATTATTATAAAAACACAAAATAAACATGTTATTTTAAATTTATCTTTCATTTAATTTTGTCAACATGCTATTAATTTTTTTATTTAATTTTTGTTGTTGTTTATTTAATTATTCAAAAATACATGTTTCATGATTTAATTCTTGTTATTTGTTTTTATTATTAAAAATCCATGATTTTATAATCTTCATGTACTTTTTTGGTTATTTATTTAATCGTTAAAATGCATGCTAGTATAATTTAATTTACATTAGCTATTTGTTCAATTGTCATCTTAATTTAATTTTGTCATCAATCGTTAATCTTTATATCTTTCGTCTGTCTCAATCCAAGAGAATTGTTTTAATTTTGTCGACTTCATGTCATCAAACACATCTCATATAATCGTGCGAATACCCTCATTCATTTTTCTTTCGTTTATTATTTTGTCAAAAAACTTAAGATAATTTTCTCAAATGTTCCATTTTAAAACTCACACCTTTTAAGTCAAAACTTCGACGTTAGGTCGTCGTATCTTCAAAATCTCGTCCCTACCCATTTTTGGCCAAACAAGCTACTTTTAATCAAACAAAAAATTTTAATAAACAGATATTTCAAAAGGTTCCTATAGGATACTATAGATGCATTGGATGCTAATACCTTCTTATTGTATAACCAACCCCCGAACTCTAGATCTCTTTTCGAAACACCTTGTATTTTAATTACTTTAAGTATTATTTTACATTGCATATTTTAGGGTTTTATTTCGCTCTTTTCCCTTTTCCCTTGGAAATAATAAAGCGCGATGGAGACTCTTTCTTTTGTGAGACGAGTTAATTAATAGCTCGATCTCTGATTTACCCCGCTACATTTTTTATCGCTACAGAAATGGCAACTCTGCTGGGGAAAGATTGACATCTTGTTGGTCCATCCCTAAGTGGGTTAAGCCTAGTTTGTTTTATCTGTTTTATCATTATTTGATTGTTTGATTATATGAATATATTGTGGTTATTTGGGTTTTTGCAAAGGACAAGTCCTATACCCGAACTAAGTTACACTTAAGAATAGGACGGGCGGTATAGTCATGTTAACTTTGAGGGAGTAATTCCGAAGAAGGAGGCATGAAATCCCCCACTCAGTGGAAGGCCCTTTTGAATGTAGTATTTGTTTATTGAGTAATCGGGAAGATATTATTATTTTCGATCTGGGAGCCAGAGAAGCTGAGAACCATAGAATCCTAACCCATCTTGGCCTTTTAGGTGTAGTGCGGAGATTATAACGGAGTAA
Organism: Vicia faba; assembly: GCA_948472305.1. Classification (NCBI taxonomy): domain Eukaryota; kingdom Viridiplantae; phylum Streptophyta; class Magnoliopsida; order Fabales; family Fabaceae; genus Vicia; species Vicia faba. Next base: position 781,802,971 of record OX451740.1, read on the forward strand.
TCCGGAAGTAGTTGTCACGCGATGCTACGCTCGGATGAGTTTCTCTTGAGAATATTGCTAATTATTGAGTAATCAAGACGTTGGTAATATCCGAAGGAGGAATGTAGACTCTGGGAACTCTTAGAACCTTGTCTTGCAGATGTGATTAAACCTTTATTACATACCATGGGGGATGGGCTTTACCTTTGACTCCATGCTCGAAGCGTTAAACCTTTGAACCCCATGTTTGTGAACTTATGTGTAACTGTTGCATTATCATTCATCCATACATCCATAAACATTTTTTTGTAAAACATGTTTTCAAGGAACTTAAGAATGATTTTTGCAGATATCTCAGGTACTGTCATTATGGATTTTGGAAGAAGAAACACTCGAAGTTATAGTTTTAAGGAGCCTGAGATTGAAGAATTGAAGAGTTTGATTCCTAAGATCGAGAACCCGACGGAGTTTCAAAAGAAATATGGGTCCATTATACCTCTCATGAAGCACAAGATGAAGGAAGGCATCCTTAGTACCAGTTAATGCCCACCTTAGAAGAGTACTCCTACATACTTGGTTTGCCGATCATCGACTGTGTTCCTTTTTCTGGCTTAGAGGAGGAACCCAAATCTCACAAGATAGCAACCATCACCCACTTGAGGAAGTCGGAGATAGAGGAGAACATGACTACTAAAGGGGGAATCTGAGGCTTATTTGCGCTATTTTTGTTGAAGAAAGCTCGTCATTTCGCTGAGATAACAGATACTATTGCCTTTAAAGATGTCTTTGCTTTACTCGCTTATGGCATATTCTTGTTCCCTAATGTTGATAAGTTCGTGGATATCAACGCCATCAGAATCTTCTTGATTGGAAATCCAGTCCCTACGCTGCTAGGAGATACCTACTACTCCATCCATCTTCGAAACTCCTATCAAGGAGGGATGATTATCTATTGTGCACCGTTTCTATACCAGTGGTATGTTTCTCATCTACCTAGGTCTGATGTTTTCTGGGATCTCGAGAAGGAGCCACGATGGGCGCCAAAAATTATGGCTCTCACTCATTCCGACATAGATTGGTATAATCGAGCTTACTATACGTGAAGATCATCAATAGTTGTGGTGCTTTTCCCAACGTGCCTCTTCTTGCTACGAAAGGAGGAATTAACTATAATCATGTTCTCGCGTGCCATCAGTTTGGATACCTGATGAGGGACAAGACGAACAATATTAATGTGAGTGGTTTCTTTCTACAAGAAGGAAAAGATAACCAAGCAGCTAAGGAGGAGATCGAAAGAGCTTGGTGTCACATCCATAGAAAGGGGAGAGACATGTTAGGGCATAGAGGTGTCGTTTCTTTGGAGCCTTACCTACAATGGGTTCGTGCTAGGGCTTGTGCTCTCAAGATGACTTATAACCCCGAGAAACCTTTATTCCTTACTATTGCATCATCATCTATTGATATCCCCATCGAGAACATGAGAGAATACCTAGGAAATCTGGCTAGGATGAAGTCCGAAAGGGATGCTTTGAAGGAAAAGTATAATATGTCTGAATATGAAAATAGGGTCCTGACTCGACAGCTGAAGGAAAAGGAGGATTTGTTATTTATTCAAGACGGCTGGTTTATTGATCATGATGAGAAGCTTCGTAAAAAGGATGCACTACTAAAACAATATGCTAATGAAAGGAATAGAAAGAAGGGAGATTTGGTAGGCGTTGCTCTTGTTCCTAATCCACGAAAGGAAATCATTGATCAATTGGTAGCTCAGAAGAAAGAGATGGAAGACTTTTATGAAGAGAAGATTAGGAAGCTCCGGTTACAGTTGGCATTTGGTCCTTCATCTGATGATTCTGAGTGATCTTTAGTTCTTAGTTTTATTATTTTTTACTTATGTCATTTTGTAAAACTCTGTAAAAGGGCTTCATGTTTCAAAGTTATAATTTACTGCTTTTATTATTGGGTTGTTGTCCCAAAGTTGTAATTTACTGCTTTTATTATTGCGTTTTTGTTCCAAAGTTGTAATTTACTGCTTTTATTATTGGGTTGTTGTCCCAAAGTTGTAATTTATTGTTTTTGTTGTCCCAAAGTTGTAACTTACCGCTTTAATTAATGAAATGAGTTTTTGTTGTTCCAAATTCCTTTACCATTGATGTGTGCAAAGTTATCAAGGTTCTAAAGTTCCTTGAGAAAAAAAACTATCAAAATAAATAATCATTTGCATCGCATATCATGCATCATCCAACATTCAACTTCATAAGTTTTCTAGAGTCTTATTCTTGTTTCTTTTTCACTCTGATAGATTGTCAAGTTGTCTCACCAGTACGATACCCGAGCCAATCGTCAAAGGAAGATGGAAGATCTGAACCAAGAAAATCACGAGCTTCGCGAAGAGGTTGCTACTCTTCGTGTCGGGATGGAAAAGTTAATTGCGCTAGTGGAAAGCTTGATGGCTGCTCAGAATCAGCCATCGACTTCAGCTGCTGAAATTCAAACTTCAACTACAGTGGTTTCTGAGATTGGCGCTGCTCCGACATCTGTGACTCAAGTCAACTCTCCGCTTCAACATCAAATGCCAAAAGTTTTTCCATGGGGAATGCTTTATAACTTCATGCCAGAAGGGTATCACCCTTCTGTATAATCCATGGTTCAACCTGATGTGTCCTTTCCTCAACCGGAGACTATTGTGCCTGTAATTCCGCCTATGGTATCTTTCCCTCAACCGGTGATAACTACTGCTGCTCCTGTGGTTCATACTATTCCATACATGAATGAGCCCATTTATCATGCTGAACCGGCTGAAAGTCTAGGTATTTTCGATAGAATGGAAGAGTTTCAAGACCAGTTTCAGGAGATGCAGAGGGAAATCAGAGCGCTGAAAGGAAAAGACTTGTTTGGAAAGAATGCTCATGACTTGTGTTTAGTTCCAAATGTAAAAATTCCCGCCAAGTTCAAAGTACCGGAATTTGAAAGGTACAAAGGTGATTCGTGTCCGCGAAGTCATTTAACCATGTATGTAAGAAAGATGTCTACTTATTCCGATGATCATAATTTGTTAATTCACTACTTCCAAGACAGTTTGACTGGTGCCGCTTTGAAATGGTACATGGGTTTGGATAGCACCCAGATCCGTAACTTCAATGATCTTAGTGAAGCTTTTGTTCGCTAGTACAAGTACAATGTTGACATGGCGTCGGACCGAGATCAACTCCGGGCTATGTCCCAGAAAGATAGAGAGTCCTTTAAAGAATATGCCCAGAGGTGGCGCGAGATTGCTGCTCATATTTATCCCCCTCTTGAAGAGAATGAAATGACAAATATCTTCCTAAAAACTTTAGGTTCTTTCTATTATGAAAGAATGATTGCGAGTGCACCCAGTGACTTCACTGAGATGGTAAGTATGGGTATGCGGCTGGAAGAAGGAATTCGTGAGGGACGTTTGGTTAAGGAAGGAAGTCTGTCTAGTGGTATCAAGAAGTTTGGAAGTGTTTTCCCTATAAAGAAGGAACAAGATGTCAATGTAATTTTTCCTGGGAGACCAAGGAGAGGCTACTCACATGTTGCGGAAGTCACTCCAGTTGTCCGCCCAACGATGGTGACCCCAACTCATCAAACCCCTCCAGTTCAGCAACGACAATTTCAGCAACAGCCTCGACAACAGGCTCATCAATTTAATAACCATAATCGCTCACCAAAGAAACCGCAATTTGATGCCATTCCAATGACTTACACTGAGTTGTTCCCCGCTGTGATCAGGAAAAACTTCATAACGACGAAGCCTCCTCCTATCGCATTGAATAGTACTTCTCCTTGGTACAAGGCGGATCAGTTCTGTGCGTATCACCAAGGGTCACCGGGGCACAACATTGAAAATTGCTTTTATTTGAAGGAGGATGTACAGAGGTTGATTAAGAACGGTATTTTGTCTTTCAAGGATGTTAACCCGAATGTTAGAGATAATCATTTTCCTCGACATGGGGCAGCATCAGTGAATATGGTGGAAGGATGTCTGGGAAAGTTTCGAGTTTTCCAAGTTGAGCACATAAGAGACTCGTTGGTCAGGATACATCAAAGCTTAAGAAGACTTTCCTTCTTTAAGCATCAGCATGATTATGATGTTTGTAAATATTTTTCAATAGAAGTTGATTGCCATATCGTGAAGGAGGATATTCAAAAATTGTTAGATCAAAGGGTTATCACTATTACACATGATAGAGATCCAGTTAATAAAGTGAATGTTATAGTACCACAATTCAACATGCCTGAACCAGTAGAGATCGTTTATGACAGTCAGACTACGCCTGTTACTCCTTTGATCATCTGTCCATCTGGTCCTATGCCTTACAACTCGGACCAAGCTATACCATATAAGTATAATGCCATAATGATTGAGAATGGGGTAGAAGTTCCTATTCCGCCAATGCCATCTTTTATTAACATTGCTGATGTGAGCAGAGTTACGAGAAGCGGGCGTATCTTTGCGGTAGTACCATTGAAAAGACCAGAAATTCAAATCAGGAGGCCTATACCAGCAGAAATTCCAGCGAGAAATGTTAAACCAAAGGTTGAGATAGGCCAATCCAATGAACCTAGCCCACACCCCGATGACAATGAGATTTTGAAACTCATCAAGAGAAGTGAATACAAGATTGTGGACCAACTATTGTAAACTCCTTCCAAGATTTATGTGCTTGATTTACTAAGAGATTCGGGTGCCCATATGGAAGCTTTGATGAAGGTCTTGGACCAGGCATTCGTAGATCATGATGTGACGGTTGACCAATTTGATGTAATTGTGGGAAATATTACTTCGTGTAACAATCTTGGTTTCAATGATGAAGAGCTTCCGGAGGAGGGAAGGAACCATAATATGGCTTTGCATATCTCAATAAGTTATGGAAATGATACTTTATCAAGTGTTCTAGTAGATACAGGTTCGTCATTAAATGTAATGCCCAAAACTACATTATCTTGACTTTCATATCAAGGTGCTCCCGTGAGACCTAGTGGAGTAGTTGTCAAAGCGTTTGATGGTTCTAGGAAGACTGTCATTGGTGAAGTGAATCTTCCTATAATAATTGGTCCTCATACCTTTCAGATCACTTTTCAAGTAATGGATATTCGTGTCGCCTACAGTTGCCTATTGGGTCGCCCATGGATCCATGATGCAGGGGCACTCACTTCCACACTCCATCAAAGATTGAAGTTTGTAAGGAATGGAAAGCTGGTAATGATTGGTGGAGAGCAGGCTATGGTGGTAAGCCACTTGTCATCTTTCTCTTTTATTGATGATGATGAGGATGTTGGAACCCAATTCCAAGCTCTATCTGTTGCTAATAATGAAGTGAAGAAGCAAGGGACATCTATTTCTTCTTTTGAGGATGCGCGACGAGTGGTTGAGAGTGGTTTGGCTGAAGGTTAGGGCCAGGTGTTGACTTTGCCTAAGAACAAGTCTGGAGAAGGTCTTGGTTTTCATCCTGTGTCTACAAGAGTTAAGCAGGATACAGTTACCCGTCTGATACAAGAAGTTTTCTGAAACGCAGGTTTTATCCATCCGAATCCGCCTGAAGTTGATGCTATAATAGGAGACGATTTTGAAGAGGATTTACCCGACTTTGTAACACATGGAGTGGTTTTCCAGAACTGGATTGTTGTTGATAATCCTGTTGTGATTCACATTTCTGAGTAATGCTTTGTTTTATTTTTAAAAAAACTTTCACTCTGCCCAAGGCGAAAAAGTATTTGTGTCGGGCTATGTTGAAAATAAATCCTTTTACTCTGCCCAAGGCAAAAGAGAAGATGTCTGGGCTATTTTGTTTCAAGTATTGCCAATCATGAATAAAAATGTTATTTTGTCCCCTACTGTTTTTATTTTTCACTTTTTTTGGGAAATGGTATTGAAAATTAATTGGTAGTAATAAGAAAATATAATAATCCTTTTTTATATATTTGTACAACATTCACATTAATTGATTTCTAAAATAAAGCATAATCATATGTGCAGATAAATCCATGACTTAACCATTCAAAACAATGATCTTATGCCCCCTCCCAACTTTGAATTCCATGTGTTCAGAGCCGAGGAAGAAGATAGTGAAGAGATTCCTGATGAAATTTCCTGTTTACTTAAGCACGATAAAAAGACTATTCAGCCGTTTGAAGAGCCTATAGAGATGATCAATTTGGGTAATGAAAAAGACAAAAAGGAAGTCAAGGTCGGAGCATTGCTTATCCCAGAGGTTAAAGAGAAAATGTTGGAGCTTCTCAGAGAGTATGTGGATGTGTTTGCTTGATCCTACCAAGACATGCCAGGTTTGGATAACAATATTGTGGAGCATCGTTTGCCGTTTAGACCTGAATGTCCATCGATTAAGCAGAAGTTGAGAAGGACTCATCCCGATATGGCTGACAAGATCAAAGAAGAAGTTCAAAAACAAATTAATGCAGGTTTCCTTGTTACATCGGTCTATCCCCAATGGTTAGCCAATATAGTGCATGTTGCTAAGAAGGATGGAAAAGTTCGAATGTGTGTAGACTATAGAGATTTGAATAGAGATAGCCAAAGCATAATTTTCCATTACTACACATTGTTGTATTGGTAGACAGCACCGCAAAGTTCAAAGTCTTTTCTTTCATGGATGGTTTCTCTGGTTACAATCAAATCAAGATGGCACCAGAAGATATGGAGAAGATAGCTTTCATTACACCTTGGGGAACATTTTGTTATCGGGTAATGCCGTTTGGTTTGAAGAATGCTGGTGCAACGTACCAAAGGGCCATGACTGCTTTGTTCCATTATATGATGCATAAAGAGATAGAAGTTTATGTAGATGACATGATTTCCAAATCGCAAACTGAAGAAGATCATTTGGAACATTTATTGAAATTATTCCAGCGTTTGAGAAAGTATAAACTCCGTCTGAATCCCAACAAGTGCACTTTTAGTGTTTGTTCAGGAAGACTTCTGGGTTTCATTGTCAGTCAGAGAGGTATTGAGGTATATCTTGATAAATTCAAAGCTATTGGGGAAATGCCCGCACCCAAGATGTAAAAACAAGTAAGAGGATTCCTTGGGAGACTGAACTATATTTTTAGATTTATATCTCATATGACTGCTACCTGTGGGCCTATTTTCAAGCTTCTCCGAAAGAACCAGGGATATGAGTGGACAAAAGATTGTCAGAAAGCTTTTGATAGCATCAAATCATATTTACTTGAACCTCTTATATTGATCCCTCCAGTGGAAGGAAGACCTTTGATTATGTACCTGACTATATGAGAAGATTCCAGGGGATGTGTGCTTGGTCAACAAGATGAGACTGGAAGAAAGGAACATGACATATATTATTTGAGTAAGAAATTCACAGACTATAATTCTCGATACTCAATGTTTGAGAAGACCTGTTGTGCTTTAGCTTGGGCCGCTCGCCGTCTGCGCCAATATATGATTAACCATACCACTTGGTTGATCTCCAAAATGGATCCGATCAAGTATATCTTCGAGAAGCCCGCCTTATCTGGAAGAATAGCTCGTTGGCAGATGTTGTTATCTAAATATGACATTGAGTATCACACTCAGAAAGCAATCAAAGGGAGTATTTTAGCCGATCATTTGGCTCACCAACCAATTGACGATTATCAATCCATCAAGTTTGACTTCCCAGATGAAGATGTCATGTACTTGAAAGTTAAAGATTGTGAAGAGCCATTACCTGAAGAAGGACCCGATCCCGAATCCTGTTGGGGTTTGATATTCAACGGAGCTGTAAATGCTTATGGAAATGTAATTGGGGCAATCATCGTCACTCCTAGAGGTACTCATGTCCCATTCACAGCGAGGTTGAAGTTTGATTGTACAAACAACATGGCTGAATATGAGGCATGTATTATGGGTCTTGAAGAAGCAGTGGATCTAAGGATCAATATTCTCGATATATACGGAGACTCAGCATTGGTAATTAATCAAATCAAAGGAGAATGGGAGACTCGTCATCCTGGTTTGATCCCTTACAGAGATTATGCTAGAAGATTGTTAACTTTCTTCAACAAAGTGGAATTACATCATATCCCTAGAGATGAAAACCAAATGGTTGATGCTTTAGCTACTTTGTCTTCAATGTTTCAAGTGAATGATTGGAACGATGTGCCTACAATCAGAGTTATGCGCCTTGACAGACCTGCTCATGTGTTCTTAGAAGAGGAAGTCACTGACGATAAACCGTGGTTCTACGACATTAAACGTGTTCTTCAAACTCAAGAGTACTCGCCTGGGGCATCCAATAAAGATAGGAAGACGTTGAGGAGATTGGCAAGTAGTTTCTTCCTCAATGAAGAAGTATTATATAAGAGGAATTATGACATAGTCTTACTCAGATGCGTAGACAGACATAAAGCAGACATGTTGATGCAAGAAGTACATGAAGGATCTTTTGGAACTCATGCCAATGGACATGCAATGGCTAAAAAGCTGTTGAGAGCTGGTTACTATTGGATGACGATGGAATCTGATTGCCACAAATATGTGCAGAAATGTCATAAATGCAAAATTTATGCGAACAAGATACATGTGCCACCGACCCTCCTCAATGTTATCTCTTCACCTTGGCCTTTCTCTATGTGGGGCATCGATATGATTGGAATGATTGAACCCAAAGCTTTAAATGGTCATCGTTTCATCTTGGTAGCGATCGATTATTTTACTAAAGGGGTGGAAGAAGCATCTTATGCTAATGTAACCAGACAGGTGGTAGTCAGATTTATCAAGAATCAGATCATTTATCGATACAACATCCCGAGCAAGATCATAACTGATAATGGTTCGAATTTGAATAACAAGATGATGAAAGAGCTTTGTGAAGAGTTAAAGATCGAACATCATAATTCTTCTCCCTACAGGCCAAAGATGAATGGGGGCTGTTGAAGCTGCTAATAAGAACATCAAAAAGATTATCCAGAAGATGGTGGTAACTTATAAAGATTGGCATGAAATTCTTCCATTTGCTCTGCATGGGTACCGTACTTCAGTTCGAACTTCAACAGGCGCAACCACATTTTCCCTAGTTTATGGCATGGAAGCAGTACTCCCCGTGGAGGTTGAGATCCCGTCTATGAGATTTTTGATGGAAGCTAAACTCTTTGAGGCTGAATGGTGTCAAAGTAGATATGACCAATTGAATTTAATTGAACAAAAGATATTAACAGCGTTGTGTCACGGTCAACTATATCAACAAAGAACGAAGAAGGCTTTTGATAAGAAGGTTCGACCACGCGAATTCAGAGAAGGTGACCTCGTGCTCAAGAAGATATTATCTTTCCAACCCGATTCTAGGGGCAAATGGGCTCCGAATTATGAAGGACCATATGTCGTTAAGAAGGTTTTCTCTGGAGGTGCCATGATTCTCACAAATATGGATGGTGAAGAACTCGCGCGCTCCGTAAACGCCGATGCAGTCAAGAAGTATTTTGCCTAGGTTTGAGTTGACAGTTTGCTAAGTTGAAAACCCGAAGGGGCGGCTTAGACATGTTTTTGGTCAAAGCAGTCATGTCATTTGAGCACATCTCAGAATTCGAAGTTGTCAAAACAGCCCAAAATGCAGCCCATAAGACAAAAATCTGCACATTTTGTTGTTACAAAACAGTTTGCAAAGCTCCAAATATTGCACTAAAATGGATACTTCAAAAAGCCATCCCATAAAACATCAAAACAGGGCCTGAATTTGTTCAAAATTCCTACTGTTTTCCCCCTCAAAACCCCACATATTTCACTATAAATAGAGGCTTTTGTCAACACCAAAGGAGAGAAGTCAAAAAATTCAGCAGAAGGAAAGGAATCCAAAAAATTCAGCAAGAGTGAAAAAACAGAAAATAGAGTTTTGTTCAACAATCCAACAAGAGAGTGAAAACAGAAAAAAATTAGTTTTATTCTAAAATTCAGCAAGAAGAAAAAAACATAGCAAACTCAAGAAAAACTTAGTACCTTTTTTAGAAGCCCCATCGGAGAGGCTGTGATAGGTATTATTCTCTTCCTCCTCCTTATATACTGTTGCATATATTCATGTTTGAACCATCTATTATGCCATTTTTTTCTGCCATATGATGCTTGCTTCATCATTACTTTCCTTGTTGTATTTTTAGTTGCTGCAATTTGGTAACATTTAGAAATGTTAGTAATAATAAACACCAAGAAAAAACAGTTTTTCAAAATATTAGAATATAATAATTGTAGAAATTATGCTTTATATGATTCAACTCACCATAAACTCATCTCCAAGCTTAACCTGTCAAAACCATAGAATCGGTATAAAGCTGAACCTGTTAAACGAAACCTGCCATCCAAAAACATAAAAACCAAAACAGTTCAAAACATAAAGCCTTATAGAACCGTAACCTGTAAAACCATAGAACCGTAACCTGTAAAACCATAAACCAGCATATCCATACAAAACTTAGAATCTGTTAAGTCTTAGAACATGTTAACCATAGAACTTGTCAAACTAGAACCTGTTAACAAAAAACCTGTTTAAAAACCAAAACTTCAAACCTGTGTTAAACCTCTTAAAACCAGATAAACCACATAAAACCTGTCAAAAAAAAAACACTTGCTGTCCAAAAATGCTAAAACCAAATCAGAACCTCATGTTAAAAACAACCTGCTATGCAAAAACATGACAACCTACAAACAACCTTAACCTACCAAATCTTAAAACCAGCTTATCCATCTGCAAAAACATAAGAACCTATTAATCAACATTAGAACTTGTCCTCTCTGAATTCTAAATCCGTCGAAAAATGCCTTTCATCAATCGGCATACACAGAACCGAAATGGGTCGAATCCTCGACATGTTTCCTGCACTTCTCGCGTGCGAACCACAACGACATTTACTCCCTTCTCGATTTCCTCCTCAACGAGGTTCGAATCCCTTACCACGATGTTCAAAAATCAATCTTGCGGTGTCCTAGGTTGTTGGTGGCGAGTAATTTGGGGCCGAAGGTGGATTTTTTTTCTTGAATGAGATGAAGGGTGATGTTGCTGATTTGAAGAGGTTTCCTCAGTATTTCTATTTTAGTTTGGAGAAGTGGATCAAGCTGCAGTATACTGAGTTAGTTCGGTTTGGATTGGATATTCCTCTGCAAGAGATGTTGAGGGTTAGTGATGGGTAAGAGAAAGAGAGATGAAGATAACGTGGAAAGGAGGAAATTGATGGTGATGATTCAGTTAGCAGAGAGAGAGGATTGTTTTTTTTTTGGCTGTTCCATATTTTTCTTTCTTGTTATTGGAAACACCATAATAATAATATAATTTTTTTTCCTTCTTCCCAAGGTTGAGCAGTCTGCGGCGCTATTGTTTATTAGGGTTACACGTTTTCTTTTTCCTTTCATCCAAGGCGGGTCGGCCCATTGGGCCTGTTTTGGTCCAGCACCATTACCATTTCTCTTTATGTTTTAATTAAATCCTGATATTAACGAATAAGCAGCTTAGTTCATTTGGCAAGGCGGTTGGTAATAATTCAGGAGGAGCGCAGGTTCGAGTCCAGGCTGGGACATTTTTGCTGTTTCTTTTAACATTATCTACATTATTCCATCTTGATATAATTATTATAAAAACACAAAATAAACATGTTATTTTAAATTTATCTTTTATTTAATTTTTTCAACATGCTATTAATTTTTTTTATTTAATTTTTGATGTTGTTTATTTAATTATTTAAAAATACATGTTTCATGATTTAATTCTTGTTATTTGTTTTAATTATTAAAAATCCATGATTTTATAATCTTCGTGTACTTTTTTGGTTATTTATTTAATCGTTAAAATGCATGCTAGTATAATTTAATTTACATTAGTTATTTGTTCAATTGTCATCTTAATTTAATTTTGTCATCAATCATTAATCTTTATATCTTTCGTCCGTCTCAATCCAAGGGAATTGTTTTAATTTTGTCAACTTCATGTCATCAAACACAACTCATCTAATCGTGCGAATACCCTCATTCATTTTTCTTTCGTTTATTATTTTGTCAAAAAACTTAAGATAATTTTCTCAAATGTTCCATTTCAAAACTCACACCTTTTAAGTCAAAACTTCGACGTTAGGTCGTCGTATCTTCAAAATCTCGTCCCTACCCATTTTTGGCCAAACAAGCTACTTTTAATCAAACAAACAATTTTAATAAACAGATATTTCAAAAGGTTCCTATAGGATACTATAGATGCATTGGATGCTAATACCTTCCCATTGTATAACCAACCCCCAAACTCTAGATCTCTTTTCAAAATGCCTTGTATTTTCATTACTTTAAGTATTATTTTACATTGCATATTTTAGGGTTTTATTTCGCTCTTTTCCCTTTTCCCTTGGAAATAATAAAGCGCGGTGGCGACTCTTGCTTTTGTGAGACGAGTTAATTAATAGCTCGATCTCCGATTTACCCCGCTACATTTTTTATCGCTACAGTCGATATAAGAAAACAAAAGTGAGAACACGACATATAAATCATAGTATAAGAAAAGGCAAGGAGAAGGAAAAAGCAAGGGAAAAGAGGAATCTACAATCTTGGGAAGATCAAAGCTTCGAATCAAGGTGAGGGGGGAAGGGTGAATGGATTCTATAATTGGTGATTTTACATGAGAGGGTAGTGAGCGTTCCTTTCCCTTTTAGGTTGTTTTTTGTGTATTTGATGCATGATTGGTCATTGTTGAATTGAATGATGTTGTTGTATTTGATTGGGAATGATATTGTGATGTTATGATTGTGAATTGTTGTTGGTGATTTTGTTGTTATGATGATGGTACCACAAAACCTCACCTTAAAACCTATGAGTAATAGAAATTAGGATTAGAGATTTGATGATGAAAAAGGACCCGTAATTAGTGTACAAAAAGTATTGCATTGTGATGAATTGATAGATAGTGAAACTATATGTGTAGATGAATTTTAGGACCCGTAATGTGACAAAATAGCATGAAAATTGGTCTGGTATAGTGGAGAATCACAAACAGGAAAACCCTATTCGTAGAGTATCGTCGGGCGATACAAGGAGTGTCGTCGGGCGACTGTATTTTTCTAGGAAAAAGTAGAGGCGATAAGGAGGCGAATTTTGGATGAGTAACTGGAGGGCATCACGCCTAGTGTCGTCGGGTGAAGGGTGAGGCGAACGAAGTTTCTTCAGGCGATATAGGGCTTCGTCGGGCGGTAGATGGTAGTAGCTGAACATTGTTTTAGACTTTCTTGAATCGATCATAACTTTAGTTTTAGGAATCTGATTAAGGTGTTGTTCAAAGCAGTAGGTGGCTAACACCATGAACTATGATTTGAAGGATAAGAATTAATGAAAAATATTAATTCTAGTACCTAAGTTTGGATAGGAATATTTTTCCGCCTTGTTTCCCTGAAACGGTAAGTTGTTTATTGCGATGTTGTTTTGCTTATGATGTTGTTATGAGGTAATGTTGATGATTATGATGATAATTATGTGGATGGCCTAAATTGGAACTGTGATGAAGGATTATGCCTTGTTGTTGTATAATTTATGTTGTTGCATGATATTGTTTCATGCATTCATTGGTGAGGGCTTATTGCTTTGATGTTGGTCTGGAATGGCGTTGTGATGAGGGCTTATGCTTTATTGTTGCCCAATTGGCAATATATTTGGGGCTCATGCCTCGTTGGTACCATATGCATGATGATGTAAGTCTCATTGCATTGCATTGCATTGCATTAATCATTGAATTGATTTCGTATGATGCGACTGATGGTTGTTTATGATGTATTGTCTGTATGATGTGATTGACTACTCCTTAGCATGTTTTATTAACTGTGTGATTATTGAATGAAATTCTCACCCATTTTGTGTTTTTTTGCCTATGCTCCTCGGGAGTACAGATAATCAGGTACCCGAGTAGTGCTTGTAGAGATGTTTCCAGATCGAGTCTTAGGAGTCGCTCTAATATGTAACACGGGATTTAGGGCTTTTACTTTGTTGTTGTATGATTTCAATTGTTGCACATTTACTATAAACTTATGATGGACCACATATTATGGAGTTTTATTTGATGTTGAGGCTAGAATGCCATTGAACTAATTTAATTTGATTTTCCGTTGCCGAATAAATATTTTGGATAAACGAAGAAATAAAGTGTTTTGAAAATTTATGGATTTTTGGATTATGTGACATCCCATTGTTGACTCTGATGCATTCTTTTTCATGATTTTATATTATATTTATTAATTTGGGAAAATGGGGTGTTACAATTGGTATCAGAGCAGGTCGTTCGGTCTGGCCCGTTTATTGAGTCTTTAGTATAGTATGACAGCGGATTATTGTAGATGAGTTTCATCTAACTTTTGTTTGGTGTTATGATGTGAAACACAACAATGGATGGAAGAGGAAATGGTGCACTTGCTAATGCGTTGTAGGCTTTGGCTCAGGAAATGCAGAATCAGCCTAATGCTGGTGGGAACGATGAAACTCGTGCTTTGGAAACTTTCCAGAGGAACCATCGACCTACGTCCAAAGGGAAACATGATCCTGAAGGAGAGCATGAGTGGCTCAAGGATATTGAAAGGAGTTTTTGAGTTATGGACTGTTCTGATGCACAGAAAATGTGTTTTGGTACGCATATGCTGGCAAGACAGGATGATGACTGGTGGGTTTCTACGCAGCAGAGAATGGAAGGCACCGGTGATGCTATTACTTAGGCTTTGTTTCGTAAGGAATTACTGGTGAAGTCTTACCTAGAGGATGTCTATGGGAAGAAGGAGATTAAATATCTGGAACTGAAACAAGGGGATTTATCGGAAATTGAGTATGTTGCAAAATTCGTGGAGTTGGTAAACTTTTATCCTCACTACACAGAGGAAACATTTGAATTTTCTGAGCGCGTCATGTTTAAGAATGGCTTACGTTTCGAGATCAAGAAAGCAATTGGGTATCAGCGAATCCATAAATTTAGGAATTTGGTGAATAGCTGCAGAATCTATAAGGATGACAATAAGCTCACTACAAGAATGTCACTGAGAAGAGAGGCAAGAAACAACATAATCGTGGAAAGCCTTACAATGCTCTAAATGACAGAGGCGAACAAAGGTTTACTGATGGCAGAAGAATCGATGGGGGAGGTGCTCCTGCTGACATTGTGTGTTACAATGTGGGAAGCCAGGACATTGAAGTAATGCATGTACTGGGGAAGTGAAGAGGGTTTTTCATTGTAGTAAGACTGGGCACGAGATGCCTGATTGAAGACATAAGGTTGTGGTATGCTTCAACTGCAGCGAAGAAGGACATATCAGTAATCAATGTCAGAAACCGAAGAAATCTCAATCTGGTGGAAAGGTTTTTGCTTTAGCCGGAACGCAGACATCTAGTGAAGATCGGTGGATCAAAGGTATTTGTTTCATTAATGGTACTCCTTTAATTAATATTATTGATACTGGTGCTACGCATTGTTTTATTGCTGCTGATTGTGATAATAAGTTATGTCTTGAGTTATCCTCTATGAATGGGGAAATGGTTATCGATACTCCAGCAAAGGGATCGGTGACTACTTCTTTAGAAATTTTGAAGTGTCCCTTGTCCATATATGATAGAGACTTCCTTGTTGATATAGTTTATTTACCGGCGAGTGGTCTGGATGTAATCTTGGGTGAGAACTAGTTAGAATATAATTATTTTCATATTAATTATTATAACAAATCAGTGTTGTTTTCTACTCCTGATGAGGAAGAAGAAGCGGGATTCTTATCTACTAGGCAGTTAAAGGAATTATTGCAAGATGAAGCTCTGGTATTTCCATTAATGGTGTCCTTATTCATTGAGAATCAGGCTGCTATAGATGAGTTGCAGGTAGTGTGTGAATTTCCTGAAGTTTTCCCCGATGACATTATATATGTGCCGCCAGAGAGGGAAGTATAATTTTCTATTGATCTTGTTCCGGGTACCAAGCCTGTTTCTATGGTGCCCTATCAGATGTCAGCATTTGAGTTAGCAGAATTGAAGAAACAACTGGAAGGGTTACTTGAAAAGAAATTTGTTAGACCAAGTGTATCACCTTGGGGAGCTCCAGTGCTGCTTGTGAAAAAGAAGGACGGTAGTATGAAACTTTATATGGATTATCGATAATTGAACAAAGTGATGATCAAGAATAAGTATCCACTTCTGAGGATAGATGATTTAATGGATCAATTGGTGGATGCATGTGTTTTTAGCAAGATTAACTTGAGGTCGAGATATCACCAAAATCGAGTAAAGGGTGAGGATATTCAGAAGACAGCTTTCCGAACTCGATATGGACACTATGAATATTCAATGATGCCTTTTGGTGTTACTAACGCACCAGGTGTGTTTATGGAATATATGAACCGTACCTTTCATACTTATCTGGATCGATTTGTAGTAGTCTTCATAGATGATATCTTAATATATTCGAAATCTGAAGAAGAACATGCTGAGCATTTGCGAATTGTATTGCAAGTGTTAAAGGAGAAGAAGTTATATGTGAAGTTATCCAAGTGTGAGTTTTGGTTAGAGAAAGTAAGTTTTCTTGGACATGTTATTTCAGGTGGCAGAATCACGGTGGACTGGTCCAAAGTTGATGCAATATTGCAGTCAGAGATTCTGAAGTCAATTACAGAAATTATAAGCTTTTTGGGATTGGATGGTTATTATAGGAGATTTATTGAAGTCTTTTCTAAGTTAGAACTTCCGCTAACTCAGTTGACTTGTAAAGGCAAGACATTTATAAGGGACATCCAATGTGAATAAAGTTTTGTTTAGTTGAAGAAGAGATTGATAACAGCTCCGATTTTGATATTACCTAATCCTGGAGAATCATTTGTTGTATATTGTGATGCTTCTAAATTGGGTTTAGGTGGTGTGCTCATGCAGAATGATAAAGTAGTAGCATACGTGTCAAGACAATTGAGGATTCATGAAAGGAATTATCCTACTCACGATCTAGAATTAGTTGTAGTAGTTTTTGTACTAAAGATTTTGAGACATTACCTTTATGGTTCTCGATTTGAAGTGTTTAGTGATCATAAAAGCTTAAAATATTTATTTGATCAAAAGGAATTGAATATGAGATAGCACAGGTGGTTAGAACTATTGAAGGACTTTGACTTTGGTTTGAACTATCATCTAGGTAAAGCTAATGTTGTAGTCGACACTTTGAGTCGAAAGTTTTTGCATATGTCTGCTATGATGGTTAAGAAATTAGAGATGATTGAACAAATTCAGAGATATGAGTTTATTCTGCGAAGTTACACCGCTGAGTGTGGTGTTGGGAATGTTGAAAATTAACAATTATTTCTTGGATAATATTAAAGATGCTCGGAAGCTAGATGTGAAGTTTGTGGATTTGATGGTTGTGAGTAATCAATCATAGAATAGTAATTTCAAGGTAGAGGCAAAAGGTGTGCTGAGGTTCCGAGATAGAATTTATATTCCTGATGACTCTAAGATGAAAAAGGATGATTCTAGAAGAAAGTCATAGAAGTAGATTTAGTATCCGTCTAGGTGCGACTAATATGTATCGAGACTTAAAGAAGTTGTTTTAGTGGCCAGGATTGAAACGTGATGTGGCATGATTCGTTTATGCATGTTTGACTTGTCAGAAGTCGAAAGTTTAACATCAAAAACCTGTAGGGTTGTTGGAACCGTTAGATATTCCAGAATGGAAATGGGATAGTATATACATGGACTTTGTGATGGGATTGTCGAGAACTCTAAGAGAACATGATGCAATTTGGGTGATTGTGGATAGGCTAACGAAGTCAGCTCATTTTATTCCAATCGGTATCAGTTTTCCAGTGTCGAGGTTAGCAGAGATTTATATTCGTGTGATTGTGAAGCTACACAGTGTTCCATCAAGTGTTGTATCTGATAGAGGCCCAAGGTTTACTTCTGATTTTTGGAAGAGTCTGCAGAATGTGTTAGGTTCTAAACTAAGATTGAGTTCGGCGTATCACCCATAAACTGATGGTCAGAAAGAGAGGACTGTCCAGTCATTAAAGGATTTATTGAGAGCTTGTGTCCTTGAGCAAGGAGGTATATGGGATGGTTACCTTCCACTGATTGAGTTCACTTATAACAATAGTTTTCATTCCAGTATTGGTATGGCACCTTTTGAGGAATTGTATGGTCGGAGGTGCATAACGCCTTTGTGTTGGTACGAATCTTGTGAAAGTGTGATGCTTGGACCCGAAATTACATGAGATACTACGGAAAAAGTAAATTTAATTCGAGAAAAGAGGAAAGCTTCACAGAGTAGACAAAAGAGTTAGCATGACAAGCAAAGGAAGGACCTTGAATTTCAAGAAGGGGATCATGTCTTTTTGAGAGTCAACCCAATTACCGGTGTTGGGCGAGCATTAAAATCGAAGAAGCTTACTCCTCGATTTATTGGCCCGTATCAAATTTCGGATAAAGTTGGAATTGTTGTCTATAGAGTGGCCTTACCACCTAATCTTTTGAATTTGCATGACGTGTTCCATGTGTCGCAACTTCAGAAGTATATTGCGGATCCATCTCATGTAATTCTGATGGATGACATACATGTAAGGGATAATCTTACGGTAGAAACCTTACCAATGAGGATCGAAGAACGTGAAATGAAAAAGATGAGAAGAAAGGAAATCCCTCTAGTGAAAGTAGTTTGGGGAACAGCAGCTATAGAAAGCATGACGTGGGAGTTAGAAATCAAGATGCGGGAGTGTTATCTAGAATTGTTCATATAAGGTAATTTTCGAGGACTAAAATATTCTAAGTGGGGGAGAGTTGTAACGCCCCGAATTAATTAGGATTATTTTTATTTAAAATATATATATGAGATGATGTGTTTACTTGCGCTGCATATTTTATTATGTGATGTGATTCAATTCGGAAAATTAGAAGTTGGAGTGAGGGTGTATGACTAAAAGTGTAGAGAACAAGGGGTGAATAGAGAATATTAGTAATATTATTATTTTTATATTATTTTTTATTAATTATTATGATTAAATAAGTAATTAAGTTGAGGAAGAGCATTTTTGAGATATACACATTAGGGGTCTAGAGGTCGATATAAGAAAACAAAAGTGAGAACACGACATATAAATCGTAGAAAGAGAAAAGGAAAGGAGAAGGGAAAAGCTAGGGCAAAGAGGAATCCACAATCTTGGGAAGATCAAAGCTTAGAATCAAGGTAAGGGGGTGAATGGATTCTATAATTGGTGATTTTACATGAGAGGGTAGTGAGGGCTCCTTTCCCTCTTAGGTTGTTTTTGGTGTATTTGATGCATGATTGATCCTTGTTGAATTGAATGATGTTGTTGTATTTGATTAGGCATGAGATTGTGATGTTATGATTGTGAATTATTGTTGGTGATTTTGTGGTTATGTTGATGGTACCGCAAAACTTCAACCTAAAACCTTTGAGTAATAGAAATTAGAATTAGAGGATTTAATGATGAAAAAGGACCCGTAATTGGTGTACAAAAAGTATTGCATTATGATGAATTTATAGGAAGTGAAACTATATATGTAGATGACTTTTTAGGACCCGTAATGTGACAAAATTGCAGGAAAATTGGTCTGGTATAGTGCAGAATCGCAAACAGGAAAACCCTGTTTGCAGAGTATTGTCGGGTAATACAGGGAGTGTTGCCGGGCGACGGTGTTTCGCAAGGCGAAACCAGAGGCGAGAAGGAGGGAAATTTTGGATGAGTTACTGGAGGGCATCGTTCCTAGCATCACACGGCGAAGGGTGAGGCAAAGGAATTTTCACCAGGCTACACATGGCTTCGCCAGACAATGGATGGCAGTAGCTAAACGTTGTTTTAGACTTTCTTGAATCGATCATAACTTTAGTTTTAGGAATCCGATTGAGGTGCCGTTCAAAGCAGTAGGTATAAAACACCATGAAATATGATTTGAAGGATAAAAATTAATGAAAAATATTATATTTCTAGCACCTAAGTTATGATAGGAATATTTTCCCCCTCAATTCACCAAAACTGTAAGTTGTTTACTACGATGTTATTTTGCTTACGATTCTGTTTTGAGGTGATGTTGATGATTATGATGATAATGATGTGGATGGCCTAAATTGGCACCGTGATGAATGCTTATGCCTTGTTGTGCTATAATTTATGTTGTTTCATGATATTGTTGCATGCCTTGTTGCTCTGATTTTAGCCTGAAATGGCATTGTGATGAGGGCTTATGCTCTGTTGTTTCCCAATTGGCAATATGTTGGGGGCTCATGCCTCGATGGTACCACATGAATTTTGATGTAGGTCTTATTGCATTGCATTGATGTTGTATGATGTGAATGATGGTTGTTTATGATGTATTGTCTGTATGATGTGATTTATTACTCCTTAGCATGTTTTATTCACTGTGTGATTATTGAATGAAATTATCACCCATTTAGTGTTGTTATGCTTGTGCTCCCTGGGAGTAAAGATAATTAGGTACCCGAGTAATGCTTAAAGATATGTTACCAGATCGAGTCTTATTAGTTGCTCTGATCTGTAATGCAGGATTTGGGGCTTTTGATATGTTTTTGCATGATTTCAATTGTTTCACATTTACTATAAACTTATTATGGACCACATATTATGGATTTTTATTTGTTGTTAATGCTAGAATGCCATTGAACCAATTTAAGTTGATTTTCCACTGCCGAATAAATATTTTGGATAAACAGAGAAATAAAGTGTTTTGAAACTTTATGGATTTTTGGTTTATGTGACATCCCATTGTGGACTCCGATGCATTCTTTTCATGATTTTGTATTATACTTATTAATTTTATAAAATGGGGTGTTACATCATGAACATGTTTAGACCTTAAAAGATAGGTCCATTAGCCCAAAAGTCATGTTTCCTTCAAATTGAATTTCATGCATTTTCTCAAAATTTCCCAACTTACCCAAATCATATTTCACTCAATTTTCACGGTATGAAGGTTATATTTGACTTTTTGGAATCCTCAAGATGTCCCTTACAATCTTAATGTTGGTTATTTTCTCATTTGAGGATTTTAACTTGATGTAAATTGCTTTGATAAAAAGTGTCTTTTGTTGACTTCTAAAATGACATGTAATGTTTTGGCTCATATCTGTCAAATGGAGCATTTTTTTCCTTGAGCTTAGAGAGACAAAGTTGTAAATAATTGGATTTTCTTCAAAATGAGCTTTGGTTGAGAATTTTTTGATGAAGCGTGTGAAAGTTATGCTTGGTCAAAGTTCAGTTGACTTCTCCTAAAGAAAACCCTAATTTAGTAACTTTTGACTTTTGATGAAACTTGAGTTTTCTTGATGAATCATGATCAACGCTTGATAAAATGATGAATGTGGATTCAAAATGTTGATGTTGACCAAAAATCTTGAAGTTTGACTATAAATTGGTCAAAGTTGACTTTTTGTCTAATATAGTCAATTTTCAATCATCTGAGCAATTGATTAGTAAAACTTGTGTTGCAAGGCTTAAAACTTCGCATGAGGATACTTTGAAGCATATGAGAAATCATGAGGTCCACTTGAGGAATTAGAAGTCCAATTTTTCTTGATAAAACCAAAACCCTAATTGTAGGTCACTACTTATGAGGAGGATTCATCTGATCATTCTTTGAGTAGTTTTGAGTACTTGAGAACCTTAGGAGCATGAGAAGATATCTTGAATCAATTTGTCTTGAAAATGAGAGGGAAAATTTTGGGGTACAATAGTTGCCCCTGTTCAATCTTCTTAAACCTGAAGACTTAGATTGGCATGCTCGTCATTCGGGATTTGAAGGTGGAAGAGGACTGAACACTTAAGTGCCTAGAAATTTGCACTCACATGTGCATGAAGTAACACTATTGGTTGATTATACTTCTTGAAAGGAATTAAAGATTCCATTCAGAGAGGTGGTCGAGTTTCGTCGGAGATGGGCTTATAGATTCCATCCAAAGTAAATATTGATAGGAGTATCAGAATGAGTCTACGCCTGACTGTTTCTGAAGAGTGATTTACAGAAAATCTTTGAAGGAGAATGCTTTTTAGAAAGAATCCCTGAAGGAGATTATTTTCATGATTTAGTCTCTGAAGGGGAATTATTTTTAGAATAAACCTCTGAAGGAGAATGCTTTTTAGAATTACGTCTTTGAAGGGAATGCTTTTCATAATAAACCTCTGAAGGAAATGCTCGCCAAAATTCAGTCTCTGGGGGGATGCTTTTCATAATGAAGCCTTGAAGGTGATGCTTTTTAGAATAAACTTCTGAAGGATAATAATTTTCAGAATTAACTTCTAAAGTAGAATGCTTTTTAGAACGAAGCACTAAAGGAGATGCTTTTCAGAATAAACTTCTGAAGGAGAATTCTTTTCAGAATAAACTTCTGAAGGATAATGCTTTTCAGAACGAAGCCCTGAAGGAGATGATTTTTAGAATAAACCTCTGAAGGAGAATGCTTTTTAGAATAAACTTCTGAAGGAGAATGCTTTTCAAAATGAATCCCTGAAGGAGATTCTTTTTCGAATAAACCAATGAAGGAGAATGCTTATCAGACTGAAGCCCTGAAGGAGATGCTTTTCAAAATAAACCTTTGAAGGATAATGCTTTGGTCATGTAGATAGTTGCCCCGTCCTGTTTCGGGAATTGACCTACAATATGTTTCTAAATTGCTGATGATATTCATTTGTTTGCAAACTTAACCTGAAAAAACAAAGTTAGTTCTATGCAATGTCATGATGTATGTAATGCATTGTGTAATGATGTTCTCAAAATAAATGAGAATATTATATGCGTTCCGTATACATATGTTATGATATTTTGTAAATGATGTATGGATGAAATATGTTATTGGAGCGTATTGGTAGTCTTCGTATAATAATGTCTAACTGGGGAAAATAAATTCCTGATTGTTGTTAGGGATGGAGACAATAATTCGGTAGCTTTGTTTAAAATGCCTCTACTGGAGATTTCTGCTTTCTGTTTGAGGATATTCTACTGGGGATGTTCGATTTCTTCTTGGGGATAGAAGCATTCAAGGAGAGTTAGTCATTTGTTGTTCTTTGAAGGATTTGATTCCTGATTGGGGATAAAAGAGATGGATAATCCTCTGATGTGTTGTCGGACCATGTTTTGGTTATAAGTATTAACTCTTTTGGGGAGGACAACGTTGGATGATATCTGGTTGAAGAAGAGAATCTTGTCGGGGAATTGCAATATTGGAGAGATAAACTATAATGGGGACTCTACTGAGGAAGTTTCCTCTGTATGTTGGGGAATATATCTTTGCTGGGGATGAGCTTGTGAAGATATCTCTGTAGAGATTTCTCCATGGGAAGTTGTGGTCAACTTGAACGTTATCCCGACTCCTAGAGTCTTTAGTAAATGTTAATCTTGTTTTCATGCATATATTTATAAATACTAATCATATTCAAATTCATATGTTCACTCAATATAATCAGTGGACGTTTTTGCAAACAAAACAAAGAAAGTTAAAAAAAATTTAAATTTGAAGTATATTTGCATTGATTTGGAAAGTTTGCCCCTATAAACATGTAGTTTTATACAAGGAGACAAAAATCCTAGTAAGAGGAGATCGTCGTAAAAAGGAAAGGGGTACAAGGAAAAAACAAAGAAAAGCAGCTATGTGGAAAAGATCCCATTGAGTTTCAACTCTGATATTGCACATATGTCTTCAAGCATCTCATCCCTTACTATCAGAAGAAGTTGATTGAATTGATTTGTACCATTTGAACTTGACGTTGGTAATTATGTTGGCTGTAAGTAGATGGGTGATCCAACGGGACTTAGTTGTACGCTTTAATCCCTACCTTTTTCCTGGACCTCCCTTTCGGATTTTCAGTCCACCAGAATATCCTTTTTTACCCAAGTCTCCCTTTCAGGTTTTCGAGTTGCCTGATGTACAATTATATATATATATATATATATATATATATATATATATATATATATATATATATATATATATATATATATATATATATATATATATATATATATATATATATATATATATATATATATATATATATACCTAATGTTTTCCCTAACCCTTTTGGTTCGCCGGGATGCCCTTATTTTTGCCTAGGCTAGTCATCCTAACATGCCTCTTTTATGCATAGTATTTTTTAACTATGTCAGTGTTCACAGGGTGTGGAAGATCTTCGCCATCCATGGTGGTAAGTATCATAGCACCTCCAGAAAATATCTTCTTGATCACAAATGGCTCTTCGTACATGGGAGTCCATTTGCCCCTGGGATCACCTTGTGGTAGGATAATGCACTTTATTACCAAATCACCAACCTGGTACACCTGTTGTTTGACTTTCTTGTTAAAGGCCTTGATCATGCGCTTCTGATACATCTGACCATGACAAACAGCCGCAAGCCTTTTTCCATCAATAAAATTTATTTGGTCGAGTCTAGTATGAACCCATTCGTCTTCGTGTAAACCCACATCTTTAATAATCCTTAAGGAAGGAATCTGGACTTTGATAGGTAAGACAACCTCCACTGGTTGCCCCAGTTGATGTACATACTGAAGTACGATAACCACTAAGAGAAAATCGTAACATGTCATGCCAATATTTTTGTCACCATCATCTTCTACAAGATTTTCTTGATATTCTTGTTGGATGCTTCCACTGCGCCATTCATCTTTGGTCGATATGGTGAAATATTGTGATGCTTAATCTTAAACTGCATGCAGAGTTCCGTGATCATAGTTTTATTGAGATTGGTACCATTATCCATGATGATCCTTTCAGGGATTCCATATCGACAGATAAGGTTATACTTAATGAACCGAGCCATAACATTCTTGGTAACGGAGGCAAATGAGGTTGCTTCTACCCACTTCATGAAATAATCAATAGCGACCAGGATGAAACGATTCCCATTAAAAGTGATCAGATTAATCTCTCCAGTCATATTAATTCCCCACATTGCAAACGGCCAAGGAGAATTCAAGTCATTCAAAGGAATCTGAGGCACATGTACTTTGTCAACATAAATCTAGCATTTGTGGCAAGTCCTGGAATAATTGTGGAAATCGGTTTCCATGATTAACCAAAAATAACCCGCTCTTAGAATTTTCTTAGCCATTGTATGTCGAGTGGAGTGAGTACCAAAGATCCTTCATGCATATATTCCATAATCTTCTCATCTTCCTTTTTGTCTACGCAATGAAGCAAACTTGAATCGTGATTGCGCTTGTACAAAATTCGGTTACTCAGAAAAAACTAGGCAGAGAACCTCGTTAGGAATTTATTATCATTAATGGATGCCCCTTTAGGATACTCTTGGGTCTCGAGGTATCTTTTTACTTCGTGGTACCAAGGCTTTTCTTCTACTCCACAAGTATCAACTTTGTAACAATGTGTCGGTTCGTCTAATCTCTAAATAGTAATTCAAGGAGCTTCATTGACCCATCTGACTCTAAACATAGATGACATGGTAGCCAATATGTCTTCCAGTTGATTTTGTTCTCGTGGAATGTTTTCAAAAGTGATTTCTTTGAAGTACGAAATTAATTTCAACACATGCTCTCGATAAGGAATGAGATTTGGATGCTTCGTATCCTATTCTCCCTTAATATGACTGATCACTAGGGTCGAGTCCCCATACACATTTAGGAATTTGATTCTCATATTGATGGAAGCTTTGATACCCATGATGCATGCTTCGTACTCTGCCATGTTATTGGTACAATCAAAACATAATCTGGAGGTGAAGGGCGTATGGAAATCCTTGGGAGAGACAATCACAACACCAATCCTATTACCAAGCGCGTTGGAAGCTCCATCAAAAACCATAGTCCAATGGGATCCTAGTTCAGGTCCTTCATACGGCTCAGGTTCTTCATAATCTGTAACTAGCATAATATTCTCATCTGGGAACTCTAGTTCATAGACTGATAGTCATCTACCGCTTGATGAGCCAAATGATCTACTAATGCACTTCAATTGATTGCCTTTGGAGTAGTCTATTGAATGTCATATTCTGTCAAGATCATTTTCCATCTTGTTATTCTTCGAGAGAGAGTGGGTTTCTCGAATATGTATTTTATCAAATCCATCTTAGAGATAAACAAGGTAGTATGAGTCAACATATACTATCTTAGTCGGCGAGTATCCCATGCCAAAGTGCAGCAAGTTTTCTCAAATAGTGAGTATCTTGTTTCACGGTCGATAAAATTTTTGCTAAGGTAGTATATTGCATGCTCTTTTTGACCAGACTCGTCATGCTGCACCAACACACACCCCATTGAGTTCTCTAATATTGTTAGGTACATGGCTAGAGGTCTTCCTTCAACCGGTGACATTAGAATTGGAGGTTCCTGATACTCCTTGATTTTTTCGAAGGCTATCTGACAATCATCGTTCCACTTCACTACTTGATCTTTCTTTAATAACTTAAAGATTGGATCACAAGTAGAAGTCATATGGGAAATAAATATGGAAATGTAGTTCAATCATCCTAGGAAGCCTCTGACTTCCTTCTCAGTACGGGGATCTGGCATTTCTTGAATAGCTTTAACCTTGGCAGGATAAACTTCAATACCTTTACCACTGACGACGAAACCTAGGAGTTTACCGGATCTTACCCCAAAGGTGCACTTGTTTGGATTTAACCTCAATTTGTAATTCTTCAATCTCTTAAACAACTTGTGCAAGTGGTCAATATGTTCTTCTTTAATCTAGGATCTGGCTATCATGTCATCAACATAAACCTCTATCTCGTGATGGATCATAACATGGAACAAAGCTACCATAGCATGCTGATATGTTGTGCCGATGTTGTTCAAACCAAAAGGCATATCTTTGTAACAGAAAGGGCCCCACTGTGTGACAAAAGTAGTCTTATCCATGTCTTAAGGTGCCATCTTGATTTGATTATAACCAGTGAAACCATCCATGAAGGAAAATACATTGTGCTGAGCGGTGTTGTCAACCAAAATGTTAATATGTGGAAGAGGAAAGTCATCTTTGTGGCTTTCCCTATTCAAATCCATGTAGTCTATGCACATACGCACCTTACCATCTTTCTTAGGTACTAGTACCACATTTGCAACCCACTGAGGATAGGACGTAACAACTAAGAAACCTGCATGGAACAGCTTCATAACATCAACTTTGATCTTTTTAGACATCTCAGGACACATACGACGAACCTACTTATTTATAGGAGGACAACCTTCCTTTATTGGTAGACGGTGAACCACATGTCAGTATCAATCCCTGGCATGTCTTTGTATAACCAAGAAAAGATCTCAACATAGTCATGCAACATCTGGATTAATCTCTTTTTGACACTATCCTCTAGGTTGGCACCTATCTTGATTTCTTTCTTGTCCTCTTCAGTACCTAAGTTCACAACCTCGACTGACTCCTCATGCGGTTGTATGGATCTTTCTTCTTGTATTAAGATCCTAGCAAGCTCTCCAGGTATTTCACAATCTTTCTCACCTTCATCGTCGACTTTGTAGATCGGATTTTCGAAGTCATAATTAGCAATAGCAGAATTGTTATCAATGGAATCCAGGATGGATATGGATCTGCAATTTGTTGTGTGGGTGTGTGTAAGAACATATATCCATTTTGGAAGAAAATAAAGTAAAAGAAAAACAGAGAGCGTAATATTTGAATGCAAACGTCCAATGATTTATTAAACAAAAATATGCTGATGAATAATGACAACCCTAACAAATGGACCGTTGTGCCCCGAGTAAGGCACAAGGCTTAAAGTTTATTGTTTAAATTACATAACCAAAAAAAAACTTGAAAGTAAGAAAACACAAAATATCATTTACTCTTGAATAAAGGAGATTGGTATAAAGTCTTTGGTCTTCCAATTATTGATCCCACTCCAAGTAGTAGGGAAGATCCAACTGTCTATGTCGCAGTCACTATCAGCGTCTTCCACAATGTTAACTTGTTTGTTGTGAACTCCATTGTTTTTGATGCAGAATGGCGGTCTCCTAGAATAAGCGCGAGCATGACATACAACCCTTTGACCCTTAGAAGTGAAACCCAAACCAAATTTGTCGGACTTATAAGGAATATCGGGAAGCTGACCCCAAACAGTGCAACCACCTTCTTCAACCACATCCCTAGCGTCTTTCAGAGAAGCCATTTTTGATGGAATCTTAGAAACATCAGGAGTATCTTTATCAATCGGGGTTGTCCGAGAAACAACATCAAAGGTCTAGCAAGGATTCTCAACGAATTCACCATGCATCTCAACATACTTGAAAGAGTTCAAATGGCTCACCATATATTCTTCTTCACTGAAAACTGTAACAATCTTTCCCTTCACGGGATACTTAATCTTTTGGTGTAAGGTAGAAGTAACAGCACATGCCCCATGAATCCAAGGGTGTCCAAGAAAACAAGAATAGGATGGAAAAATGTCCATCACAGAAAGTAGAGTCTAAGACCTGGGAACCCATTTTGACTGGAAGATCAACCTCTCCATGCACCATTCTCTTTGAACCATCAAAATCTCTCACCACAATGTCACTGAGTTTTAGCATGATCCTTTCACAGTCCAGTTTGTCTAAAGCAGCTTTTGGCAAAACATTCAACAAGGAGCCTGTGTCTACCAAAACATGAGATAAGGTAGTGCCCCTACATTCAATAGAGACATGCAGGGCCTTCTTATGATTCCTTCCTGCGGGAGTTAAGTTTGTGTCAGAAAAGCCTATCCCATTATCAATTTATAGGCTAGCAACATAATTTTTGAACTGGTCAATAGGGATTTCCTGTGGTACATGAGCAGATTTCAGAAATTTCCCCAAATCTAGAGCATGGTCTTCAGAGCACAACAATAAGGATAACATAAATATTTTGGAGGGTGTTTTCCCCAACTGTTCAACAATCTTGTAGTCACTCTTTCAAATAATTTCAGTATTTCCTCCATCTCTTGCTTGGAGGTGTCTTCAATAGTGACCTTTTTTGGTGCCTCGGTCTGAGCAGGCTCAGTCATATATTCTTTACCTAGAATTTCAATAGTTGATTCAGTAGTAGTGATACAAATTGGTGCAGTGACAGCCTTCGAGGAAATCTATGGGGAGAAAACCCTTCCACTTCTGGTAACCTTACTAGTCCCAACAATATTGCTAATGTCGGGATCAGTAAATTCAACACTTTCATCTTTGTTAGTCAATGGTTCTTGCTTAACGCCATGGTAGTAGACATAAGCTCCATAATTCCAAGGGATAGCCTTATTAGAGGAATATGGAATTGGCCCAGGTGCTGTAATAATTTGTGGAGCAACTCTAGGTTCAGAAGTAATCTTCACAGGACCCTTAAAAGTGATCCTTATAGGAGCACAAGAAATTGTAGATACATCCTCAAGCTTCAGGTTTTAGGATGTAATAGGAGTCTTCTCAAAAAGGAATTTTCTCAAATAGAATCACACCATCATCTATCAAATACTGAATACATTCTTTCATCAATGCACAACCATTGGATTGGGATGCACAATAGTGGCAGTCTTCAGCATAACTCGAAAATAAACCGGATCGCAGCAGCTTCTCCTTAACAATCATCAGAGAAGTAGTCAAAGAATTCACAGTAGGAACATAAGAAATATCTTCAATAGCATTAACACCTTTGTCATGATTAGTCATAGGTGCAGTG
This sequence comes from Vicia faba, assembly GCA_948472305.1. NCBI lineage: Eukaryota > Viridiplantae > Streptophyta > Magnoliopsida > Fabales > Fabaceae > Vicia > Vicia faba. Next base: position 781,832,584 of record OX451740.1, read on the forward strand.
ATCATATTAGGAGTTTCATGAGGGTCAAATTCAATCTCCTTAGTGTCAATCATCTCTTGGATATTGTTCTTCAGAGCCCAGCAGTTTCTAGTATCATGCTCGGGAGTGTCAGAGTGATATGTACACCTTGCATTAGGATTGTAGCGGGGAGAGGAAGTTTTGGGATTCTGAGGCGGTTCTCTCAATGTAATCAACCCTGCCTTCAACATATGTTGCAATGCTTGAGCCAACGACATGCTAATTTTTGTGAACTGTCTCCTGGGAGTATCCTGCCTACGATGATTATTCTGTTGTTGTTGCACTGGAGCAGGATTAGAGATTAATACTGCCCCATCAGATTGATTGCAGCCACTCTTATTATGACCATTTTGGCCGTACACATTATTGGATTCACTCTTACCATTATAATAATTCTTCACAGTATTTGAATATTTGACCACCTGGATTTTACAGATTCTGATTTCATTCTCAACATGCTCCCCTGTCAATATCAGTTCAGTGAAACCAGTCGAAGAACTTCCAAGTAGGTGATTATAGAAAGGACCTGTCAGTGTACTCATGAACATGTCAACCAACTCTCTATCAACCAAAGGAGGTTGGACTCTGCCAGCAAGATCTCTCCATTTATGTGCGTACTCTTTGAAGCCTTCCTCAGAACCCATTGACATACTCTGTAGTTGCATACGGGTTGGTGCCTAATCAAAATTATATTGATATTGTTTGTAGAAATCTGCAGCCAAGTCTTCCCAAGTATGAATATTGGCACCTTAAAGTTGATAATACCATTCTAGTTGTGTTCCAGATAGACTTTCTTGAAAGAAATGCAACCATAACTTCTTATCAGTAGTGTGTGGTTGAATTTTCGAAAAATATGACCTCAAGTGCAGCTTCGAGCAAGAAACGCCATCATACTTGGAAAAGATAGGAGTTTTGAATTTAGGAGGAATGACAACTCCTGAAACCAGACCCAAATCATCAAAGTTCAATCTAGGCACCTTCTTGATTTCCATAGCTCTCAAAGGATCTTCTAGCAACTTATACTTCTCATCAGCAGGAGGATATTGCGCATACAAATAATCATCTTCTTCTTCATCAGGAAATTTGTCAGAACCAGGACTGCTTCTTTTAGTTTTCACACTCTTACTATCTCCATCATGTTTGTCATCTTCATCCCATGGGATATTAAGATTTGAGCTTGCTTGGCTAGTCCTCTGAACCTTCTCCCCATGTTAAGGAAGCCGATTGGTTTCTTCGTCTTCTTCTTATTGGTGACAAGTGCCTTCAATTCTTCCTTCTCCTTGGCTAAGTTCAGGAACACCTGTTGGAATTGGGCATTCTAAGCTTGGAGATCTTTCACTATTTGTTCCAGAGCCATTTCTTTTCTGCTGAAATAAACAGCAAGAAGATGAGAAAACTTGTCTTGAGAATACCTGTTATGTAATGATATGCATGACATGTGGATGCATATGCAATGTTTTCAAGGATCTCACGAGATTAAAATATTAGAAAAAGAATCTGGTTGCAGCTTTGTCTTGAAGAACTTTGAGTTTTCATCTTTGAACATCTTTCCATAAGAATCAAGCTCACCATATCAAGTGGGTCCTAGCCTCTACTTCAAGAGAATGTACTTTGATATTGACGGCATCTGGCTAGAGGAAAATAAATCCTCTTGCCCCTTTCTATAAATATGGCTTATGATAATCTTGTACCAAAGATCCCTAAGATCCTTTAAATGGTTAGTAAAATGTCATGATGATATGATGTTATGATGTCATGTTTAAATAAGCAAACAAAAACAAGTCACACAAGATCCTTAGGTTTAAAGGCTTGCATGAAGTCCAAAGGTAAGTACCCTTCTCCATTTAAAGTTATGTTGGCCCAACCTGTCCTAAAATAGTAATCGAGTTCTAGGAATCTCATACCACTGATATTTCTCAAAGGCTTTATTTTTTCACGGAAACGGTCTTGCCACCAAAACATCCCGAGAGTCGAATCTCAATGAGCATAGCATCGAGTATCAACCAACCTTGGACTACACAAAAGCCGACCATCTCACTACCTTCTAATGGCTAAGATGGGTCATTTAAGATTGTAAAAGTAAGTTAGTGCTAATGACACCACGCGGAAGCCTAATGTTATCCTTGACTGACTCAAGGAACATCAGTACAAACCAAAGTGTTGCACTAATCATAGCCATCATCTCAACCATATCGGTCTACGCTATACAATTTTTATGATCTATTGCTACTTACCTAAGGCATCCCTAGAGCTGGGTGTAGGATCTTACAAGCAATAATAAACCCAAGCAACCCTTAACTTTAAAGCATACAAAGCAAACAAAGAAAGAAAGTAAAGTGATCTAACCCTAAGGTAACCCCTATTTTCTAAGTACTCTCCAACAGAGTCTCCAGTTATGTAATACGGTGGGATAACTGAATTTATTGGTTTTATCCAAATGTCCGGATAGCAAGATTTGACACCGACTTTTCTTTTATCCAATATTTAGGAAAGGGTGAAAAGAATAGGAAAAACCTTGATAGATTTTGAGTTCGGGGGGTAGGTTATCAAAAGGGAAGGTGTTAGCACCCTTTTCATCTGTAGTTATCTACAGGCTCTTAATTGCTAGCTCATTTTTGAAAATTTACTTTGCGTGTGAGATTTTGAAAAGGCAAAGTACGGTCAACTTTATAATGATTCTTATATCAGTCCTAAAGAATGCGTACAAAGTGTTTGAAAATATTTTGTTTGAAAAGTGTGATGTGAAAAAATGTTTATTTCATAAAAGAATTATGAGAAAACGATTAAGAGTTCCTTACCCACTAAAGGTTATTCTTATTCTTTTCCTTCTCCTTTAGAGATAGTGTTATCCATACCATTAGTTAGTAGGTAGCCCTATGTATGGGATCTGAAGGGCCAAGCATAGGGTCATCCTATGGTCATCAAAGGCAACATTTAAGGATGCTTTAGCAATTTGTATCAGAGGGACTAGATCATTTATGTAGGAAACTTCGAAGGATCATCAAGCGACTATGATCTTTATTCGTAAGGGTCTTTTGCTAAAGTATCCCCACTTTCGAGGGACATGACCAATAAATCGTAAGGCAACCAGGGAGGATACCCTAGAGGTGCAAGTGTGAGAAGTGTTTGTTTTCAGTTATTTTATCTTGAGAATTATGGTTTTCTAGATTGCTTTTAGTATTTCCATACAAACCCTAGTTATTAACCATAGCATAAAAATATAAGTGCGGAATGTAAAGTGCAGAAAATTAAAGCTAAGCTATTACATCCTGTGAGCAGTTACATAATAGGAAAAAATACAGAACATAAATCTAAGCTATTACATTATAGAATGTGACCTATACACTTGATCTATGAATTTAAGTGAATGAAGAAAAAGAAATAAGAAAATAGAAAAAAGAAAAAAAAGCATGTAAAAATGTTTTTTGTGTAGAAAATAATTTAAGTGATAATAATTAATAACCTAAATTCTAATTGATTTTAACATTAAGAAACAAAGGGTTAATTAATTAATTAATTAGGAAAATTAAATATTAGTTAAAAAAACTAATCCTAATTTATTAGCAAAAAAATTAGGTTAGTTTATTAATTGATTAATAAAAAAAATTAAGTTTAGAAAAGGAACAAAGTAAAGAAATTAGGTTAACAAAATAAGGAAAAAAGGATTTGTATGGGGTGGATGTTAAACCCACACCCACTAGCTTCATGTGCTGCATTGCTTGCCACTATGCCAAGCGCTCGTTTGTTTTCAGAAATATGTGAAAATTGCATGTTAGTTTGGAAAAATAGCAAAAAAACATTGCAAATGCATGGATTGAACCTAAACCCTCTTTATTATACGCCTTCATCTTGACCAGTGGTGTTACCTCTCATCCGATTATACAATACAAACAGGTAAATATAATATAAAGCAGGTGGACCGGAGAGGTGCCAGAGCCCTAACTCTGGTCGTCTACTCCAATGAGGTGATTTTTTGACACGTAAAAAGAATAAACGTTAGAGATGAAGAAGGTCCTTATCCCCCTAAATCGACCCCTGTGAATCCAATTGTGGTATTAGTTTTGGCTAATTCATCCTGTACAATGAGATACGATGAAAATAATGTAAATCAGTTCAATAATGGTGATGTGTTATCCTGGCATCATGGGCCTCATGCAAGGGATCAAACCTGCACTAATTTGTCTTAGAAACACATTGCAAACGCTAGTTCAAGTCAAAGCATCATGAAAATTAAAATATGAAATTCACAAAATATGTAAAAACGATGATGCATAGAATCCAGGTTTTAGGCCTCTTTGATCATCAAGAATGATCCAAGCTTACTTTATGATATCTCAGGAATCGATTTGAATGGTTGCTTGGCCTTGAGGATGGCTGGAAATTGGATTTCGAATTTGCCCTAGTTTTTGACAAAAGTTGAGATTTTGAGAGAGTGTTATTGAGCAGCTTTTTTCGTGTCCCTCTTTGTCAGAATACGAAGGGTATATATAGATGGAGAGATTAGGTTAAAGACACGATCTTGGACTTTATACAACACATGTCTTTGATTTTTTTTAGAAATAGGTTGAAATGGGATTACCTATGGGAGATTCTGGTTGGTATCCCCATGTAAGAGTTTCTTGAAGAGATTCCTGATTACCTATGGGAGATTCTGGTTGGTACCCCCATGAAGACGGCTATTATTCCTAGTGGTGTAATTTCTTCTCCCTAGTAAAGATCCTTTGTTGGCATGAATCCTGCAAAGACAGCTTTCCATAGTATAGCTTGTACTGTTGATATTACTATCAAGAGCTTTTTTATTCCCTAGCATGGTGTATACAGACAAATTCCATTTACAGCTCTTTTATCCCCAGTGATAGAGGATTGTTGAATATATTCCCAGTGGAGTTTTGAATCTCAAGTTTTGGGGATCAAGGTATCATTCCTCTTCCCAAAGTGAAGATGTGCATCCCAACAGTAACACCCCATTGTGGTCTGAGTAGAATTATTTTTATTTAAGAATTTTTATGATTCCCTAGTAGAAGTTATTTTCGTCAAGAAACTTTACGAGAAAGAGTTTCCATTCCCAGCGAAGTTCTCCTTATCCTGATAGGAGACATGGGATTTGTTCCCCAGAAAATTGAGAGTTTAACAAGAGTTTGAGATTTTCTCTAGACTACAATTTATTTTTGCAGTATTCTTCCCAAGAATTTACTTCCCCAATGATATTGATCCTCGGAAGTTGATGTTTCAGATTTGCAATCTCCCAACGAAATTCAGATGTGCAAAGATGGTCGTTCGGAAGTTCCTTGTCTTCCCAGTAGTCAATTATTAACGTGTTTTCCCCAGTTCATCACTAAACATGCACCATTGCATCGTATCTATAAAAAAAATCAAACATGCATCGAGGTATAAGCCGATTATATTTACCTGAAGTAACCAAAGTTTTTATGTTCTCTGATTTGAATTACCCCCGAAGCATGCCTCTAGGGTGATCCTATCATGTTTCCCTAGCATAGTCTATTTCGGTTTACCACCAGTCGGCTCTTGGGCATTTCCCGTTTTCCTTTTGAATAATATACTTTCCCTTACCCATGCAAGTCCTCGATTATGTTACCGTGTTCTCTTTGTTGTTAGAGTACGGGTAGGAGTTGGTGTATAACCTTTCTTACTTCTCAACCATTTGAGTATCCATACTTGGTGTGTGGTAATTCAGATAATTTCCACTCTTGAAGAATTACACCCCGCCTTTGGCCTGAGGGATATTTTAGTTCCTTTTTCCTTGTGCATGTACATTATATTTTTTCACTTATTATATGTAATTTTGTCTCCTTACTACATTTAGCATAAGGGATGTTCCTGCCCCTACAAGTCTTCGGTTATTTTACCCATGTTTTCTTTGCCGTTAGAGTGCGAGTAAGAGTTGGTGTACAACTTTCTTACTTCTCAAGTATTTGAGTATCCATATTTCGTGTGTGGTAATTCAGATAATTGCCACTCTTAGAGAATTACACCCAGCCTTTGGCCAGAGGGATATTGTAGATCTTGCGTATTTGCAACCTCTTAAAAGTCAAACGTGTCTTGGAAATTTTTGTTAGAGTCCCCTCGCTCGGTCTCTTTCTTTTTTGGAAGTTAACCCTTGATTGGAATTATATTGGGATCTGTTTTGGTCAGAAACCGTGTCTGGAGTCCCCTTTGGCTGGTCTCTTTTTCTTCACAAGCTCGCCTTTGATTGAGGGTCTTGTCAAAATTCGATATATTTGTATCCCTAGTAAGTCGGCCTTTAATGGGAGTTATTTCTTCAAGAGCCTATTTGTGGCTGGTTTTCCTTTCCCCGTGTGTTTGTCTTTGTTCGGGCATTCTCTGTTAGAGTTTGATTTAGTCGGTCTCTTTCTCATATATGTTCAATGTCCCTGTTTAGGTCCTGTTTTGATCAGTTCCTTTACACTGGTTTACCAATGCTGATTAGGTTCTCCTTCTGAACTTTTTCTATGCTATTAAATCAACAAACAATCAATTCCTTATCATATCAAGCTCTTATGCGCTCCAACACGCTCTGAATTATGCAGAAAGTCGAGCGTTTCATTTGATTTGAGACAGTGCAGACAAAAATTATGTATTGTGTGTTTCAAGCTTTGAAAAAGGTTTGGGAATGATTCTTCAGTCATTTGAATTGTCTTAAGGTAATATTAAATTCATTTGTTCAGGTTGAAGCTAATTTTTTTAGGAAGATTTTAAAAAGCGCAAAATACCTGAAATGTACCATTAAATGGATTTATTGTTTCACTAATATTAGGAAATTTAAAAATTCATAACTTATGAATTGAAAATCATATTTTAATGACTTTTGGAGCATTTGAACCTTCTTTCTATTTCTTTCAATTCTCCTGTTAGGCTGGAAGCCAATTCATTGAGGAAGATCTTCGAATTTGCGAGTATTCATAAGCTATACAGTGGAAAAACAGTGAAAGTAGTGTGTTGAACCTTTGTTTTTCAGATGTTCAAAAATTCATAACTTTCACCCTGTTCGATGTTTTTGGATGGTTTTTTTGGGAGAAAAATCCGTCTTGATTTTATCTTCAATCTGTATGTTCGAGTCAGGGGATAATTCTTTGTAGAGGACCTTCGAAAGTGCAAATTTCTGAATTGTTTTTATACCAGACTGTTTTTTGATATTGTAAAAATTGTAACTCCCTCGATTTTTATCGTATCATGATGATTCTTAAAGCTTGAAATAAAAAAGTTTGTAAGCTTCAACTTTACTTCAGGGTTCGAGTTCATATTGTGCTCCAAAGGTTTCGATTTATGGCTCGCATCTGAAAGTGTGCACGACAATAAGCCAAAATTGTTCAAAATGGTGAAATAAGTCCACTATTTCTCGCCATTCGAAAAATCATAACTTGCTTGAATTTTATTGTATCGGGGTGATTCTTTTGGAACGACGTTACAAATTTCGTTGCCAACGATTTTTCTTCAGGGTTCGCATCTAGATTTTGCACTGAACATCTTGAGCTTGTGGTTTGTTCACGCGTCGTACACCAAAGAAGTTGTAAAATTTTGCACTGTGAATTTTTACACTGCGTTTCTTGCCGTTCAGGACAACGTAAATTGCTTGATTTTTATCGTATCAAGATTATTCTTTTGGTTCTGTGTCATAAATTTCGTCATCAAGAGCTTTGTTTCAAGTTGCGTGTCAAGATTTCGCACCAATTGTGATGAGCTTGGGGTTTGATCTCACAATGTGCATGAAATACGATTAAATTTTCTGCTTTGGAGCCAGACTATATATTTTAAATTTCAAATTTTCAAACACAATTATACTTTCATTATTCAAAATCTCAAGAATCAAAACACATTTTCTCTCATATTTTCTAAACTTCCTCTCCAAATTCATCAAGAACAAGATCATCAAAACTCATAAATCTTCATATTTCTCCTTGAATTTCCGCAAACATTTCACTTTGTCCTCCACAAAGAACCTCGGGCCTCCCTCTCTTGCATCACGAACCTCTGACAATCACCACCGGTCCCTCGTCGTCGTCGCATTTCCGGTGAATCTGGCCCCTCCTTCACCGTGCCGTAGCCACGAGTTGCTCCCTCTTCCTTCTAGCTCTTCTTCTCGCGGTTTACGGTGAAGTCATCTCCTTCACGCGATTTTTCCTACCAATAACTTTCTTCGCCGATTCAATCTTCAATTTCGGCAAATTCGCGAATCTTACTTGATTTAATTGCTTATTTTAATATTGATTTGGTGAATTAAGAAATTGATTAATATATGACTTGAATTCTTGAATTTGTGAATTTTTTTTATTAATAACCATGTATTAAAAAAATATTTCGCAAATAACCATGTTTCAGATGGCTCCACAAAGGAGGAGCCATCTCAATTGGCGCATGCACCTAGGGTTTTGCCCTAGGCGCCATCTCACTTGGCGCCTCCCTTGTCTTTTAGCCAAGTGAGATGGCGCATGCTCCTTAAAAATGAGAGGAGGCGCCATCTCACTTGGCGCCTAGGGCAAAACTAGGGCAAAATGTTGTTTTATAAATAATTCGTCCGTTTCTTTGAAATTTCTCACACTTTCTCGCACTGTATTTTTATTTTGTACTCCGTTATTTGCGTAATGACGTCGCCTATGATTTTTAGCAGAGATGGTTACGTTATATTCTCCGCCACGAAACCTGCGATGAAAATGAAATTCTGGCACATTCACTCCATGGAGCGTCTGAAGCGGGAGTTGATGCGGTGGCTAGATGGAGACATCGCGGAGGGGGAAAAATTCGAAGGATCCAGCGAAAACGAACAACAACCTCGCATGCGACAGGAAGACCTAATGTGTGGTTGGAGGAAGTCAAAACAGACAGTGATGTAATGCTTATGATGCATGGGTCAGATGAAATTGTGTTAACAGTTGTAATTTCCTAGATTGAATATCGTTAATCATTGTTGTACGCGAAAACCCTAATGTAATTTCCTATATTGAATTTATTAAATTGTGTTAACAGTTTTATTAACGGAAAACCCTAATGTTTACAACACAAATATTGAAAAGATTTATTATATTACAAAATTTATGTGGTCGAGCCAGACGCCTGATTTGGACAGTTTTTGCGATTGTGTCCGACCTGACGGCATAAACCACACTTTCTTTCCAACCTGTCAAGATCGTCCATTTCTGTTGTGATGCACCTACTTTTGGGACAACCCTTCTTGTTCCTTCGCATTTGGTCATTGTGCCAAACTATATCGCTGTTGTATTCAGGCCAATAGTCCGGTTTTGCCACCAAAGGAAAGTTGTTGTTGTAAACAATGAGCAACGTTTCAGATTTATAAACGTTTGAGAGCAGTTGAAGCGCGTCTTGATGGGTATGATCACAAGTGGCAATGACATGAGAGCAAGGCATACGAAATGCTTGAAACCTGCCACAATCGCACCATTGAGAAGGTAAAATGACCCTGTATTCTTGTCTTGCCAGGCCTTCATTATGGTCGATTGTCTCTTTCACAATGAAGTTGTGGCTGTGTCGGTCAAACCGTGTAACCATGTGAGTGTTGGCTTTAGCACTTTCAGTCTTAATGTATTTCATACAGCTTTCACTCCATAGTTGTCCTGATTGCAAGACCGCATACCACATTTCACCTCTTTTGGCAAATAACGCAGCCATCCTAAAATACGTGGATTTCACCAAGGCAGTGATTGGGAGGTTTCGTATGCCCTTGAATACCCCATTCATTGATTCAATAAGATTTATTGTTATATTCCCCCATCTTTGGCCATTGTCGTATGACCTAGTCCACTTTTCGACCGGTATATTGTCGATTCACGTACCGGCTTCTGGGTTAGACAAACGGATCTCGTTGCGGTAATATTTGAATGTGGGTTGTGTCAGTGCGTATCCCGCATTCATCACCGCTTTCCTCAATGTTTTGTCCTTGACCTCCCTCGAGAAATTCTGGACGATATGCCTGACGCAACAGACATGCGTAGAAGGAGGGTCATGCCAACCATTTGCTGGATTATTATAGGCACTTTCAATGGAGGCATGTCCGTCCGAGATCAAACAGAGATCTGGTTGAGGAGCCACGTGTGTACGAAGATTTTTCAGGAAAAAGCTCCAAGCACCACCAGTCTCCCCCTCGACAAGGGCAAACGCAACTGGGAAAATGTTATTGTTGCCATCTTGTGCAACTGCCATCAATAGCGTGCCTTTGTACTTCCCATACAACCAAGTCCTGTCAATTTGTAGAATTGGTTTGCATGATGCAAACCTTGTGATGCGTGGTTGAAATGCCCAAAACACGCGACTGAATATTCCGTTGCCATGCAGTAGACTACCATCTTGGGCGTACGCTGGCAATGTTTCCAGAACATAAACACTACCTGGAGAATATGTCTTGAGTGCATTTAGGTAGCGGGGAAGTTCTCGGTATGACTCCTCCCAGTTTCCGTACACCCTTTCAATCGCCTTAGTCTTTGCTAACCACGCCTTACGGTAAGACGGAGTGTAGTTAAAAACCGTGGTGATGTGGGAGATGATTGTTTTCACCTTCAAAGAAGGGTCGTTGCTGACCAGGGGTAGGATTTCTTGACAGATTAGATCATGGTTGAGTTTTCAGTGGTCTTGTGATTGAGTGGAACTTACACAAGTATGGGTAGTCATAGAACCTATGACCCAGCAGTCACCCCTTAATCTGTATGATGCGGTCAGCTTGAACATACAGTCAGGGTGGACACACTTGATCTTGTACCTTTCCGGGTTTACACGATCCACCTTATAATCAACCGAGTTGAGCATGTGAAATTTTTTGATGGCCCTGATGCATTCCTCTCTGTTACGAAACTTGTCCTTCTCTTTTAAATTTTCATCCGACTGCATATACGGTTGGAAAAACAAGTCAGTAGAAGGTTCATCTCCGCCAATGTTGAAGTTTGTCATGTGCGTAGGTGGTGTGTAGATTTTGTCAGTAGGAACACTTGGGATGCCATCATCGTCAGAATCGTCGTTCACCATTTCATCAAACTCTAACTCGTTATCTTCTTCTTCATCATCAACTGCATCTACCTCATCTTGTTCATTCTCCAAAGGATCAACCTCCTGTGTCACCGGAGGCTCTACCTCCTGTGTCACCGGAGGCTCTTGAAGCAAAACGTACAACTCAATAGAGTCGTTTCCAGAATAGACATGGCTGGAAATCATGTTCTGGAGATCCTCGTCATCTTGAACTTCAACCTTATAAAAAATTACTTGGTTATTTCCAAAGAAAACTGGACTCTGATAAAATATATGGGATACCGGGCCTCGTTCAAGTTTGGCCTCCAATATTTTCTTAAAGTACGAGAAATTTGCTTTCCCGTTTAAAAGAAATCGAACGTTGTCGGTGTTTCTAAACAAAAACCCAACTGTGGGACAAATGTATGTCTCACCGTTGAAATGTGCTTTGACAACAAATTATGGTGAAGAGGCCATTGTGTAGAATTGTTTTAAGGTTTGAAGGTTGGAATGTTTGAGGTTTATTGATTGTATGAAGGTATGAATGCTGGAATGTTTGAAGGTTTGATGACTGATTCGAAGGTTGGAAGATTTTACAGATTATGTGAATGAATGTTATGTTCAACGTAAGGCAAAAAATTTCAATTAAGTAAGGGATGCAACCCCCCAAGGCTGCCAATAATATTACATGCAATAATGAAACCCCATAGCCTGCCACCTATCCTGGCCCTATTCTGCATGCAACAAAGAATGGAATCCCAAAGGTTGTCACGTAGCCTGAGCCAATGCTGTAAGAAGTGACACCTCTTATTCGCCAAATGGGGTGGCGACACCATTCATTTTTGTACTCTTTCGCCAAGTGAGATGGCGCCTCCCTTACTGTCCAATCGTGATACATGCATGGGCTTATGAAGCCACCTAGCCTGCCACCTATCCTGGCCCTATTCTGCACACATAAATGTTTTGTGTAAGACTCCACCCATCAACTCCAATGGCCTTGCATGCAACAAAGAAAGGAATCCCAAAGGCTGTCACGTAGCCTAAGCCAATGCTGTAACAAATGACACCTCTTATTCGCCAAATGGGGTGGCGACACCATTCATTTTTGTACTCTTTCGCCAAGTGAGATGGCGCCTCCCTTACTGTCCAATCGTGATACATGCATGGGCTTATGAAGCCACCTAGCCTGCCACCTATCCTGGCCCTATTCTGCACACATAAATGTTTTGTGTAAGACTCCACCCATCAACTCCAATGGCCTTGCATGCAACAAAGAAAGGAATCCCAAAGGCTGTCACGTAGCCTGAGCCAATGTTGTAACAAATGACACCTCTTATTCGCCAAATGGGGTGGCGACACCATTCATTTTTATACTCTTTCTCCAAGTGAGATGGCGCCTCCCTTACTGTCCAATCGTGATACATGCATGGGCTTATGAAGCCACCTAGCCTGCCACCTATCCTGGCCCTATTCTGCACACATAAATGTTTTGTGTAAGACTCCACCCATCAACTCCAATAACCTTGCATGCAACAAAGAAAGGAATCCCAAAGGCTGTCACGTAGCCTGAGCCTATGCTGTAACAAATGACACCTCTTATTCGCCAAATGGGGTGGCGACACCATTCATTTTTGTACTCTTTCGCCAAGTGAGATGGTGCCTCCCTTACTGTCCAATCGTGATACATGCATTGGCTGCCACCTAGCCTGCAAGAGTGACACCTTACATTTTTTGTAAATGAATGCATGCATATGTGTAACACCCTAAGCATGCAAATGTGACACTTCGCAGGCATGCAAGCACAAGCAACCACTACATCAAACTTATTTGCCTATAAATACATCTCTCACACCCACACAACTCTCACTCTCTTCTACGAAATATTTCTTAAGTCTATCATACTCTTTATTTCTTCCTAAGTCTTTCATACTCTCAAGCATTATGAACAATGGCTCTTCTAACAATGGGCGATACTCACAGAGGCACAAGGGAAAACATTGCTGCATTTGTAAGTCTCTTCTTTGGTTATACATTTTTCATACTTCAAATAACATGTTGTTCATCTTAATTAATCTTACACTTGTTTAATTATGATCTCAGGATACAAAAAGATTCAGAATACGTTCGTACAACTACCTGGCTCCCGACCCATTTATCGTCCCTTATCTGGAATATGCAGGTTTTGGACATGTGATAAAGATCTCCAACTGCACCATTGACTCAAAATTCATTCTTGCAATGTTGGAGAGGTGGAGACCGGAGACCCATACATTTCACCTACCAATAGGTGAATGTACCATCACTCTCGAGGATGTGTACATGCTACTGGGCCTCCCTATCGATGGTAAGGCGGTGAACGGGTCGGTTCAACAACCCAACTCACAGTGTGAAGAACTGTTGGGTAGGGATATGGTAGAAGGTGGTGGAGCAAGAGGGCAGGGAATACTACTCACTGACCTGAAACGGCATTATGCAAGTATGGAATTAAATGAAAATTCCTCAGAGAATGACCGAGTAGTAAAAGCCAGAATATATCTTATGATACTTTTTGGTACATTTTTATTTCCCGAAAGTACGGGAAATAGTGTAAATTTCATGTACTTACATTTACTAACAAATTTTGAAAAAACTAGAAAATATAGTTGGGGTTCTGCAGTATTAGCCCACCTGTACAGTTCCTTGTGCAAAAACGCAGTCAAGGAAAAATGTACATTTTATGGGTGCGCATTTTTACTACAAGCCTGGGGTTGGTGGAGGATGGAGTCCTTAAACCCCATCAACAACAACACTTTTGGTTTCCCGTACGCAACAAAGTAAGTCATTAAGTTATAGCATTTATAACTATTCTGCTCTTTCCAAAATATATGCTAAAAATAACATGTTTCTCATTTCCTTTAGGTACTGCGTGAGGGGTATGGATTACGGCAAGAATCCAAGATTCAATGTCGCACTCTACCGGAATCTGTTGGATCACTTAGGCCCAGATGACGTATGTCGTAGCTTTTAACTTTTGTTCATTTTAATTATTTATACATTACTTTTGCGCTAACCTGATTTAAATTTTATCGCAGTTCGTCTGGAGACCACATTTGGGTTTGGGCCATTCTCCAAACCCAGAGGATGCAGCAACTTGGACTGCAAAGACTGCACTCATTCGGTTCAACATTGTGGAGATGCACCATAGCGACCGTGTGAAGATGCAGTTCGGAATGCATCAAGAGATACCAAGTGATCCAACAGATTTGTCCCCCTGGCATCTAAAAAGGGTCGACGCCCAATGGGGTCTTACCAACTGGAAAGACTTTGCTCCAGAATGGTGTAAAATGTGGCAAAGGCGTCACCGCTACATCTTGCAATCCCCGGTTTTCCTTACTCGAGGTAACATGCGACACACTGATCAATATATGTCGTGGTACAGGTCAGTTAGTAACCCAAAAATGCACGTGTCTCGTCCGAGGTACTTGGTTTACCCACGCACACAATGGGCACAACCCTCGATTCCCCATCAACAAACCCACAATCCATCAACCTCAAACCAACCCCCAAGAAGAAACAGACCAACAAACACACAACCACATTCCCCACCACAACACAACTACAATCAAATGCCGTACTACCAACCACAATCACCACCAAACTACCAATACCCGGATATACCTCAAACCCAACCACAATACCAACCCCAATACCAGCACACCCACATACCCCAGACACAATTTTAGTCTTCCACATATCCCAATATGGCGCCCTCAACATCCAGCCTTAGCCTTGATATGGGAATGTCAGAAGATTGTGACCAAGCCGACCAAACCTACCATCAACCACCATATCACCAAACAACCCAACATCCACAATACCAAACACCCCAAGATCCATTTCCTTTCTACCCCCATACTCAGACGACCAATGCTACCGACCAACCATGGAACCCCACCCACCGCCAACACGACCAAACTTTGAGGGTATGGATAACCGACTGTACCAGAGCAGATCTTCGAGATATGGAGATCTTACTGATTTTATGGATTCGGATCGCATTGACTTCGCTGGGCCATCGACCTTGCCGCAGCAGGAAACGCGACGACACCCAGCAAGAGAAAGGCGAGGACGGGGATGCGGAACCGGGGGTCATTACCGGGTTCCGGGGGATCACTGATGTATCTTTTTTTTCCCAGTATTTTTTGTATCCATTTTTTTTACTGTTCTTTTAATGTAAAACAGTTGAATGTAATTATTTTTTTTTAAATAAAAAATCCATTTTGTTGATCTCTGTCTAATAGGCAACGCACAGGAAAGAAAAAAAAAATTGTGCCCTAATTTTGTACATAGGCGCCATCTCACTTGGCTTAGGGCATGCCCTAAGCACTTAGGCGCCTAGTGAGATGGCGCCTCCCTTAAAAAAGTAGGTGCATGCGCCAATTGAGATGGCTCCTCCTTTGTGGAGCCATCTCAAACATGGTTATTTGCGTAATTTTTTCCGAAACCCGGTTATTTACGAAATATTTTTTTAATACATGGCTATTAATAAAAAAAATTCTGAATTTGTTTAATAACATTTAATTCTTGAATTTGTGATAATGTTGAGATGTGGAATAGGTTCATTCATGACATAATCGATATGCATCTTGATTTTATTCAGTAAAATCGTTGATAATTTTTGGATACCAAATTTTAGATCTAATTATTGATTATGGTATTTTGTTGAGATTTATTTGTGCTTTCATGATCAAATGCAATTTTCGTGTCAATTTGCGGATGAATTCAAGTTTTTGACATAAAAAGCTTCAAATCTGGAAATTGCATTAACTCTTGAACTTTGTCATTTATGGTTTGAAATCATTGTTTGAATGTGTATTTGATCATTACAAACTGTTTGTAATTTCCAAGCGGCAATACTTGAACCGATAAGAATTTATGTGCATCTGTGTGCGATTGTTGAAATCAATTTTTATCGATATTGGTTCAAGTGTGCATAACTTCTAGGAAACTACAAACGCCTTGTAATTGGATTTTGAAAAAAAAATTGATGTTTATTCATACATAATTGCACGTTTATGGACTATTGTAGTTGAATTTAATCGTTTTCGATACAATTATCTGAGTAACTTTGTGATATGGTATAGTATTGTCCAAATTTTGAAAACGCACTTGGAACTTGATTTAATTATTGGCTATAGCTCAATTGAGTTGGTTTTGGTATTTGGATGACGCTTACGTCAAGTTTTATTGTTTTCAGATCGATATTTCGTGCAATGTTGTGATATAGTGTAGTGTTGTCTAGATTTTGAAAACGCACTTGGTTTGAGATTTAATTCGCGTTTAATGCGTATTTGGCTTTAATCGGTTGATTGAGAAGCATTGATATCATTTCAGTTGAATTTTGAGACAACCTTTCTGGCACTTTGTAAATGGAAACAATGATGTTCATATTGCATTTTAACACGTACATTGTGTTTTGATATTCATTTGATGCATGTTTATGCTTAATTGTGCATTTGTTAATGATTGTTGTTGAGATTGCATGATCTCGGTGTGTTTTCCAATAATTTCGTGATATGTACACAGTGCTTCCCGCTTTTATAAATTGAGCTTCAAATGTGTATTAATCGTTGGTTTATGTATTATTGCACTGGCCTTGGTATTTCTTTGACATGTGTATTGAGTTGTGTCATTTTCAGATCGAATTTTTGTGTGCTTCATGTGTTAACGGAGTTGCTTCCCGGGAGTGGTAAGTAACACTTGTGAAGTAATTTAATTCACTGTTGTGGTTTATGTGAGCTTGTTGGTAAGTTTGGTGGCTACCGATACCATTTTCTGTCATTTATATTTCGACTTTTTGCGCACTCGCGTATATGATAAGTTACTTCCCGGAGTTTCATTTTGACGTAGCAATGCATGTTTGCATATCATTTATTCGTGATTTAATTCCAAATTTAATTTTGATGAGAATGCATAACTCCGATTTCGTTTCTTTGTTATTTCTAACATGTTTGTTGACTTGTGCAAGGGACTTTGAGAGCTTTCAATTGTTTAATTAATGTATTGATTATTTGATTGAAAATAATGCTTTGCCACTTTATTTGTGGATTTGTGGATTCGCTTCTGACACGATTTACTTTAATTCTCATTTCATGAGAAATATACACGGCTTGTGTTTTTGTCTGGATGTGAATTTTTGTGCAGATGTTCTATTTATTGCAGGTTTGTCTGACACACATTCTTATAGTGCTTTATTGATGCTTTGACACATATTCTGACTATTGTGTTGTTGATGCTAGCTTGCGTGAAGTTTTCCAGAGTTATTTTTTTTATGCTTGCGTGATACGAACTCTTGTTTGTTTGGTATTGTATTGATTGTGGTTTACTTTTCCGCATCATTTACCGCTTTCCTTGCCATGAGAAGTAGGAATACAGATGCATGACTGAGTGTCCCTCTTTTAGATGGGAAATCTGTTTAAAGTCCTCAAGTGAGGTGATGTTTGTTCTGTTAAATACCACGAAATTAGGCGATGTTTTTGTTTGCAAAAGATTCCAAAGGGAGCATTTTCGTGTTATTTGTTTAAAGACCTCAAAAGAGGAATTTTTGCTAAAGTCGTTGAAAAAGGCATTTACCCTCCCCTTTTATTATTGTACTTGCCATTGAGTCAATAAGTTGAACAAAGGGACTGTAATCTACCCGCACATATTCTAGTATGTTACGTTCCTAGCTCTCGTTGTACATTGATACTTTGAGTCGTGCTTACTCTTGTCCATTGAGTTAAATAAAGTGGAAGACATGGGTTCGTAACCAACCCCCACGCTTTGTCATTTGTTTTGACGATGTTAGTTCGCGTCGATTGACATTGATGCTCAAAGTTGTTACTCGATGCCAGTGCTCGAGCAAATCAAGTGGAAAGAGTTCCTTAATTCCACTTTGAGATCCTTTGGACTCATTTGTTTTTTTCTAGCTCGCACCTGATGTTTGTTTTGGCTTTGTCTTTGGCTTGTCTTTGTTTGTTCGCAACTTGTGCTTATGATTTCCTTCAGGTTGTAACCTTTGTATGCTCCCTTACGATACACTTGTTTCATTTTTGATGCAATTTAGAAATTAGGATTGTAATCCAAGCATGCTAACATAGGTAGAAAATTCCCTGCCAAACCTCAACCTTAGGGCCATCATTGTATGATAACATTATGGATATATTTAGATTATTTCTTTTAGAAATCTTCTTTTCCTTTTGCATCCTTAAAAATAAAACCTTTTTCTTGGCAAATGCAAAAAACACTTTCTCTTTTAAAACATCAAGCAATGCAAACATTTTTTCATCTTCAGACCTTTTTTCTCTTTTAAAACTATTACAATAATGATGTGCTTCTTCAAATTCGAACAACTTGGAAATGCTAAGTGTGCGAGGGACCGAGCATGAGTATCTCTACGAGGTGCAACTCCAAGCACGAATTGAAATCTTAACTGTGAAGATGCGAATGCGAAATTATCCATAAAAAACATAAAACAAATGGAAACTTTTGTGTCGAACTACGGTGCTCTGATTCCATAAAAGGGATATGTAGGCATTTGGATGTGGGGTCCAGGAGAGCGGAACTTTGTAAATATTCCTTCTTCTCCTCCTGTTTTCTTTTCATGCATTCCCTCTTTGCATTTTGTCCTTAGCTCGTAAGATTTAGATTAGAACACACCATTTGATTAGAACAACAAGAGTGGATCACATGGAGTACCACGAACGTGAGGGGTGCTAATACCTTCCCCTTGTATAATAAACTCCCTTACTAGTATCTCTCGGTCGTTTTACCTTGGTTTCACCCTTCTCAGGTTTAGTCGATGTTTACCTTTCCCTTCCCGTGGGATAAAAATGTCTGATGGCGACTTTTTTGATTTCATCTAGATGATTTCTGCAGGCTGTTTCAGTATGTCCCCTTATCACTTAGTTTATGGTAAAGCTTGTCATTTGCTGCTCGAATTAGAGCACAAAGCATTTTGGCCTCCAAATTCCTAAATTATGATATTTTCAAAGCTATTGAATCTCGAATCTTCCAATCCATAAGTTAGAAGATATTAGGAATCGGGCTTACGAGAATGCCAAACTTTATAAGGAACAAACAAAAATGGCATGATCAGAAGATTCTGAGGAAGGAATTTATGGAAGGACAATTGGCGTTGTTGTTTAATTCCAGGTTGAAGTTTTTTCTTGGAAAGCTGAAGTCCAGATGGTCCAGACCATTTGTGGTTCATAAAGTGTTCCCGTATAGAGCAATTGAGCTAAAAAATAATTAAACGGGTACACCTTTAAGCTGAATTGGCAGAGATTAAAACCATAATATCGATGAATAGAGAGTGATAAGATACATGATGTTCGTCTTACAGGGTACGATTGATGACCATCGAGCCATGCGACGTTAAACAAAGTGCTTCTTGGGAGGCAACCCAAGGGAGGTAACAATATTTTAGTTGGTAATTTCGTTTTAGTATTTAAAATTGAGTCGTGTTAAGTTACAGTCGAGTCAAGAAAGCAGAAAGGCTAAGAACATGAGAAAAAGAAGAAAAAAATCAATTTGCAAAGTGCATGTTCTCCCCATACGCGTATGGATCATGTCATACACGTATGGGTGTGTCAAAAATGACCCTTTCATCTCGAATGCGTATCAAACGCGTAGCAAACAGAGGCCTTACGCATAAGAAACCCCATATGCGCATCATACGCGTATAAAAACACATAAGCATGACATACGAGATCTGGGCGTGTGGACCTTCAAAAACGTTTCTGGTCATATACGTATCGCAGCAGCAATTTTTGGCCTTACGCATATCGTACATGATCTACTTTTTACACTGAAAATTGGCTTTGTCGGTACGCGTATGATGTATTTGCTTTTTTAAAATGCGTGTGTTACACGTATCAGTTTACCGCTTTACTGTTTATATTTTTTCTCATTGTTCTGTCATTTTTTTTGGCTTCTCATACGCAAAATATTTTGTATCACCCTTTTTGTGCTCTGTATTTCATAAGTTTGCTTCTAGAATTTTTGCATATCACATTCTTCCTTCACCCTCATCTCACTACCACAGAAAATGGTCTCAGAAGGTTACGATTCCAGTAGGTTTAGATTTGCGATCCACTAGGAACAATTCAAAAGTCTTGAAATCTCATATATTGTTGACGACCAGGTTGGAAATTAGAACCAGGCCAGCTTCCAGAAGTGCATGAAGTGCTCACGAAAGCACAAGCTCAATTATTTGAACGAATAACTCCGACCTGTAGCACGAGAATTGGTGCTGGAATTCTATGCAAATGCATTCCAGAGTCTAGAGGAGAATGCAGCAGCCAATGTTGATCCTAATGCGGACTTGGTATCATGGGTTCACGGAATAATAATCTCGTTTAATTGGAAAAAGATCAATAGGATTGTTAACTTAAAGTTTTTGAATGCATAATGCACGTTTCAGTCAAGAAAAATATCCAACATGGATTCCTGGCCGTATGAGGATATGCAGAAACTGCTAGCTCAGCCAAATAAAGGTTGGCAACCTATATCTAAAATCTCTCCTTCAAATATGTTGGTTATGGTCATGGCCCCAACTCCGAAAGCCTGGGCCTTCTTCCTGCACCACACGCTAGATACAAACCGTAATGGGTCGGATCTGATTGTGGAGAGATCTTTCACGTTATATTTTCTCCTCTCGAAGCAGACTCTCAATATTGGAAGGATTATTGAAAATTATATGGATGCCATAGCCCAATTACCAAAGAAGAAATATTTAGGTCATGCTACCGTGATTTGTTTTTTGTGTAACAAAGCTCAGGTGCCAAACATGGACCAGAAGGTGGTGGTGAGACCAACATGGTCATTGGATCTCACTTGGCTAAAAATAAACACCGTGATGGATCATCCAGTGGGGAGATCAGCGAGGCAGCCAAGGTCTGATTGAGCAGGGTCTAATAGGCCTCTGAGAGAGGAAAAGACACAAGAGGTTCCCATAGAGGAACCTAAGCATCCCAACATGGAATCTCTAGAGAACTTTGTCAGGATGAATATGTTTTGTTTTATGTAGGATTTCTATGTGCAAATCAGCATGTCTGAGCTATTTCTACCCAGCAGGAGAAGAATACTCGCCATGAGAGAATGCCTTCTATCTCTTAACTCTCCACCCAAATGGTTTCCAATGGGATAGAGAAATCATGGGAGAAACAGAAGGCGTCGAAGGAATGTCTGATATACGGCCAACTAGATGGGATGAAGATAGTGATTATGTCTGAATCATTTTTCTTCGAAAATATTTCGGCTTACTTGGCCGAGAACAAAAGAAAAGTGGCTCTCAAAGCTGAAGTAACAAACATGGCTATCAAAGCCATAGATGATACGCTGCACACAGCAGGACCTGGGGACATTTTATTTTAAAACCTATTGACGAACAGGTACCCGGCGAACAGTTAGAACAAAGACTGGACGCTATATATGATGAGGAGCCATTGGGTTTCAAGAAAAATCCATTAGAGTCGAGCGCAAAGATGTTGGCTCAAGACGTCCTTGAAGAGATAGAGCTTGGGATGGAAGCGTAAAAAGAATCACGTACATCAGTGCCAAATTGGAACCTAAGTTGAAGACGAAGTTGATTGAATTGCTGAAACAAAACAAAGATTGCTTTGCTTGGGATTATGACGAAATGCCTGGTTTAAAAATAAATATGGTCGAATTAAGGTTGCCAATCAAAGAAGGAAAGAAGCCTATCAAGCAGACGCCTACAAGGTTCGCCCTAGATGTTCTTTCGAAGATTAAAAAAGAGGTCGAAAGACTTCTCTGCTGCAATTTCATTAGGACTACAAGGTATGTCGAATGGATTGCCAATATCGTTCTTGTTATTAAGAAAAATGGTTCATTGAGAGTATGCATAGATTTTCGTGACTTAAATGCAGCAACTCATAAATATGAGTATCCAATGCCTATGGCAGAAATGCTAATAGATTTGGCCGCATGCTTTGAGTACCTTAGTGTTCTTGATGGATACTCTGGATACAACCAAATTTTCATTGCTGAGGAAGATGTGTCCAAAACAGCTTTTCGTTGCCCTGGGGCAATAGGTACCTATGAGTGGGTGGTTATGCATTTTGGCCTAAAAAATGCTGGGGCAACTTATAAAAGGGAAATGAATTCAATATTTCATGATTATATAGAAACTTTTATGCAGGTTTATATAGATGACATTGTGATAAAGTCTGTATCAGAGGAAATTCATCTGAATCATCTTCGCCAATTATTCGAAAGGATGAGAAAACATGTCTTGAAGATGAATCCCCTTAAGTGTGCCTTCTTTGTGCAGGTTGGGGACTTCTTGGGCTTTGTGGTTCACAAGAAGGGGATAGAAATCAATTAGAACAAGACGAAGGCTATCATGGAAGCGAAAGCGCCATCAACTAAAAAGGAGTTACAGTCACTTTTAGGGAAGATAAATTTCCTAAGAAGGTTCATTTTAAACCTAAGTGGTCGAACTCAAGTCTTTTCTCCCCCCCCCCCCCCCCCCCCTTTGTTTGAAACAAGAAAAGTTTTAATGGAACAAAGAACATAAAGAAGCTATCAATAAAATCAAGCAATATCTGATGAATCCTCGCATCTTGTCACCACCTTGTGGAAGGAAACCAATGAGATTTTACATATTTGCTTCTGATGTTACCATGGGTAGTATGCTAGCACAAGAAGACGAAAATGGCATCGAAAGAGCCATTTACTATCTAAGTAGAGTTTTAAATGATGCAGAGACAAGATATACTATTATAGAAAAGCTTTGTCTTTGTTTATACTTCTCTTGTACAAAACTCAAATATTATATAAAGTCTTTTGATGTATATGTTTCTTCACATTTTGACGTTATCAAACATATGTTGTCAAAGCCAATACTACACAGTCAAATTGGCAAGTGGGCCTTGGATCTTACTGAATATTCTTTAGCCTTCATGCCTTTAAAAGCAATGAAGGGTCAAGTAGTATCAGATTTCATTGTGGACCATGTAGTGGTCGAAAACCCTCAACATTATGTTGAGTTAAAGCATTGGATATTTTTATTCGATGGCTCTACCCACAAAAAAGGAAGTGGAGTTGGGATTCTAATAATTTCTCCTGATGGAATTCCAACAAAACTCAAGTACAGAATCGAAGTGCCCCTTTGTTCAAACAACGAGGTGGATTACGAGGCTTTGATTGCAATACTTGAAGCCTTGTTGGAATTGGGGGCAACAAGAGTCGAAATCAAAGGAGATTCTGAGCTAGTAATAAAGAAATTGACAAAGGAGTACAAGTGCATAAAATAAAATTTGATTATGTATTTCGTTATGGAAAACAGGTTGCTTAAAAAATTCGAATATGCAGATATAAAGCATGTCCCTAGAATAAAAAATCAAGAGGAAAATGACTTAGCACAAATAACATCATGGTATAAAGTGACTAAAGAGAAACTAGAAGAGTTGGTAAAATTTAGAGGAAAGGCAATGACTACAAGATTTCCTCCAACAGATCTGGAAAGTACCCAGTTACGTTACACTAATGAAGACACATTCGAAGTATTGGTCACTAACACTCTAGAAGATAAAGATTGGAGAAGTCTAATTGTTAATTACCTCAAAGATCCTTCAATAGATACATAAAGAAAGATTAAATACATAGCTTTATCTTATATCTTAATGGGGAATGAGTTGTTCAAGAAATTCCCTGAAGGAGTTTTGCTAAAATTCTTAGGAGAAAGTGAGGCATATTTGCCTATATCTAGTGTTCACAGTGGAGCATGTAGAGCCCATCAAGCATGCCATAAAATGAAGTGGTTGCTATTTTGATATGGAATGTATTGGCCTTCCATGCTCAAAGACTGTATAGAATTTTCTAAGGGATGTCAAGAATGCCAAAAGCATGGTGGTATCCAACATGCGCCAGCAAGTGAACTTCATGCAATTGTTAAACCTTGTCCTTTCAGAGGTTGGACGCTGGATCTAACTGGAGAAATTCGACATGCTTCATCTAAAAACCACAGGCACATTTTGGTAGGTATAGATTGGTCGAAAGATGTAGGAGTTCTCCAAGGAAACAGGTTTCAAACTATTGACATCCACACCTTATTATGCTCAAGCGAATGGCAAAGTTGAAGCAACCAACAAAGTGATAATTGGGCTGGTAAAGAAGCATGTAGGAAAAAAGCCAAAAAATTGGCACAAAACTTTATACCAAGCATTATGGGCTTGTCGAACTTCCCCTAAAGAAGCAACTAACACCACACCTTTCTAACTCACATTTGGGTTTGATGTAGTACTTCCAGTCGAAATCTACTTACAATCAGTTAAAATTCAAAGGCAAGAGGAAATTCCTTCTGACCTTTATTTGGAAATGATGATGAATGAATTAGTAGATTTAGATGAAAAAAGGTTACATGCTTTAGAAAGATTGAGAAGACAAAAGGAAAGAGTGGAAAGAACATACAATAAGAGGGTCAAAGGAAAGACGTTTATTATAAATGAATTGGTATGGAAAGTCATATTACCTATGGATCGAAAGAATAAAGCATTTGGAAAGTGGTCTCCACATTGGGAAGGACCTTTTTGAATCTTAAAGGCGTTCTCAAACAAAGCTTACGAAGTAGAGGAGTTAGCTGAGGATCGAAGAATCCTGAAAGTAAATGGGAAATACTTAAATAAGTATAAACCATTTTTTGCAGGAAGTAAAAATCATGGCAAGAGAATAAGAAGCAAAAGTATATATAGCCAAAATGGTGATCTAATTAATGGCCAAAATGGCTTTGTATAAAATACTTACAACGCAAAACAGATACAATGAAGTTTAAATTACACAAGTCAAAATGGTAGTTTTCTCTTTAGCCTGTCATATTTGACCTTGGCTAAATTCAGTTTGTAATCACCAGCAGATTTTAGTTTCTCAAGAGCGGAAATTTCGTTGGTCATGGAAGTAGCTTTCTCGACACGATCCATGCTCTTTGCTGCAAACTCTTCGATCATTTCCCTGTCTAACCCTTTAATAGAAGCTTGTTGTTTTGTGCCATCAGAAATATTTTGTTGTAATTCTTTAATTTGAGCCTCCCAGAGAGAAATTGATTTGGTATGAGCATCATATTCTGCTTTCGTTGACTGATACGAAGCTTCTAATTGCTCATCTTCCTACGAAGTCCTGAGAGAATTGTTGAATTCATCTTCTTGAGTTTGCTGCTTCATTTGGATCTTTATCATGATGTCCCTATCCTTGTTGTGTTCAGCGATAATCTGATCAATCAGATGATAAGTGTCAATTAGAGCCTCACCTACGTTTGAGGGGAAAACAATGATATTGAGCCCCACCTTCCTCAATACCTCAAACAAATCAACTTCAAAAACAGCTGCTTTCACTTGTCGAAGTAGTTCACCGTAAGAAGCCTCATTGGTGTCTCCACTAGAATGGGTGGAATCATCAGATTGGACCTTTTCAGATGGGGATCCTCTCGTTTCCACCATCATCCTTACATATCCTAAAGGATCATTCTTCTTCAAAGTTTCTTTTTCTTCTTCAGTAAGAAGCTTTGGAATTTGAGTCGAAGTCGTTTAAATTTGTGAATGAGCACGAGTTTGTACTTCAGTATTGGTGGGAAGTATCTCTCGATCGCTCATGTTTGCTGAACTTTTTGTCTGCTCCACATCACCTTCGACTTCATTGGAGAAATGATGGGAAACATCCTCTGAGAAGTGATCCTCATCCTCAAGAAAGTCTTCATAAAATCTAACCCTTTTCGGTAAAGAATCACTAGGGCTTTCCTCGAATGGGCCTTGTTTTTATCTGCTAGCTCCTTGAGATTTCTTCAAGATGTTGCCATCAGAAAAAGAAATCTCTTGTTCTCTTTGGATTCCCCCAATCTCGAATTGAGGGGCAGCAGTAGAGGAGCCTTTATTGAGGACTGCTTCGCTAGGATTGATTTGGGAAGAAGCATTTCCAATTCGAGTTGGAATCTCAATATTTGCAGAAGAGTCGAGAGCAGTTACTTGCTTACTCTGCAATAAATATAGTTAGTTCGAATAGTAAAACATTCGAAAGAAAAGCTTGTGAAGTTCAGTTGTACCTTTGGATCTTCATCATTCGAAGCATGACTCTCAATACATTTGAGAGCGACTTGAATGATAGCTTGGGGCTGAACGTATTTTTGGATTAAGGGCAAGGTTGTTTCAGGACCTTGTTGAACTGATTGTTAGGGAGTGTCAATTGACTTCTTGCTTTTATTCTTCTTCTTTATTTTGAAAGGAGCAGGAGGGGCTTCTTCATTACTATCTTCGTCATCTTCGATAATCACTACATCTTTTTCATCAGTTTTCCTTTTCACATGAGATTTTGGTGGAAGACCACTAGCCTAAAAGAAACATCATAATTAGGCATCACGTAGGGGATTTCGAAGAAGTTTTGTTTCGAAGAATCATACCTTGTGTGGAAGAAGTCTCTTTAGTAGTCATGGTAGCAGTTTGATTTGAAGTTGAACTGGCCTTCGATCCAGTCTTTTCTTTCTTGGCTATTTTCCTTTCAAAAGCTAACAAAAAACAGACATTGAAAGTTGGTTAGTTGAACAATATTAAGTGAATTGGAAAGGATAATCGAAAGGATCAAGGAATCCTTTGGTTCCACACCTTCATATGTATCAGACACAATAGAGACTGCTGATAAGTCATAGGGAAGGAAACTTTTGAAATTGTCTAGAGTATGCTTAGTTGAAACTACTCACTCAGCAGGTGTTTGAGCATCATTTTTTAAGATATTAAAGATATTTCCACAAATAAACTAATTTGGATAAGGTGGAAAAAATGCTACACCAAAGTCAGCATTGGGCAGTTTTGGAAATTTTGGTGGTTGCAATTGAAAAGCTAGTTCATATCTATGTTCAGGCTTTATAGAAGATGGAATTTTTAGGCTTGGAAGCTTTTTAGTAAATTTCTCTTTTAAAGTTTTTGTTGCATCGAAAATAGTTCGACTAATATTCGTTGGATTGTAGACAGTTTCAAAGTATCTCTAGAACGCCTGGATTTCCTTGATGTGTGTGAACTTACCTTTCTGAATGGTTTCCTGCACAAATGAGAAAGCTTTCATTATATGTTTGTTTATCTGATTAGCGCTGAACATATTCTTGGAATAAAATTCAGTCCACCAAGAATAAAAGATTTTAGTTGTGTAGAAAGTTAGTTGAAACGAAATCAATTTGAAATCAGCAAAATTGGCGTGATAACTCTAATGCTTTGAAATGTCTTGGAATCCATAATCCACTCCTGCTACACAAATTTCTTTCTTTCGATTGAAGATTGGTTCAGGTACAAGTTGACATAACCAAAATTGTCGTGATACAAAGTTGGGTTTGTAAGCCAATAGAGAAACATGGCTTTTGACTGGCATAATCCTTGAGACTAAAAGCCTTGGTAAGAGGAATGCCTGCCATGTGTCTTCGATATCTGAATTAGCAATTTTCAGAGACTCTTCAATAGATGAAGTAAACCATGCAGGACCATGCGTTCTATAGGCAAAAGAAGCCATAGTCGGGACAAAATCATGACAATGCAAAAACATCATCATGTATTTTATGAAACTCTTTTGAAGATTTTCTGCTTCTTCGTTTGGAGTTAATTGTAGAAGCCTAATTCCCTCAATGATTTGATTGCAAATATCCAGGTCTTCTTCGTCTATTATCTTAAATGTTTTGAGTGATGGTTCGAATGTAGCATTCAGCCACAACTGAAGAAGCCAATATGGGCCAGCAAGAAGCAAATTGGTACCGGTTTCATAGTTTTTGAGTTTGGAAGTAGCTGACCCTAAGCTCTCATATAGACCTGCTAAAAGTAATTCACTCAAGCATATTTTTCGACCAAGGTGCAATTGGTTAGCCATAGTCAAAAATCTCCTAGAAACTTGTAGGGATTTACAGCAGAAGATATACTTCGATATCCATAATGCAAGGAAAGCAATATGTTCGATATTTGTAACTTCATCCCCCTCAGTATGGTATAGGTTCATGTATGTAGTGAAACTAGCATTCTTTACTTAGAAATCAATGGTATTATTGAAGAAGTGAAAAACACAAGAAGGGGGGGTTGAATTGAAACTTAAAAATCAAAAGCAATTGACACGATGATTTTTATCTTGGTTCGCTTGATCTCAAACTACTTCAGTCCACTCGCCAAGGTAATTTCGCCTTTCTCCAACGAGGACTTAATTCACTAATCAAATTGATTACAATTTTACTTTGACAACTGCCAAAGTCTTCTTGAGTATAACCACAACTCGGTTTATCTCAAGGAGATTCAGTAATCAAATGAAGAAATAATTTGTGTACTAGTTGTTTTTCTTTACAAAAAATGTATCACAAACTTGTGATGTATTACACGATTTTAGAGAATAGTATGAATATAATTTTGCAGGGTTGACAGTTGTATAAAGAAGTTGTGTAAATCGTGAACGATTTAGCCATGGAGCTCGTTTAAATAGGCGTGGAAATCTGTCGAGATGGAAATATGATAATTGGCACTTAATGCATTTTCCATAATATGAAGATCCTTGTTTGATTGTAGCTGTTGTAATTGATACTGCTTTGATGGAAAAGTAACGCTTTAGAAGTTAAGGAATCTTGCTTGCTGCTTTGCTTCAGAACTTTGGATGTCGGAATCATAAGGTTATGTTTGCACGTTAGAATTTCGTTCAGAATCAAGTTGTCTTTCTCTTTAGCGTAAATTCTGATTTTTATTCTTCAAAACATTCTGATATTAGTCTGCGTATGCAACTTGAGTACCTTTGTAGCTTAACTTCTGATCCAGTTCTATCAGAACTTCTGTATAATATAGAACACAAATTTAGAGTGCATATTTGTTCTTTGTGTTTGTTATCATCAAAACTCTTATGAGGGTTGTAGAATCAAACTATGTTCTAACAATCTCCCCCTTTTTGATGATGACAAAAAACTAGGATTTTTCAATAAAAATATACAAAACAAAAAGCTTAAGAGAGTCTCCCCCTGAGTTGAGTACTCAGATAGAGATGATATACTTCCCTGAAGTTCCTTCTCATTAGAGCTTTTGATGCATATCCTTCTGTCTTTATCAGAATTTGTTCTTGTTCATGCTTTCAGAAAAACATAAGAAGTTAAGATATTCATAATGTTTAAGACTTTATCCCGGTAAACTGTTATTGAAAATATCTTACGTTCTCCCCTTTTTGTCAGGAATCAAAAAGCAATATAAAAACATATACTCAGAGTAAAAAAAGGATGATTTGTATTTAAACAGATTGCAATGACATTTTTCAGAAGCAGATAAGACAAGATAATGAAAACAGAAAAACAAGTTAAAAAAATCTAAGATGGAGGGGGAAGTCCTGTGAACAACACTTCCAGCAAGCTCTTAATCTGAGTGCTTGATTCTTCTTGCTTTCCCAGAATATCCTTGATTTCTTTGGTTGTGTCTTCTTGATTATCTAATCTTGCGTGGATTACAACATTCTCCTTCTTCAGCTCTTCCAGAGTTTGCATGACAAGAGATGGAGATGGTGTTTCCTCAAAGGTTGCAAGCCTTTCAAAACACTCTGCAACATCTTCTGATTCAATTGCTTCTTCAGTTGCATTTTTCTATTCTTGAATAACAACCAGAGGGTGACTATCAGAACATGGTTCATTAACTTCTGAAGGTTGGTGTTCTTTCCAGGGAGCATTGTGCAGCAGAAGAATTTCTTTCCTTTCCCAGTGACTAAGAACTTGGTCTTTGAAAGCTTTCAACTGATCACTTAAGTTCTGTTGAGACGTTTCATAACTCAATTCTTTCAGTCTCTGGGATTTAGAGTTGAACCATTTTCTGAATTGATCCCAAAGAGAATCATAAGCAGCAGGATTTGAATTCTCTAGACTTGCTTGCTTCAAAGAATTAACCCATTCCTGTAATTTTGTCTAAAAAATCAACAAGTTATTACCAAAATTTGTTTTGGTTATGGTTGGTTTAGGTTTAGGAATGGTAATTTTATTGGTGGTTGAAGTTAGGTGGTCCCGCGCTTCTAAGTCAATTATGGTTCTAAGATGATCAGCTGGACGGTTAATAGGAGAGGGAGTGGGAGAATCATATATTATGATTGGTGAACAAGGAGTGTTTGGTGGTGTGGAATGATAGGGTGATGGTATTTTTGGAATTTCTAATATTGAGAGAGGTTGACAAACCATAAAAGGTTATGTTATTCCAGGAATAGGGGTAGTGGTATCAGAGTCTGTAAAAGAATCTTCTGATTGGTTTGCAGTAGCGTGTTGATTTTCTGGTTCAAGGATTTCAAAGTTTAGATTTTCAGTTTGGGGAGTGTGAGGGTTTTCATTTTCTGGTTGAAGAGAATAAATGTTTTGATGTTCTGGTTGTGGAGGATGGAGGTTTGGATTTTCTGAGATAGGTGATTGAAAGTCTTGATCAAATAGTTCAATATCAGAAAGAACTTTAGCAAGTTCTGGCTGATTTTGTTCTAGATTTGGATTAGGGGAGTGAGGTTCATTTAGGAAGCTGCCAAGGGTTATAGAAGGATCAAACTCTATGTTAAAATCCTCAAAAGTTTAAGGTGAGAGATCTTCTGTTTGTTGAGAGGGGATGGTTTCAGATGTTGGAAAAACTATAGATTCTACAACAGAAACAAAGGATGTGTTACCTTTCTTTTTAGAAGCTTTAGGTGTCCTCTGAGAGGATCCTTCTCCTGCTTCCTTTCTCTTTCTGGATTTCTTCAATGCAACATCTGGAGCTGGCATGTGCAGATCACGAATGTTAAGTTCTAGATTTGTTCCATCTTCTTTGCAAGCTTCTAGGTATCTGACCACAATCTCTGGTGAAGCATCAATCTCAAAAAATAGTGGAAAATATTTCAGAGGTATTCTCCTTGATGTGATGACTTCATGAGTAGCAATTGTTGGTTCCTTCTTAATGCTTTTAATAACCTTCATTTTTCTTCAGATTCTTGGCATTAAGTGGTTTTCCAGCACTTGCCTCCAAAGTGCTGATCTGCTGAGCCTCTGTCAGATGCTCTATCAACCTGTTCTCCGTCAGAAAATCATAAATTAATCTTCCCAGAAGAATCCAATCCCTCTTTATCCTTTCTTCTTCCCTTGTTTCTTTCACGCTTGTTCTTAGATGATTGGAGAGCAAGTTTGGAAGATTTATTTTGGTCTTCTTTTAAAAAAAATACAACATAAATTGTTGATCAATGTTGATGTAGTCAGGAGAGATTGTTGGCTTCCTGTGATTTATACATCCTAGAATGATCTTGGACCAGATTCTATAGTAATCCTTCAAGTCTCTTATCTTGCTGGATGGTTGTCCAGAAGTAAAAATAACTCTAGCAATAGTTTTTAGGTCAGAACACTTTTCAACCATGTCGCTGCACCTAACTCCGCCGCCATTGTACCCAATCAATTTTCCAATCAAGTCTTCTGTAATCACTATCTTCTTCCCCATTACGTAAGACGTAACTTGATGATTAGATGAAGTAGCATGAATCCAGATTTCCTTAACAAGAATGGGGAATATTGAACCTAGAAGACGATCAAAGTACCTATTCCATCCTTGAGCCATTACATCTTCAGACAAATCAAAACCATTTTCCTTTAAGCTTTCAAAATCGATGATTAACTCACATAAAACTTTAAGAGAATCGACCAGAGTGAGAAAAGTTCTTATGGGTTCCTCATACTGTTCAACTGTTGAAGAAGAACCAGGAGCACTTTGGAAGATGCTTGAGGAAGATGCCATTGTTCACACAGTTTGTTTTGAAATTACTGAGAAAAGGGTTTTTGCAAAAACAAAAGCAAGAGAGAATAATAGATGCAAGAAGAAGTGAATGAAATAGTGATTGTGTATTTATAACCGGTTTTGATAACTTAACCAGTAAGAAAGAGAAAATAAAGTAATGATTATACTGTAATTATGAAACCCGAAATTAGGGGATTGTATGTAGATACTGAACAATTACCACAGACGCGTGTCTCAATGCATCCAATCAGAGCCTTAGACCCTTCAGAATTTGAACGCGTGTTCAGCCTTAGAAGATAGCTTGTGAGAGGATGACAGATGTTTGATGGTGTGAACTGCACGCCTCTATCTTTGAAATGAAAGGTTCAGATCTCCATAGATAGATTCTAAAGCAACGGTACTCCTAACTTCTTAAGACATGTTAATTAGATGTTCACAGAAGAAAAAAAATATAAAGTTCTGAGGGTTACAGAATATGTAAATAAAAATTCTTATTCTGGACATAATTTCATGTTGACATGTTTCAGAATGAAATTAAACCTATCTTCAGAAAGGGGTTTTATAAAAACATCAGTCCATTGATGGTCTGTGTCAATAAATTTTAAAGGCGAAATATCCATTTTGGTCCCTTAATTATACCCTTGGGTTCAAATTGGTCCCATAATTTTTTTTGTGTCACTTTGGTCCCTTAACGTTCAAAACGTTTCATTTTAGTCCTTTTTGTCTAATTAGCGACGGAAAAAATTTGAAATTCGTCACTAAATCTGTCGCTAATTGGACAAAAAGGACTAAAATGAAACGTTTTGAAAGTTAAGGGACCAAAGTGACACCAAAAAAAATTAAGGGACCAATCTGAACCTAAGGTTATAGTTAAGGGACCAATATGAGTATTTTGCCAATTTTAAAGTAAGAATTCCTTTCTGAATATAGTCCCTAATAAAATGATGTTTTATTTCTATATGCTTAGCCCTAGAATGCAAAATTGGATTTATAGATAAACATATTGCAGAAGTATTATCATAGAAAATATGGATGTTATTCTCAAATATGTTGAAGTCTTCAAGCTGACTTTTCATCCAGAGCATATGTGTGCTACATCCAGCAGCTGCAATGTATTCAGCTTCAGCTGTTGACAAGGCAATTGTGGACTGCCTCTTGCTGGTCCATGAGATCAGATTATCTCTCAGAAACTGGCAGCTTCTAGAAGTACTTTTTTGTTCTACTATGTCTCCAGCAAAATCAGCATCACAGTATCCTACTAAACTGTGTTCATTGGTTTTTCCATAAAACAAACCCAGGATAATAGTACCTTTCAGATACTTGAAAATTCGCTTAACAATTGTTAAGTAAGATTCTCTAGGATCTGATTGGAATCTGGCAAATAGGCAAACGCTATATAAAATGTCAGGCCTTGAAGATGTCATATGTCTACCTTTTTACTTACCTCTTCCTTTTCCAGAATGCACGTGGGATGCATTGGAGTCTTTGATGGCTTACATTCTGAGAGGCCAAATTTCTTCAGAAGTTCTCTGACGTATTTGCTCTGGTGAATGTAAGTTCCTTCTGGAGTCTGATTGATCTGAATGCCAAGAAAGAATTTAAGTTCTCCCATCAAGCTCATCTCAAACTCTTCCTGTATACACTTAGAAAATACTCTTCCCAAAGAAGGTTTAATAGATCCAAATATAATATCATCTACATAAATATGACAAACTAAAATGTCATTCTTAAATGTCTTACAGAACAAGGTTGTGTCCACTTTCCCTCTGGTAAATTCCTTTTCTAACAAAAAGTTACTTAGTCTTTCATACCAAGCTTTGGGAGCTTGTTTCAGACCATAAAGTGACTTCTTTAGTTTGAAAACATATTATGCGTGTTTGGAATTTTCAAACCCAGGGGGTTGGTTCACATATACCTCTTCATCAATGTAACTATTTAAGAATTCTCTTTTGACATTCATCTGATACAGAGTGATGCCATTATTTACAGCAAAAGAGATTAAGAGTCTGATAGATTCCAACCTGGCGGCTGGAGCAAAGGTTTCTGTATAGTCTATCCCCTCTTGCTAACTATAACTTTGTGCAACCAGTCGTGAGTTGTTTCTGATTACTTCTCCTTGTTCATTCAGTTTGTTTCTAAACACCCACTTTGTTCCAATGACGTTGAATCCTTTTGGTTTGGGAATCAGATCCCATACGTCATTCTGATGAATTTGTTTAACTCCTCCTGCATAGCCAGAATCCGGTCGTTGTCCAGAAGAGCTTCATCAATTCTTGTTGGTTCAATCAGAGATACCAATCCCATGAGGGATTCTTCAGAATTTCTGAATGTTGATCTTGTTCTGATTGGATTATCCTTCTTTCCTAGAATTTTATATTCAGGGTGAGCTATGTTGCTTCTGGATAGTCTTTTATAGAGTTGTTATACAGAAGTTGCTGAAGTGCTTGTGACATTTTCTTCTTATGTTGTTGGAGTGTCTCTGTTGGGAGCTTCTGATGAATTGCCTTCAGCACCTATGAATTCAATTTCTATATCTGCAAAAGATTCATTCTGCTTTGACTTTAGAGGGCTAAGCTTATCATCAAATATAACACTGATTGAGTCTTCTACAATCTGTGTTTCTGTATTGTATACTCTGTAGCCTCTTGAGCATTTAGAGCATCCTAACATAATACACTTTTGTGCTTTAGAGTCAAACTTGTTCAGATGTTCTTTAGTGTTAAGAATAAAGTAGGTACATCCAAAAGGATGGAAATAAGAAATGTTGGGCTTTATGTTCTTCCACAATTCATATGGAGTCTTATCCAGAATAGGTGGTATGGATATTCTATTTTGAATGTAACATGTTGTGTTAATTGCTACTTCCCATAAGATCTTAGCAATGTTAGTCTCAATGATCATGGTTTTGGCCATTTCTTGCAATGTTCTGTTCTTTCGTTCTACAACTCCATTTTGTTGGGGAGTTCTAGGCAAGAGAAATCATGATAAATGCCATTTTCATTAAAAAATATTTCAAATTTTTTGTTTTTAAACTCTCCACCATGATCACTTCGGACTTTGACAATTCTAAGATCTTTATCATTCTAAACTTGGTTACAGAAAGCAATGAACACAGAATGTGACTCGTCCTTGTGCCTTAAGAACTTTACCCATGTATATCTTCTATAGTCATCTACGATCACTAACCCATACTTCTTGCCACTAACAGACGCAGTTTTCACTGGTCCAAATAAATCTATGTGCAGAAGTTCTAATGGCCTAGAGGTAGAAACAACGTTTTTTGCTTTAAAAGCAGGTTTTGCAAACTTGCCTTTCTGACATGCTTCACACAGAGCATCTGAGCTGAACTACAAATTAGGAAGTCCTCTGATCAGATTGAGTTTGTTAATCTGAGATATTCTTCTTATACTAACATGCCCCAATCTTTTGTGCCAGACCCATTGCTCGTTGTTAACATAAATAAGGAATTTTACATTCTGACTCTTTAGTTCAGAAATTTTTATCTTACAAATGTTGTTTTTCCTCTTTCCATTAAACAGGATAGTTCCATCTCTTTTGCTAACAGCTTTGCATGAATTTTGATTAAAGATTATATCATAACCGTTATCACTTAATTGTCTTATGGATAACAGGTTATGCATTAATCCATCAACTAACAACACATTGTTAATAAAAGGGAGATTGCCATTACCTATTGTTCCAGAGCCAATGATATTCCCTCTTTGATTTCCTCTAAAACCCGGGTAGCCTCCAGGTTTAAGTTCCACACTTTGGAACATATGCTTTCTTCCCGTTATGTGTCAAGAGCATCCAGAGTCCAGGTACCATGACTGGTGTTTTAGCCTTGCTGCTAAAGATATCTACTACATATATAATTTTGTCCTTAGGTACCCATATCTTTTTGGGTCCTTGTTTGTTAGTTTTACCAAAATTTTGTTTGAATTTTGGTTTGGCAGAATAATCATTACTATTGTATTTCAAATCATGTGTGTGCCTATAGGTGAAGTGATATTTTAATGGTGTGCGTTTGATTACTAAGTCCATGAATTTTTTATGTGGGGATACCTTACCTTGGTATCCTATTCCTTTTCTGCCATTTCTGCTAACTCCATAGATCATTGAAGCCATATTGCTTCTATCTATGTTTTTAGCCAGAAACTTCTAAAAGCTTTGATCATATTCCTTTATGATCTTATCAGCATTACTGGGATCCTCTGAGATTGTTTCCTTCTGAGAGTTTTGTAAATCATTGTCTAATTTTGAAATCTTTGCTTTTAACTCAGAATTTTCTAACCTCGGACTCTCAGTTTCTTCAGAGTCAGAAACAAGATCCCTTTTCAGGTTCTTGAATTTGACTCGAACCTGCTGATATATTTCCAGAATTTCACTCAGACTTTCTCCTAGTCCGGCTTTAGTAAAATTAACAGTGAAATCGAGAAATACCTCTTATGTGTCTGATTCTGAATCTGACCCAGATGCTTCGCTGTCTTCTGTCACATTTTCCATAAGAGCAATGTTGGCTCTTTCATCATCTGACTCTGTGTCTACGTCCCAAGTATCTGAATCGTCCCATGTTTCCTGAGGATTTTCTTCTTCTCTTTTAAGAACTTCTTTTTGGGTTTCTCCTTCTGAAGCCTTGGACAATCGCTTTTGTAGTGTCCTTGTTCATTTCACTCATAGCAGATGTTGTCCCTGTTGCTTGACTTTCTGTGACCAGAAGAAGACTCAGACTTTTTGTGTTCAGAAGAGGGTTCAGACTTTCTGTATCCAGAGGGTGATTTATTCTGATTCACTATTCTTCTGGATTTTCTGAATTTTCATTGCCTCTGCTTCCACAGCTGATTGACTCTTCTAGAGAGAAGAGACAATTCATCTTATTCTGATGAGGATCCATCAGAGGTTTCTTCCATAGCCTTCAAAACTTTATAATCAAATTTTTTGTTCGATTTTAATGCTAAAGGCTTACCTTGCTTCTGTGGTGCATCATCTTCTAGCTCTATCTCATGACTTCTGAGTGAGCTGACAGGTTCCTTCACATATATCTTGTTGAGATCTTTTTCCAGCTTGAGAGCAGTGACCATTGGCCTCCATTGCTTCAGTAAACTTCTGATGATCTTCTTTACGTGATCAACAGTTGAATACCCTTTGTCAAAAACTCTCATCCCAGTAACAAGAATCTGGAATCTTGAGAATATTGCTTCAATGGATTCACTTTCTTCCATCTTGAAGGCTTCGTATTTCTGAATGAGCGCAATGGCCTTGGTTTCTTTAACTTGTATGATGCCTTCATGCGTCATTCTCAAAGATTCAAACATGTTTTTGGTTGTCTCTTTGTTTGAGATCTTCTCATACTCTGAATATGAGATGGCACTAAGAAGAATCGTTCTGACCTTGTGATGGTTTCTGAAGTCACGCTTTTGTTGGCCAGACATTCTTTTTCTATCAATCTTCTAAACACTTTCGTCCACAGGATGCATGTATCCATCAATTACCATATCCCATAAATCAACATCATGAGCCAGAAAGAAGCTCTTAATTTTGTTTGTCCAGTAGTCAAAATTTTCTCCATTAAAGAATGTAGGTTTGTCGCTGATTCTGTCCTTATCATCATGATAGTCATTGCTGATGTTCTGACTTGGTCCCACCATAGTGTTTTTCTTAAGCTTGGATCTTGT
The DNA here is from genome assembly GCA_948472305.1 of Vicia faba. Classification (NCBI taxonomy): domain Eukaryota; kingdom Viridiplantae; phylum Streptophyta; class Magnoliopsida; order Fabales; family Fabaceae; genus Vicia; species Vicia faba. Next base: position 781,869,995 of record OX451740.1, read on the forward strand.
ATTGACACGGTTAAGTGTATGAACTCAAAACCAGGCGCTGTGATGCCAATTGAACAAGTGAAAAACACATGAAGGGGGGGTTAAATTGAAACTTAAAAATTAAAAGCAATTGATACAATGATTTTTATCCTGGTTCGCTTGACCTCAAACTACTCCAGTCCACCCGCCAAGGTTATTTCATCTCTCTCCAACGAGGACTTAATTCACTAATCAAACTGATTACAATTCTACTTTGACAACTACTAAAGTCTTCTTCAGTACAACCACAACCCGGTTTATCTCAAGGAAATTCACTAATCAAATGAAGAAATAATATGTGTACTAGTTGTTTTTTGTTACAAAAACAGTATCACAAACTTGTGATGTATTACACGATTTTAGAGAATAGTATGAATATAATTTTGTAGCATTGAGAGTTGTATAAATAAGTTGTATAAATCGTGAATGATTTAGCCTTGGAGATTGTTTAAATAGGCGTGGCAATCTATCCAAATGGAAACATGATAATTGGCACTTAATGCACTTTCCATAATATGAAGATCCTTGTCTGATTGTAGCCGTTGTAATTGATACTGCTTTGATGGAAAAGTAACGCTTTAGAACTTAAGGAATCTTGCTTGCTGCTTTGCTTCAGAACTTGGGAAGTCTGAATCATAAGGTTCTGTTTGCACGTTAGACTTCCGTTCATAATCAAGATGTCTTTCTCTTTAGCACAAATTCTGATTTTTATTCTTCAGAACATTCTGATATTAGTCTGCGTACTCAGCTTAAGTTCCTTTGTAGCTTAACTTCTGATCCAGTTCTGTCAGAACTTCTGAACAACATAGAATACAAATTTAGAGTGCATATTTGTTCTTTGTGTTTGTTATCATCAAAACTCTTATGAGGGTTGTAGAATCAAACTATGTTCTAACAATTATCCGGTTGCAAATAAGGATCAAAAGTTTCTCCAGTTGGAGGAAGTCCCGTTATCGTATCAATATCAAAGAGAGTAGGAGTCATCATTCCACAAGGAAGATGAAAAGTGTTATATGTGTTATCCCAGAAATACAAAGAAGCTAAAAGTAAGGGTTGATAGTAACTAAATCCTAATTTTGACATTTGGATCAAATCAAAGATACCCAAATCTTTCCAGTCTTGGGATTTTTTCTTTTCAACTTTGGAAAGCCAAGATAGGTAAAGTTTATCTAATGAGGGACATGATTGGAAAGGTGTAATATTTTCAGTTATATAGTCTAATTGAAAAACCTCTTTCTTTATCTTGGAAAGCGAAGTCTCCTCAGAAGCTGTTTCTTTGGGATTTTGTGTGTTTCCTAGCAGAAATTTCTTCATTCTTCTTAAAAGGTTTAGCCCTGTTAGCTATTGGTTTGGTTTCATGATAAACTGGAAAGAACTCAACAGACTTTTCCAGATTTTTGGCATAAATTAAAGGTCCCATAAAACATAAAGTTTTATCAGTAAGAGAAGAAGGAATGAGTACCTGAGAAGATTAAATGGCTTTCTGTTCTGGAGTGAATTTTGGAGTAGAAATAAATTTTTGATTCTCAGTGGTTATGAGTTCACTAACAAGCCCAGTTTGAAGAGTAATATTCTTTGAAGTTCCCATTTATTTAGTATTCTTGGATGATTGTGGTTTCTTAGAATATGACATTGTTGAGATGAATACTGGGTTGAAATTTGGAAAATGGGTTTTGTTTTGAATTATCTGGAAAGTGAGAAGTTGTCGAATTGGAAACGTGAAGATGAATTGTTTGTAGAAAAGTTTATAATGGTTGGAAACTTTACACTATAGCAAGTTATTGAAATATGTGTACCCTTGTTATAAGAAGTGAAAGAGGTTAAGTTACTTTTTCTTGGAAGTTTTTTTCATAAAAGTAATGATGAACTGCTATAGGCACGTATGAATAGACGTTTGGAAAAAGATGATTTTTTTATGATGTCACAATAGTGAAGGGTTATCATGAATATATGATTCATCGAAATTCAAGGTTGTTATTCAAAAATGACTCTCTCTATGTAACGAAATACACATTTTTGAGGGGCAATTTGTTAGCTGGGAATTTCGATTATTCAAGTTTTGAATAATTGACACTATGATCTAAGAAAGAGTCGTTCGAGAGAAAGTATGAGAAGGCTTTTATGGAGTCTTCGATTGATGAAAAGCTAGTAAAGAGTTTCACTATGTTGAAGCGTTATCGAAGGGTTCGTTTTCAAAATATTGAAATATAAGCTATTTGAAGCATTACAAGGAAAGACATTTCAACCGTCATATTGTTTGAATTCGCGCTTCAAAAGAAGAAGATTTTGAATTCAAAAGCTTTGATTTTATCCAAAGAAACACGTGGAAGTATAATAGTTTGAAAGACATGGAATCTTCGAACGTGGCGTGATTTCGTAGAAGGACCGTTAGGGTCGAATCAATATAAATAGAAGTCTTAGATGTCAGAAAACATGAGGTGTTCGAATTGTATAAAAATCATAATATACTCAAAGTACCGGAGCGAGAGAAACGAGTTTGTTGATAATTTATGTGTAAGAACACCATCAGTTTATTTAGAATTAATTTCTCAGTGCAGAGTCTTTAATCATTTTCATTCTCTTTTTGTTTCCAGTTAAATCTTTTATGATTTTCTCTTTTCGTTTCCAGTATAGTCTTTTAACAATTTTATTAAACTTTTCTTATTAAGCATTGTCTTTACATTTTTACAAATACCCAGATTATTCCCTTTACAGTTATATTTAAGATTCATAGTCAAACTTTAACATCTTAAGATAATTATAACCATAGAAAGATCTTGTTATTATTCATACAATGTCTTCCTTTGAATCAAACGGTAAGAACACTTAGACTATGCCCTAGGATCAACCTAGTCGATCCTGTAAGTTACCAAAACATAGGGTTTGGAAGACTAGCGGTTGTTTTTCAAAAATCACGGGTAAACACTAGCATCATCTTCAAACTATCTAAGAAGCACAAGAAGACCATACTCATTCCAACAAAATTGATCTAGGAGAGCCTTCCTGGGGAATTCATACTTCCAAAGTTCAGAGTTCGTCCATCCTTGGAGTCATTATTTGTGTTCTCCTTGAGTCACAAAATCTAAAGCAAGAAGTAATTTGTAAATTCTTTTCAAAAAAACAATTTTGTTATTTAATCTATTTTCTTTGAAAATTATTATCAATAATAAATGAAGTCTTTGTAAGAAGAATAAAATAAGAATTGCAAACAATTGGATAAAAGCTTAAACTTTATTAGTAGAATGGTAGTCTACAAATGGCAACACTCCATAGATGATTACTATGTTTGGAAAATGGTATTATATTGGAAAAGATACATTGATATACAATTATCACTATTCTCCCTAACAACTTTGAATTCCCAAGCAGTGACTTCGGTTGAAGAGTGGTGAGGATCCAAGAAGATTGTTGCTTTAATGATCAACTCTTGCCCGATGCAGTTACTTTCCAAGAAATCCCTAACTTTTGCCTAGATTACCCTTGTAGGTTTTCAACCTACCAGGAAAAGTTTATTTTGTTTATGTCTCTAATTTTTTCCTAGACCACCCTTTTGGGTTTTCATCCTACCGAGGCGCTCCTTTTTGCCTATGTCGCCTTTTCGTGTTTTCGACTTAGCGAGATATTCTTTTATTTCTTTTAGGCGAAGTATTTCTTGACTGTATCAGCATTCAAAGGACGTGGGAACTCCTTACCATCCATTGTTTCAAGAATCAATGCACCGCCAGAGAAGGCTTTCTTGACAACATATGGGCCTTCAAAATTGGGAGTCCACTTGCCCCTAGATTCAGCATTAAAATACATGATCTTCCTGAGCACGAGGTCTCCTTCTCTGAATTCACGAGGTTTGACCTTCTTATCAAAGGCTTTCTTCATTCTCTTCTGGTATAACTAACCATGACACAAAGCCGTCATTCTTTTCTCTTCAATCAAATTAAACTGGTCAAACCTGTTCTGGACCCATTCAACCTCTGACAAATTGGTTTCCATTATCACGCGTAAAGAGGGAATCTCAACCTCAACGGGGAGATATACTTCCATAATATACACAAGGGAGAACGGGTTTTCCCCTGTTGAAGTGAGGACAGATGTTCGATACCCATGCAAAGCAAAAAGGAGCATCTCATGCCAATCTTTATAAGTAAACACCATTTCCTAGATGATCTTCTTGATGTTCTTATTAGCATCTTCAACAACCCCATTCATCTTTGGCCTGTAAGGAGATGAATTGTGGTGGACAATCTTGAATTCTTCACAAAGTTCCATCATCATTTTATTATTCAGATTTGATCTGTTGTTGGTGATAATCCTGCTTGGTACACTATACCGACATATGAGATTATTCTTAATAAAAACGCACTACCACCTATTTAGTGACATTAGCATATGAAGTTGCCTCCACCCATTTGGTGAAATAGTCAATTGCCACTAAGATGAAACATTTGATGCTTTGGGTTCAATCATTCCAATCATGTCAATACCCCACATAGAGAAATGCCATGGGGAAGAAATAACTTTGAGAAGCGTTGGAGGCACATGAATCATGTTAGCATAAATCTGGCATTTATGGCACTTCTTTGCAAATTTGTAACAGTCAGATTCCATTGTCAGCCAATAGTAACCTGCGCTAAGCATCTTCTTTGCCATCGAACGTCAATTGGCGTGGGTACTAAAGGAACCTTCATGGACTTCATGCATTAACATGTATGCCTCGTGTCTATCCACGCATCTGAGTAAGACCATGTCATAATTTCTTTTATACAACACACCTTTATTGAGGAAAAAGATGCATGCCAACCTTCCCAGTGTTTTTCTATCTTTGTTTGACGCCCCAGCCGGGTATTCCTGAGTCCGGAGAAAATTCTTGATATCATAATACCAAGGTTTTTCATCTACTACTCCCTTTGTTGTAAACACATGATCCAGTTTATCCAAACGTCGCACTGTAATACGAGGCACATCATTATAAGTATTCACTTGATACATAGAAGCCAGAGTTGCCAAAGCATCTGCCAGCTAATTTTCATCTCTGGGAATATGACGGAATTCAACTTTGTTAAAGAAGGGTATCAATCTTCTTGCATAATATTTGTAAGGGATCAAGCCAGGGTGACGAGTATACCATTCTCCTTTAATTTGATTTACCACCCAAGGTGAATCACCATATACATCCAAAACTTTGATTCTGAGATCAATGGCCTCCTCGAGACCCATGATACAAGCCTCATACTCTGCCATATTATTAGTACAATCAAATGTCAGCCTTGCAGTAAAAGGAATGTGTGATCCATGAGGAGTGATGATCACAGCACTGATTCCTTTCCCATAAGCATTCACAGCTCCATCAAATACCATACTCCACCGGGATTCAGCATCAGGACCTTCCTTAAGCAAAGTTTCATCACAATCTTTTGCTTTCAAGAACATAACATCCTCATTAGGGAAATTATACTTGACAGATTGATAATCATCAATCAGTTGGTGAGCAAGATAATCCGCCAGCACACTTATTTTTATAGCGTTCTGAGTACGGTATTCAATATCATATTCAGACAACAACATCTGCCAACAGGAAATTCTTCCAGTAAGAGCAGGCTTCTCAAAAATATACTTGATTGGATCCATTTTGGAAATCAACCAAGTAGTATGATTCAGCATATATTGCCACAACCGCTTTTCCGCCCAGGCCAGAGCACAACATGTCTTTTCCACAATAGAATATCGTGACTCACATTCAGTAAAATTCTTGTTGAGATAATAAATGGCGTATTCCTTCTTTCTTCTTTTATCTTGTTGTCCCAAAATGCAGCCCATAGAATTATCTAACACTGTCAGATACATGATCAATGGTCTTCACTTCAACCGGAGGAAGTAAGATAGGAGGTTCAAGAAGACACTCTTTAATACTTTCAAATGCCCTTTTGCAATCATCTGTCCATACACAACCTTGATCTTTCTTTAACAAATTAAAGATCGGTTCACATGTTGCAGTCATGTGGGAAATGAATCTGGAAATGTAATTCGACCTCCCAAGGAAGCCTCTAACTTGCTTTTAAGTCCTTGGCGCAGGCATTTCTTGAATTTCTTTGACTTTATCAGGGTCAACTTCAATTCCTTTTTGGATGATAATGAAACCTAGCAATTTCCCTAATCGGATATCGAAGTTGCATTTATTTGGATTCAAGTCGAGACGATACTTCCTCAAATACTGAAATAATTCCAACAAATCTTCTACATGCCCTTCTTCGGTTTGTGATTTGGAAATCATGTCATTAACATTCACCTTAATTTACTTGTGCATCAGATCATGAAATAGGGTTGTTATAGCCCCCTAGTACGTTGCACCAGCGTTCTTCAATCTGAAGGGCATCACTCTATAACAGAATATTCCCCAGGGTGTGATAAACGTTGTTTTTTCCATGTCCTCTGGAGCCATTCTGATTTTGATTCCATTGTAAGAAAAGGTATTCAGTCGTTGTCCAATAAAAACTGAATACCTTTTCTTACAATGGAACATCCCCAAAAATCTCTACAGCATGCCCTGCAAGATCCATAGTAGTGCTCCACCTGAACCTCCATATGGCAGAAGGTAGCATGCAACTGCACCAGATCATCGTTCATATGGTTCACATCAAAGATCCAAAACTCTCCCAGACATCCAAAGACCATGTTCACTTCCTCCTCATATTCTTCCTTAGACCTAATTATATGGATGAGTCCATCATCCATCATCTCCTGTAAATCAGCCTTTATCTTATCACACCCTTGTATATCAATACTACAGATACCACAACTAGCATGGTCATGAGTATAGTAACTAAACTCGCAAAGGTCTTCATACATCTTTACCAAGTCTTCTCTGACTAAGTTGATATCATAAATCTAGAAGTCCCCTGGACAACCAGCAACCATGTTGACAATATTTGTTCCTCCATGCTTTGGAAGAGGATTATCTTTTACATTCGGGCTGACATCTTTGAAGGATAAAAGGCCATATCTCACCATTTTTTGTACCTCCGATTTCAGGGGATAACAGTTTACCACATTGTGCCATGGTGCACCCTGATGGAAAGCGCACGTCTTATCTGCCTTATAATACCAAGGCAATGGTGATGGTATAGCAGAGGATGTCCTAGTCTGGACCAACTTTTTTTGGATCAATTCTGGGAGTAACTCTGTATAACTCATGGGGATAGATTCAAAAGTCTCTCTCCTCTAATTCTGCCCTTGATTTCCTTGAGGGGTTGGTCTTTGATAAGCGATTGTAGTCCGAGCTATATTAACAACTGGAGTTACCGAGGCAATATGTTGATGGCGTTGATGATTTCTTCTAGGATGATTAACCCTTCTCTCTTGAATAACAACATTTGTCTCTCCTTATTTCTTTTTAGCAAACACATATCATGGTTTCTTCATATTTCCAGAATTTTCACTTTTTGTTAAACGACCTTCTCTTACAGCTTCTTACAAACGGACGCCCATTCCTACCATCTCGGTAAAATCACTGGGTGCACTCTCCACCATTCTCTTGTGATAGAATGCACCTAAAGTCTTCAGAAAAATCTTTGTCATTTATTTTTATTTCATTGGAGGAATCACCTAGGAGGCTACTTCACTCCATCTCTGTGCATATTCTTTAAATGACTCCTTGTCCTTCTGGATCATGGCCTTGAGTTGATCACGGTCAGGCGCCATGTATATATTGTATTTGTACTATCTAATAAATGCTTCACCCAAGTCATTGAAAGAGTGAATGTTGGAACTATCCAGCCTCATGTATCATTTCAATATTGCACCAGTCAAACTGTCTTGAAAGAAATAAATCAACAGGCGTTGATCATCGGTATGAGTAGACATTCTTCTTACATACATCACTAAGTGAGAACAAGGGCAAGTGTTGCCCTTGTACTTCTAGAATTCCGGTACTTTGAACTTTTTAAGTATTTTTACATTTGAAACCAAACACAAATCATTCACATTCTGCCCAAATAGTTCTTTTCCTCTGAGGGCCTTTAACTCTTTCTGCATCTTATCAAACTGGTCATGAAAATCGTCCATTCGATCATAGCCACCCAAGATTTCACTTGGTGGAGGAATAGGGAAATAAACTTCATCACTAACAAATGGTACAACATTCACCGGGGGAGGTACAGTATAGTGAATCTCATTTCTAGTAGCAGGGGTAATATGCAGCACAGGAGGTGCAGGAGAAGCAATAGCCTGAGCAAGTGGAGAAAGTTGAACATTTTGATTATAACCTTCTGGCATGAAGTTCTCTGGAATTCCCCATGGATATCCTTGAGGCATGTGATTTTGAACAATAACAGTTGGAGTAGTAGAAACAGGAATTGTCAGAGCTTCGGAAGCAACCATTTTCTGTTGAGGTTGAACAAGTGGTGGCTGATTCTGAGCAGCCACCAAAGATTCCATTAGAGTAGTCATATTAGCCATACCGGTCTTCAGAATAGAAACTTCCTCGCGCAGCTCGCGATTCTCTTGTTTTAGATTATCCATCTTCCTTCTGAAATGGGCCCGAGTATTGTACTGATGAGACAGCTTGCTGAATGAAGTAAAGAAGCTCATTAAGACACCTGGATATGAATAGAAATGAAAGAAGTATGTACACTATGATGCATGATATGTAATGCACATGATTTATTTTACTATTGTTTCAAGGAACTTAAAGATTTATAGAAAATTTACAAATATCAAAGTACTAACACATTTGAAATACTGGAAATCTCATTATAATAACTTCAAAATAGATTAGAACTTTTTAGTACAAGTTTCAATAATCCCAAGTACAAGATAAGATAAGAATCTATGATCCTAAGAAAGCATAGCTGGTGAAGATCATTCCACACACTGACGCTTCCCTGTGAGTCTTGCAATCTGAGCCTTCAACTGCTTGTTCTCTTTTGCATACATGTAGGTGACCTCTCTCTAATCATCAGAGTCGGGAAGTGAGCAACTAGGTCTTGACTAAGATCTAGAGGAAAATAAATCCTCTTGCCTCTCCATCATCTCTACAGCATGACTCTTAAGAATCTCGATCAGATCGTCTTCTCCTTCATGTCTGCTTGATAGGACCCCTCTAAAGTTTAAAACTTATTCTTCCAAGCTTCCTTTTCCTGATGCATCCTGACTAGGGCAAGCTGAAGTTCTTCCACATCATCTAATAGGGGAGGAGTGGTCTTCACAAACATATCAGGAATGGGTGCTTCACAGGAATACCGCATCTTCAACTGGATGGCTCTTGCTTGTACCCACTGAAGATAAGGCTCTAAAGAAACAGCCCCTCTAGGTCCCAAGTCCTTCCTACCCTTCATGTGGATATGACGCCAAGCCTTTGCAATCTACTCCTTAGCTTCCTTATGAACTTCTCCCTCTTTAAGGAAGAAACCACTCAAATGAATACTATTTGGCTTATCCCTCATTGGATATCCAAGTTGTCGTCGTGCCAAAACAAGGTTGTAGTTAATTCCTCCCTTTGTACCAAGAAGAGGTACATTGGGGAAACTACCACAACTGTCTAAAATCTCTACATCATGGTAAGCTTGATGATACCAAACAATATCTGAATGAGTGAGGGCCATAATCTTTGGAGTCCAACGAGGCTCCTCCCTGACATCCCAAAAGCATCAGATCGAGGCAAGTGAGAAATAAACCGCTGATACAACAAAGGTGTGCAGCAAATGATCATCCCTCTTTGATAAAAATCCCGGAGATGAATAGAGTAATAAGCATCACCCAGTAATGTAGGAACTGGGTTTCCAATCATAAATGTTCTGATGGCGTTAATATCCACAAATTTGTCGACATTAGGGAATAAGAACAATCCATAAGCCAATAGAGCAAAGATAGCCTCAAAATCAACCGTACTCTTCATCCTGACAAAGTAGCAAGCTTTCTCCAATAAGAACTGAGCTGGTAGTCCTCTAATCCCTCCTTTAGAATTCATGTAGGATTCAAACTCAGACATTCCCAAGTGGATCAAAGCAGTAATCTCATGGGATTTTGGCTCCCCTCCAAACTAGTAAAAGGAACACAATCGGTAATAGGTAAACCCAATAAATAAGAATACTCCTCTAATGTAGGTATCAACTAGTAATCAGGAAAAGTAAAGCATCGATACATCCGATCATAGAATTGGACTAAAGTTGAGAGAATACCCTCCTTCATCCTGAGCTTCATAAGATAAATTATGGACCCATACTTCCTCCGAAAATCTGTAGAACTCTCGATCTCAGGAATCAGACTTATCAACTCATCTATCTTAGGATCTTAGAAACTGTACTTCCCAGTGTTTCTTTTTCCAGAATCCATAGTCAAAAAGTACATGAGATATTCACAAAGAGTCAACTTTAAGTCCCTTGAAACATGATTTTTTTAAAGATGCTCATGGGTGCATGAATGCATGATGCAACAATCACACACAAGATCACAAACATTGGGTTCATAGGTTCAACTTCACGGGCATGAGGTCGAAGGTACTACCCATAAGGTATGGTCTAAAATTTATCACCTGCTGAACAAGGTTCTAAGAGGTTTCCAGAGTCTATATCCTTCCTTCGGATATTACCAACTTCCCGATTGACTTGGTAATTAGCAATATTCTCAAGAAAAACTCGTATGAGCATAGTATCGCGTGACAACCATTTCCGGATTACTCCATCATAGCTTCCGCACTACACCTAAAAGGCCAAAATGGGTTAAAGGTTCTACGGTCCTCATTTTCAGCAGGCTCCCAGGTCGAAAGCAGTACGTCTTCCCGAGTGGGGGATATCATGCCTCCTCTTTTAGGATTACTCCCTCAAAGTTAACATGACTATACCACCCGTCCTATCTTAAGTTTACCAAAGTCCGGGTATAGGACTTATGAGAAATCACCAAGCACCCTGAAAACCAGGAAAATCCAAACAAACATATATACAGCACATAATATAAAACAAACAAAAGCATATACACAAATAGACAAAGATGGGCTCAGACCACTTAAGGATGGACCGGCAATAGGTCAATCTTTCCCCAGTGAAGTCGCCATTTTTTTATGTAGTGGTAGAAATGTTGAGACTAAGCCATTGGGTTAACTTGACTCGCACAAATCTAAATAAAAATTACCATCGCACTTTATTGTTTCTAGATGGATGGGAAAAGAGCGAATAACCCAAAAAGAGGGGGAGAGAATCTAAGTTTGGTGGTTGGTTATGCAAAGGGAAGACATTAGCACCCTAAGCATCTACGATACTCCATAGGAACCTCTTTGAAAATATGTGTATTTTAGCTATAAATGTTTGTATAAAAATATATTGTGGGGATGAGAAAAGAAATATTTTTTACAATTTTTTCACCCGCCGCGGTTGAGAATCTTTAGTGCCTACGTATCATCTTTCGTACAATAGGGGATCAGGGTAATCGTAGTTTACCTTTAAATATTTTAAAACAACAAATGTGTTGATTAATTTTAAGAGACGATACATCATCGTCTTATCCAAGTGGAAAAACATACTTACTACCCACGATTATAAGGAAGGAGAATTTGTGTCATCTCAAAGTGGAGGATATGGCTTGGATTTTAAAATCAACAAAGCCTCGCTAAACACCCAAGTGGAAAATATCTCACTTCACTACATATTATAGAAGTATAGTAGCTCGCATCACTACAAGGATTAAAAAAATTATAATCTTTTGAGAAAAATTTTATAAAAAAAAGAGGTCAAAGTGGAAAAATGGAAAAATGGAAAAATGGTTTGAATGAGATTGATTGACTTTTAGTCTTCTCACAAAAGTGTCAAGGTATTATTAAGTTGATTAAAGTTTAATTAAGAAAAGTTTTTGAAAATGCATGGACCTAGGTCCAAGTTTTTTATGAAAGTAGTTCAAGTTTAGAAACAAGAAGAGTTTTAAAAATGAGGGAGAAGATTTTTTAAATTAAAGAAGATCGGAGGAGAAGAAGGGACTATCATAAAGCATAAGGTAAAATCTAGGGAAAAGAACCGTCTAACCAACAAGAAGCCAACACTTGACACAATGAATCAATGTATAAATCTCATCCATTGGATTTGAAACCAAATAAGCAAAGATAATAAATCTCTTAAAAAAACCAAGCTTCAATTGCATTAAGTCTTCACAAAAATTGAGTAGAGTAACAATTGCATTTAGATGAATTTCAGATCACAGACAAAGCATGTAATCACAATAACCTGCACATAAAATAAATAAACAACCCATTATCTTGGGAGTAAACCCCAAGAACAACAAACAAAAATAACAGTTGAGGTCACAAGGTCTCAAAGATAGGTCAAGGTTTCTAATCCTAAGTTCAAGAAGTCCACAATCTCCATAAATTCCAAGGATAGTAACCAAGTAGTCCAAGTAGCATTAAATTTTTTTATGGTTCAAGTTGATTATTAAGTATCTTCAAAAAGTAGTGAAAATCTCAAGTGAGCAAAATGGAAATGGAATAAAATTAAATGTTCAAATGAGCAAAGATTAAAATGGCATGAAATGTAAATTCTAAAATAAATGTGCTTAAAGTAAAAACATAAGGTAAAAGCACAAAATAAATTCAATTGTTAGAAATTAGAGGTTAGTTGAATGACCATCTTGAAACTTGCATTTGAAACTCATTAGAAGATTGATAAAACCAAAACCTCTCAACAACAAGTTTCATTTTCTTTTTGTCAACTATATCATCCATTTAAAATTCTCAAGGCAACATTAAATGATCAATGATGTTTAAGTGATTCACTTTGACCAATGTTTAAGAAAATTCATTAGAGGATTGATAACACCAAAGCCTCCTAACAACAAATCTCAAAGTTATTAGATCAAAGGATTCAAATTAACATACTTAGGCTTACAAACATGGGATTGGGCCATGAATGATCATTTCACGAATCGGGACAAAATTTAGCGCTATGTTAAGCAATCGTAAGTGGACTTATATAGAAGTCGCACCTATTTTGAGGTCGGTCCATAGCATTCTATGTACCATATGTTTTGAGAAATGATATGTAAATCATTCTCCAATAACATTTAGTACAATAAAGAAAATGGGGTAAGATGAAGAGGCATGGGGTAAGAATTAAACCACATTTGAACCAAAAATCTAATCAAACTATTATTAAAATCATTCATCCATTTTTTATGGAGTAAACTCAACATTGTAAATCCAATGATGTTAATAAAGCTCATGATCAAAATTTCATAGTCCAAGATCATCCAGAATATATGCACAATAAAATTGTATTTAATAATAAAGAAATAAGATTTTTAAAATGGTTTTAAAATAAAAATAAAAGGAGAAAATAGAAACTATATTCAAAACATCCAAGAAAACTCAAATAAGACTATAGAAAAATCAGAGATGAGTTCAAATATTTATATAAAACTTTTTGTGATTTTTTAAAGTTAGAAACTACTTTTAAACTAATTAAAATTGCTCAAATAAGTGAAAAAAAGATCAAAAATAGTAGAAGTCAAAATAAAATTCTAAAAAAGTTTCAGAAGGTCATAAAAAATGGAAATGACGTTGATGAATTTTTTCAGAATTTAGAAATTCTCAAAAGTATTTTTAAATGATTTAAAACAAACCAAAATAAAGAAAAATTATAAAAATACTAAATCTAAAAATAAAATCATGAAAAAATAAAATTATGAAAGAGAATATTTGAAAATATTTTTGTGAATTTTTTCATAATTTTTGAATCAGAAATGAATTTTCTATGAATTTTAGAAGTTTAAAACAATTAAAATATAAAAATCAGAAATAAAAAATAAAGTCAAAACGCATTAGTAAGCTAATCCAATGAATCAGATGCGCAGTGCATATTATGGTATTTACTGAATAATGCATGGAATTAATAATTAAATCAGATTTTGAAAAAAAAGCATGATGTGCTCTCATTGGTTAAGGGATGACACGTTTGTCATGTTAATTGGACACTAGAGTGCCCAGAAATTTGCACTCGAAGATGAAATGTGGATGGCCTTATAGATGCCATTTAGAGGAATGATGGAGATTTGCCGGAGATTGGCTTGTAGATGCCATCTAGGGGTGACTGTTGACAGAAAATGGACTAAGTCTGAACTTGATTTCAACTGGAAAAGAATCAGAATAAATCTTTGGAGCGACTTATCTGAACCAGAAGAAGTCTTGTATGTTGTTTGATTGGGAAGAATCAGAATAAATCTTTGAGAGATTTATCTGAACCTGAAGTGTCCCTTTGGAAAGTATCAGGATAAACCTTTGAGGGGTTTAAATTGAACCAAAAGAGATCTTGAATATTCTTTAACTGGAAAGAATCAGAGTAAATCTTTGAGCGATTTATTTGAACCAGAGAAAGCGTCTGCGGGAAAGAATCAGAATAAATCATTGAAAGATTTATCTGAACCCAGAGTGTTCCTTTGGAAAGTATCAGGATAAACCATTGAGGGGTTTAAATTGAACCAAAAGAGATCTTGAATAATCTTTAACTGGAAAGAAATCAGAGTAAATCTTTGAGCGATTTATCTGAACCAGAGAAAGCGTCTACGGGAAAGAATCAGAATAAACTGTTGAGAGATTTAAACTGAACCGGAAGGGATCTGGAGAAAAATCAGAACAAATCATTGAGAGATTTATCTGAACCAGAAAAGATGTCTGTGGGAAAGAATTAGAATAAATTGTTGAGAGATTTATCTAAACCCGAAGTGTTCCTTTAGAAAGTATCAGGATAAACCGTTGAGGGGTTTAAATTGAACCAAAAGAGATCTTGAATATTCTTTAACTAGAAAGAATCAGAGTAAATCTTTGAGCGATTTATCTGAACCAGAGAAAGCGTCTGTGGGAAAGAATCAGAATAAACCATTGAGAGATTTAAATCGAACCGGCAGGGGTCTGAAATAAATATCTGTTATGTAGATGGTTGACCAGCCCTTTCTTGGGAATTGATCTGTAATTGACTTGCTGAAAATTTTGATGATAATTTTTCTGCTGATTGATCTTTCCTGAAAAGATGAGAGGTTAATTGCATGCAATGTCATGATGTATGTAATGCATGGTGTAATGATATTCTCAAAATAAATGAGATTGTGTTGTATGTATCTGTGTTGTTAATGGTATGACGTATGGATGTAATGTACTGACACATTAATTGTTATGCCGCAATGTTGCTGGAGTCGGGGAAAATAAATCCCCGAGTACTACTGAGAATGAGGAGTGCAAGTCTTCATGTTTTGAAGTGTTGATGAGTTCCCATTTGTTAGAGAAATAAACTCTGTTGTGTAAGGGAAACGTCGTGTATTACTTGTAGACCTCATGAAATCCTACTGGGGAATCCTGAGAAACTGGATGACTTTCACTGGGGAATCTTAGGAGCGGTAACTGGAAGTTTTGTTCTGTCTGGGATGTGAGAGAGCTTGATATCATTAAGCTGCATACTGGAGACACGTTAGCGATCCTGTAGTGGGATGTCTCATTTTCCGTTCTTGCTGGAAAAGTATCTGCGGGGGACTTTATGGAATAGTCTAAAGATATTATCATATTTCTTAAAGCCATTAGTGATTGTCTTTTTATTTTTTTTCCTCTTTTTTGTTCATTTGTAAACAGTAGTCACGTTCAAATGCATATATTCAAAAATAATCATTAGACGTTTTTGCAAACAAAACACAGATATAAAATAAAAACAAATAGTTTTGCACTTTCAAAGGGATATCTTTGTATTAACTTGAATAAGTATTTTTGTACAATGAGACGAGCATTCTAGTAAGAGAATATCATCATAAAAAATGAAAATTGATACAAAGAAAAGATAGCTATGTGAAATAATCCCATGGGGTTCCCATTCTGCTATAGTCTTCGTGTCTCTGAGCGTCTTGTCCACTTGCTGCCTTGTCCGAAGTTGATTGGATTGATTAGACTCGTTTGAGCTTGATAGTCGATGCTAAAGGTTGTCTGTAAGGTCATCCAACATGACATATTCATATGCCTTAATTCCCTAACTTTTGCCTGGACCGCCCTTTCGGGTTTTCAGTCCACAAGGATACCCCTTTTTGCCCAAGCTGTCCTTTCGGGTTTTCAACTTTCCGGTTGTACAGATTTTTTTGTATTTTATCCCTAATTTTTGCCCGAACCTTTGTGGTTCGCCGGGATGCCCTTTTTTTCCTAGGTGTGTCAACCTAGCAGGTCTCTTATGCGTAGTACCTTTTGACTATGTCCGCGTTTACAGGGTGCGGAAGGTCGTCGCCATCCATAGCGGTTAAGATCATTGCTCCACCAGAGAATATGCTTTTGATCACAAATGGTCCTTCATATGTAGGAGTCCATTTTCCCCTGGGATCACCTTGTGGTAATATGATACGCTTGATTACCAAGTCACCAACCTGATATACCTGATGTCTAACTGTGATACGGTGGGAGAACTGACTTGGGATTTTGCGTTTGTGTTTGCAAATGTTCGGTTTAGCAAGAGTCGCCACCGACTTTTTATTTTATCCAATGGAAAGGTCAAAAAGCACAGGAAAGACCTTTGATATGTTTTCTTGGGTTCGGGGAGTAGATTATGGAAAGGGAAGGTATTAGCACCCTTTCTATCCATGGTTATCGATAGGCTCTTAGTTACTTGCTTAGATCACTTGCTTTGCTTTTCAATTGTTTGAAATGGTGCTTTGTGTGTGGTTTTGAAAGATGTTTTGAAAAGAGGCCATCGTTGTGGCAACCTTTGTAATGATTCTTGTTTGAATGTATACAAAGGTGTTTTTTGTCTTTTGAAAATTTTCCAATGTTTGAAAGTAGGATTTTGAAATTGTGTTGTGAAGTGTGTTTTGAAGATAGCAAGGATGTTTTTGCAAGCTTTGATCAAGTAACTAAGAGTTGTCTACCCTATTTTACTCAAAGATCTTTCTTATGTTTTTAACCCTTTTAACAGTGTTGCTTCACCATTGTATTTGGTGAACAACCTTGTGTTAGGATGTTAAACGGGACAGGCGCGAGTCATCGTATAGACCATGATAGCAATGGTGTCAAGTATTTTTGCCAATTTTCTTGAGGGACTCGATCATTTTGTTTAGGCAACTCAGATAGCGTCATTGAGGGACTATGATCTTTTGTTTTGTTTTTGTTTTGCCAAAGTACTTGACATGCATATCATGGCCCATTTTTGAAGGCAACAAGTGGATTGAAACCCTAGGGGTGCAAGTGTGCATGTGTGTTATTTTCATGCTTTGTTTTTATTAGTGATTGTCTACTTATTGATTTTATCTTGCCATACATATCCTATTTACTAGCAAGCATATAAAAGTAATAAAGCGCAGAAAGATAAAATCCTACACTATTACAACCATATTGAATTGCATGAAAATATAAAGGCAAAAATAAAATAAAAGCAAGAAAAATGAGGGTCTTTCGATTGAGGCAGAAAACCCTTTGATTCTGCACTTTCTGGATCTCTTCGATTTGGCCTGAAAAGGGTGAAGGCATGACTTTCGACTGAGGCCTCATGGTCAGCATGTTGTGCCTTTCGATTGGGACCAGTGAGACAGCATGTTGTGCCTTTCGACTGGGCCTGGAACCAGTATAAGATGTAATCTTCCTTTCTGCCTCCTTTGACTGGGGGTTGAAAGCAGTGAGGGAGTGGCTTTCGATTTTCCTTTGTCTCCTTCGACTGGGGGTTGGAGTCAGTGGAGTCATGCCCTTCGATTTTCCTTTGTGTCCTTCGACTGGGGGTTGGAGTCAGTGGTTCTATCTTTTGTTTGAGGCATGGAAACGGAAAGGTTATGGATTTCGTCTGAGGTATGGTAACAACAAGGTTATGGCTTTTCCACAGGCTCCTTGCTGACTCCTTGTAAGCATATTAGGCCCTCAAATTGTGATTCGAAAGGCTTGTGCAGTTAGCCAATCGAAGGGTATAACAAACCTTTCTCAAGTTCTTAAAATGCAACATCCAAACATAACTACAGTCCAGGGGTTAGCACAAAAACCAATGGGTCTCAAAGTCTAAATTATAACTAATTAAGGTTGAGTTTTCAACATAAGAGCAGTCAGAATCTAATGCTAAAACATGGTCTAGAAATATCTACATTTTTCTATATTGGCATGTGCATATGATGTTTAAATGAAAGATTTCCAAGTTTAGAGAGAACTTACCTCTTGAAGTGTTTAATCGAAAGAGTTGTAGGTGACTTCTTTGATCGTGGAGGGAGCTTCGTTGGGATCTTCCTGAAGCTAGTTCTGTTACTGCTTGGTTTGGGCAGTCACTGAATCGAAAGAGAGTATATGATGGTGATACGTGAATCTAAGGTTGCTACAGTTTAGGGGAAGTAAATCGAAAGGTACACTACGGAGGCCTTTTTACGAAAAAAAATCTTAGAGTTTTGAAGGTTTGAGAATGTTGGAGAGTTTGAGAATATGGGAGAGTTTGAGTGTTTTTTATGATTTTTTCTCTAGCAAAAATCTGGACCCTTTCTTTGTCAATGGTTTCTCTATTTATAGAGAAAAGGTTTGGGAGTTTAAACAAAAAGGTGGCTTGGCTGAAACGTGAATATTAAGCTAATTCAGATTTTCCAAGATCCCAAGGTGAAGTACTGAAGTTGTTGGTTAAAAGGGGTTGACTCCCCTGACTTATGGCGAAGTACAAATAGGATTTAAGCAAAGCATGGGCTTAGGACAGGATTTGTACTAACAAATTCACTTTCAAGAAAATAATCTTCTGGACAAAGGTTTAATCACCTGGACAATAACTTAATCCAAAGTGTAAGCAATTAATTATGGAGTGAAATACAAGAATTAAGGCTTGTAAAGTAAGATCATGTAGCATGGTCCAAAGATTTGATCAGTTTCCTTTCAAAATCCTATTTTCCACTTGTGTCGAAGATTTCTAAAAATGTGCTAAAGAAGACTGCGTTGAAGGATTCAGAGTTGGGTTTGAAAGATGCTGATTCGAAGGGAACCAAAACTCTAATCGAAGCTTTTGTGTGAAGGTGGCTCATGTCCAATTGAAGGCTTGCATTCCAGGGGTTACATGTGACCAAACGAAAGAGTGTACATAGAGGGTCCCTGTCTTGTGACTTCATGCCAACACGTAAAAGATCTATGTTCGAACGAAGCTTGTATAAAGGGAACCAACATGTCCAAACGAAAGGTGCATGTAGGAAGACAAAATGTTCAGATTCGAAAGAGGCATATAGGGAACAAAAAGTGCAAATCGAAGGATCCTAAAAGAGAGCCTTTTGCCTTGGAAATGAAATAGATTACAAGAGGCTTTTTTCCTTATGAATCCAAACCAAAATGTGCCAGAGGCCCATGCCCAGTCGAAGGATGCAAGCCAAGCTTGTATCAAAAGAGGCCAAAAGGCCAATCGAAGGAGCTGAAACGAAGAACACTTGTATTTCTCCAAATTTTGTCAAAATCATATTTTTATCTATTTTCTCCCTTTTTGACGGTTTCCTTTTAATTTTGGTACTGGAAAATTCCAAAGTACTTGTGCGAGCTTGACCCTTGAGAATCCTTGTGAGAAAGGCCTTGAATAATGAGAGGGCAAATTTTGGAGTACAACAGCTGCCCCTGTTCAATCTTCTTGAACCTGAAGAGTTAGGTTGGGAAGTTTGCCTTTCGCGACTCGAAGGTAAAAGAGGATTGGACACTAGAGTGCCCGTAAATTTGCACTCGTCAAAATATTGCTGAGGAAATGGGCTTAAAGATGCCATTTAGAGATGGTGGAATCTTGCTAGAGATGGGCTTAAAGATGCCATCCAAGAATGTTTGTTGAATTTCAATGTTGTAGGTCAGAAGTATGAGCATCAAAATGGTATCTGTGTCTGGAATGCATTTGAACTGTATCTGGAGGCTGAGTCTATATGAGCCAAATAATGGCGTCCGTGTCTGGAGCGTAACTGAACTGTAACTGTATTTGATTCTTTGAATGAATATCAGAATGACTGCCGTATCTTGAGTGTATCTGTATTTTTAATGGGTAACAGAGAAAAATTTGTGTATGGAGCAACTGTGTGCTGAGGATAAGTTCTGAATGAGTGACAGAATGACAACCGTGTCTGGAGCGTATCTGGACTGTATCTGAAGATGAGATTTGTATGAGTAGCAGAATGACTTACGTGTCTGGAGTGTATCTGAAATTGTAACTCGGATCTGAATAAGTGACAGAATGACTTCCGTGGCAACTGCACTGGGGAGAATCACACTGCTGGTGTAAGGGACAGAATGGCATCTGTGTTTGGAGCGTATCTGAACTTGAAGTTGATAGTTGAATCTGAATGAGAGATAGAATGGCCGTAGTGTCTGGGGCGTATCTAGTCTGTATCGGATTGCAGAAGTCTGGATGAGTAGTAGAATGACCGCCGTGTCTGGGGTGTATCCGTAATGTATTTTGACTTGAAGTTCTGAATGAGTAATAGAATGACCGCCGTGTCTGGGGTGTATCCATAATGTATCAGAAAAATTGTTAACGATAGCCTTTTAATCTTATCCTGAAAAGGGTAAAATGTTAGCTAAAACATAAAGTTATGTTGCATGATATGTATGATACAATGAACTGTGTTTCATCAATGTTTATGATATATGTATGTAATGGTTATGCATGTAAGCTGAGTAGTTGTATTACTGAGGAAAATAAATCCTTGATAACTAGAGATAATGAAATCTTTGACTGCTGCCGGGGAAAGTAAATCCTGATTGATGCTGAGGATTCAAGAAAAACATTGATTGTTGAAGATGAGAAATCCTTGCTGACTGCTTGGGGATTAAAAATCCTGGGACCAATGTTGGGGATTGAAAATCCTTGATGACTTTGTGGGGATTCACAAGGGTTTTGAAAATTTCTGCGGGGAATGAGGATCCTTCATGACTTTCCTGGGAACTAAGGAAAATTCTGAAAATCTCTACTGGGGAGTTAAAACCTGGGAGGCTTCTGCTTTGGAGAAATGAGACCGAGAATCTTCGATCTGATGGGAGATAACTCTGTGGGGAAATTGGTGGAAGTTGAACAGTTCCTACCGGGGGTTGATAATTGGAAATTTAACTTCGTTGGGGAAGAAGGTTTAGAATATTCTGGCTCCACTGGGGATAAGTTTTTTCAGGGTTTTCAGGCTCCACTGGGGATCGGGAGTTTGAACTCTGGTGGGAACTTTGAAACTTAACTCAGCTGGGGAATCAAGTTTAGAATGCACTGGCTCCGCTGGGGATCTTGAAGCTTAACTCCGTTGGGGACTTGTACTCCAAGGTTTTAGCTTTGTTGAGGATCTGAAAGGTGTGTTGTAGGGGATCTCCTCTGGAACAGCACAAAGATATCTTCCTACACCTTCAACCTACCAGTAATTACCCTTTCTCAATTTCGTTTTATTTGTAAGCAGTGATTATATTCAAATGCATATGCCTATTTAACAAAACATTGGACGTTTTCAAATAAAACATAAGTGTAAAAAAAAAAGACAAGCAAATTTATGCACTTTGAAGTATTTTTGTATTAACTTTCGTAAGTATCTTTGTACAAAGGAGACAGACATCCTAGTAAGAGAATGTTGTCGTAAAAAATTGAAAAATTTTATACAAGAAAGAAAGATGGCTATGTGTAACAAATCCATGGGGTTCCCATTCTGCTATAGCCTTCACAACTCTGGGTATTTTTGTCCATTCGCTGCTTTGCCCGCCGATGATTGGATTGATCAGAAGCTTGGAGCTTGTTGGTTAAGAGATTTTTCTTAAAGTGATCCGACGAGACATAGTCATACGCTTTAATTCCCTAATTTTTGCCTGGACAGTCCTTTCGGGTTTTCGATCCACCGGGAAACCCTTTTTTGCCCAAGTCGCCCTTTCGGGTTTTCAACTTGCCGGGTGTACAGATTTTTTGTTTTATCCCTAATTTTTTCCTGAACCGCCCTTTCGGGTTTTCGATTCACCGGGATGCCCATTTTTTCCTAAGTCGCCCTTTCGGGTTTTCGACTTGTCGGGTTGTTTTATGCGTAGTATCTTTTGACTATGTCTGCGTTTGCGGGGTGCGGTAAATCGTTGCCATCTATGGTGGTTAGAATCATTGCCCCACCAGAAAAGATGCTCTTGATCATAAATTGTCCTTCGTAGATAGGAGTCCACTTGCCCCTGGGATCATTTTGCGGCAAGATGATCCACTTGATAACAAGATCTCCGACTTGATATACTTGACGCCTGACTTTCTTGTTGAAAGCCTTGATCATCCGTTTTTGATACGTCTGACCATGACAAACAGCAGTAAGTCGCTTCTCGTCGATCAAGTTAAGTTGATCAAGCCGAGTCTGAATCCAATCGTCTACACTCAAACCAGCATCCTTCATAATCCTCAAGGAAGGAATCTGAACTTCCATAGGCAAAACAGCTTCCATTCCATATACCAGAGAAAAGGGGGTTGCCCCTGTTGAAGTACGTGTCGTGGTACGATATCCATGCAGAGCAAACGGTAACATTTCGTGCCAGTCCTTGTAGGTAACCGTCATCTTTTGAATGATCTTCTTGATATTTTTGTTCGCGGCTTCAACAGCACCGTTCATCTTCGGCCGATAGGGAGATAAATTGTGATGATAAATCTTGAACTGCTCGCATAGAGCGGTGATCATAGTGTTGTTAAAATTTGTACCGTTGTCTGTGATAATCCTGTTGGGGATACCATACCGGCATATGAGGTTCTGCTTGATGAAGCGGGCAACCACATTCTTTGTAACAGAGGCGTAGGAAGCTGCTTCGACCCACTTGGTGAAGTAGTCAATAGCCACCAGGATGAAGCGATGTCCATTGGATGCCGTAGGCTTGATCTCTCCAATCATGTTAATGCCCTACATTGCGAATGGCCAAGGAGCTGTCAGAACGTTGAGAGGAACAGGAGGAATATGTACCTTGTCAGCATAGACTTGGCATTTGTGGCAAGTACGGGAATGTTGATGACAATCGGCTTCCATGGTAGACCAGTAGTAGCCTGCCCTTAGAATCTTTTTAGCCATCGTATGTCCGCTCAAGTGGGTGCCAAATGTGCCACTATGTATTTTGGTCATAATCAACTCTGCTTCAACCTTGTCCACATAACGAAGTAGAACACAATCATGACTGCGCTTATAAAGGATGCCATTGCTTAGGAAGAACTTGGCAGCAAATCTCCTTAAGAACTTTTTGTCTTTCACGGAAGCTCCTTCAGGGTATTCTCGAGTCTGGAGATACCTTTTGATTTCATGAAACTAGGTTTGTTCCACTACTTCTTCGGTGTTAATCTCATGACAGTGCGCAAGTTCATCCATTCGCTCGATGGTAATTTGGGGAGCCTCATTATCCCAGTTGAGTTTAAACATGGAAGACATTGTAGCCAGAGCATCGGCTAACTGATTTTCTTCTCGCGGGAAATGCTCGAAGGTAATTTGCTCGAAATGAGGAAACAACGTCAAGACATGTTCTTTTTATGGGATAAGATTAGGATGTTTGGTGTCCCACTCTCCTTTGACTTGACTGATAACCAAAGCCGAGTCCCCAAATACGACCAAAGATTTGATTCCCAAGTCTATAGCATCCTTGAGACCAAAGATGCAAGCTTCATATTCAGCCATGTTGTTGGTACAGCTGAAGCAAAGTCGGGCAGTGAAAGGTGTATGGCAACCTTCCGGAGAAATGAGTACCGCATCGATACCATTGCCAAGTGCATTTGAAGCACCATCAAAGTACAGGTTCCATCGGGATCCTTGTTCAGGTCCGTTATACGGTCTGTTACCTTCAATGTTGTCCAATGTCATGATGTCCTCGTCAGGGAAGTCGAATCTCATAGATTGGTAATCTTCGATGGCTTGATGAGCTAGATGATCAGCTAGTGCACTCCCCTTTATAGCTTTTTGGGTAGTATATTGGATATAATACTCAGTCAGGATCATTTGCCATCTAGCAATTCTTCCAGATAAAGCAGGCTTCTCGAAGATATACTTGATCGGATCCATCTTGGAAATCAGCAGAGTGGTATGAGTCAACATATACTGCCTTAGCCGGCGAGCAGCCCATACCAAAGCGCAGCAAGTTTTCTCGAGAAGTGAGTAGTGAGTCTCACAGTCGGTAAACTTTTTGCTAAGGTAATAAATGGCATGCTCTTTTCGGCCAGACCCGTCATGTTGGCCCAGTACGCACCCCATTGAGTTATCCAAAACAGTCAGATACATGATTAACGGCCTTCCTTCGACGGGTGGCATCAGAATAGGAGGTTCCAGTAAATACTCCTTGATCTTATCAAAAGCAATTTGATAATCATTGTTCCATTCACCTACCTGATCTTTCTTCAACAATTTGAAGATTGGATCACAGGTAGATGTCAGGTTAGAGATGAACCTCGCAATATAGTTTAAGCGTCCCAAGAATCCTCTAACCTCCTTTTCAGTGCGGGGGGCTGGCATTTCTTGTATAGCCTTTACTTTAGCTGGATCTCAATGCCTTTGTTGCTGAAAATAAATCCCAAAAGTTTACCAGACCTAACTCTAAAAGTGCACTTGCTTGGATTCAGCCTGAGCTTATACTCCTTCAACCTAGAAAATAGCTTTTGCAAATGATCAAGGTGTTCTTCTTTTGTCTGTGATCGAGCTATCATGTCGTCTATGTAAACTTCGATCTCATGATGTATCATATCATGAAACAAAGCTACCATGGCGCGTTGACAGGTTGCCCCTGCATTCTTCAGTCCGAATGGCATCACTTTGTAGCAGAAGGTACCCCATTGCGTGACAAAAGTAGTTTTCTCCATGTCCTTGGGGGCCATTTTGATTTGGTTGTATCCCCAGAATCCATCCATGAAGGAAAATACCTTGTGTTGAGCTGTGTTGTCAACCAAGATGTCGATGTGTGGCAGTGGAAAATCATCTTTGGGGCTAGCCCTGTTTAAATCCCAATAGTCAACACACATTCTGACTTTGTTGTCCTTCTTAGGCACGGGCACAATGTTAGCAACCCATTATGGATAGGAAGTAACAGCCAGAAAGCCAGCGTTGAATTGCTTCATTACCTCAGCTTTGATCTTCTCAGACATGTCAGGCCTCATTCGGCGGACCTTTTGCTTGACCGGTGGACAGTCTTCTCTTGTAGGGAGACGATGAACCACGATATCTGTGTCTAGTCCCGGCATGTCTTCATAAGACCAGGCGAAGATTTCAACATATTCGTTCAACAACTGCACTAAGCGCTCCTTGACACTTGGTTCCAGGTTGGCACCCACTTTTACCTCTTTCTTGTCTTCCTCTATTCCTAAGTTGATGGTTTCTAGCAACTCTTCATGAGGCAGAATAGCCCTCTCTTCTTGTTGCAAAAGTCTGGCTAACTCTCCCGGCACTTCACAGTCTTCGTCAACTTCGTACTCAGCATGATTGACCAAATCTTTAGAGTTATCGAAGGCTAAAACAGAATAGTCACCCATAGAATCCGGAGTGGATGGGTACCTGCATTTCTAAGTGTGTGTGTGTGTGTGTGTGTAAGGGATAGCCATCCTTAAAAAAACAAAAATGCAAAAGGAAAGAAAATGAACACAATAGTTTATAGATGAAAAACGTCCAATGATTCATTAAAACATGGCATATGATAATGAAGAAAATCAAGCCCTTACAAATGGACCTACATCCCCCGGGAAAGGCATGAGGTGAAAATAGTGTACGAACTGTTTAGTTATTACAGACCGAAAATAGGAAAGATAAAATTACTGGTTGATAAAGGTGATGGGAATAAAATCTTTTGCTTCCCAGTTTCTTAAACCCCCTTCGACGGTTGGGAAGATCCAATCTTCAAAGTGGCTCTCTTCATCTTCATCTTCTACAGCATTGATTCCATGGCGGGTGATCTTGACGGGTGGTCCTCCAGCCTTGGAGCGACGCATAGCCTTTCGTCCTGCAACAGTAAACCCTAACCCTAACTTGTCCGTCTTATGGGGAAAATCGGGAAGTTGCCCCCATACTGTACTCTTCCCTTCTTTGACTACAGCCTCTGCGTCCTTGAGAGATGCCATCCTAGATACATGCTTGGGAACGATAGGCACCTCAACCATTGTCTTCGCAACTGCTACCTCAGGAGAAACTTCCTCAAAATGTTGGAAAGGCGTTTCGATGAACTCGCCATCCAACTCCACGTAGCGGGAGGAGTTGAGGTGACTTATCATGTACTCTTCCTCACCGTGCACCGTTATAATTTTACCCTTAACAGGATATTTCAGCATTTGGTGCAAAGAGGAGGTAACTGCCCCGGCATAATGGATCCATGGTCTTCCCAACAAACACGAGTATGAAGGACGGATGTCCATCACATAAAAGGTGGAGTTAAAAACCTCTGTGCCTACTTTGATAGGAATGTCAACCTTTCCGTGAACCATTCTTTTGGACCCATCAAAGGCCCTAACAACGATGTTACTAGGTTTGAGGGTCAATCCTTCGCAGTTCAAACGGTCTAAGGCTTTCTTCGGTAGCACATTCAAGGAAGAACCAGTATCAACTAAGACATGGGAGAGGGTGGTTCCCCTGCATTCAACTGAGACGTGTAGCGCGTCATTGTGTTTCCTTCCTTTGGGAGTCAAGTCAGCATCAGAAAAGCCAAGGCCTTTATCAGCAGTAAGACTGGCCACACACTCTTGAAACTGGTCAGCCGAAGTTTCTTGGGGTACATGTTCCGCCTTCAAAAATTTGATCAGGGCCTTAGCATGGGCCTCAGAGAAGAGTAGAAGAGCCAACATTGAAATTTTAGAAGGGGTCTGCCCTAGCTGTTCCACGGCGTCATAGTCACTCTTTCTGATTTCATCCATTTCTTTCTGGGTGGTTTCGGAGATAACCACAGCATGAGCCTTTGTCCTGACAGGCGCTTCTAGTATCCCCTTACCCTTGTCGGTAGTATCAACAGATGGTCTTACTTCAGGAGTATCCAATTCTTCAATCATCGGGCCTTGCACAGATGGCCTAACAGGTACAGAAGCTTTCGAGGGTCCGAAGACTGCTCGAGGGGGAGCAATCTCCGAAGAAAAAATCCGTCCGCTGTGGGTTATCTTGCTTGTTCCAGCAATGTTCCCTATATCAGGGGTTTCCTCTTCAAAATTCTCTTGGACTGCTTTAATCTGTTTGATACCATGATAGAAGATTTCTCCCCCGTAGTTCCATGATACTGTCTTGTCAGATTGATACGGGACAGGCCCCGGCATGGTGATTTTTAATGGTACAAATTCAGAATCAGGTGTAATCTTGATAGGCCTTTTGCAAGCCTTGGGAAGATTATCGTAAATGGTTATGATTTCAATATCGTTGGTTGAAGTAGCAAAAGTAGCAGGAGTAACAGGAGTGAAGGTATCAACAAGGGTCTTTTGGAAGAGTATCTCTTGGGTATCCATCAGGCGTTGGACACCTGATTTCAACATTGGGCAGTCAGCTTGTATGTTTAAACAAAAGTAGAAGTCTTTCCCACAGCCTGGGAATATCCCGGCTCTCATCAAATTCTCTTTAATCACTGATAAGGGAGTCAAAAGGTCAGCAACATCGGTAACATGAAGGTCTTCCATAACGGCATGAACATTATGACCGTGCTTGGGCATCGGAGCAGAAATCACATTGGGCTTCTCAGGAGCATCAAATTCTACTTCCTTGGCATTAATCAGGTCTTGGATTTTGTTCTTAAGTGCCCAACAATGATTGGTATCATACCCAACACTGTCAGAATGGTAAGCACACTTCGCATGGGAGTGGTAGTATGGAGAGGAGGTATTAGGGTTCTTTGGCGCTTCCTTTAAACTGGTCAGATTCAGCTTTAACAAATGAGGGAGTACTTGAGCGGGCGTCATGTTGATTCGGGTGAACTGCCGTTGTGGCCTTTCTACCTGTTATTGATTAGGTCTCGACTTATTTCCGCGAGGTTGATCATTTGAAGAATTTTGAATCATCGCAGCCCCTACAGTTGGCCGGCGCTCGGTTCTTCCCTGACTTTTCTGAGAGTAAACAGCAGAGGCTTCCTTCTTAGCTGGGAAGGTTTTATTAACATCACTGGACGCGGAGGTATCTTTCTGAATCTTACCACTTTTAATACCGGCCTCAACCCTTTCGCCGGTCAGAATTAGTTCAGTAAATCCCACGGAGGAACTCCCGATTAAATGATTGAAGAAAGGTCCAGACAAGGTCCCCAGAAACATGTCAACCAGCTCTCTATCCGACAATGGTGGCTGCACCCTTCCAGCCAGATCACGCCACTTCTGGGCATACTCTTTAAACCCTTCATTAGAAGCCATACCCATACTCTATAGCTAAGTACGAGTGGGCGCCAAATCAGCATTATATTGGTATTGACGGTAGAAAGCAGCAGCTAAGTCTTCCTAATTGTGAACCTCTAATCTCTCGAGTTGATAGAACAAGTCCAATTGTGTGCCGGACAAACTGTCTTGAAAAAAGTGTACCCAGAGGTCTTTATCAGATGAGTGGGGTTGGATCTTTCTGACATACGATCTCAGATGCATTTTTGGGCAGGACAGACCGTCATACTTAGAAAATGTAGGAACTTTGAACTTGGGAGGAATGACGATCCCAGCGACCAACCCTAGTTCTTCAAAATCTAAACTAGGTACCCTCTGCAACTCCATGGCTGCCAATTTATCCTCAAGATTTTTATATTTATCATCCGCCGGTGGATATTGCTGTTCGGAGTAGTCTTCGTCTTCTTCCTCTACCTCCTCTTCAACTTCAGATTCAAAAGGTCTCGCAGCTCCTTTTCCTTTACCAACCCCTTCATCAGACGTTGAGGGGAAGTCGAGAACTTTTCTAGCGTTGCTTTCAAACCTTCTTCCCATAGTGGCTACTCTGGGCCTTTTCTTCTTTTTCTCTTTATCTTTCTCCAACAGTGCTTTAAGGTCCTCTTGACCCTTTGCTAAGGTCATGAGGAGTTGCTGGAATTGAGAATTTTGTGCTTGCAGGTCCCTAACCGTCTGCTCCAAATCCATCTTGCTGAAATAAACCGCAGAAAGATAAGGAAACCTGGTGTGAAGACCTGTTTATGCATATGATGAATGATGTGTTATTCATGTAATGCATTCAAGGATTCAGAAATTCAAATTTGTTGCAAACAAAAAGGAACACACGTCATATTAAGAAGAAATTGTTAGTACATAAGTGCCCCATGGGCAAAATATTACAAAATTCTTAATGTAAAAAGACATTGCGCATCCTCTTTGGAGCGATGTAAGTGTTGAGAATTTCCTCCTCATGAAGTCGGCGGGTGAGCTCCAAAACCTTCTTCTCACTGGCATAGAAGTTGGCTTCAAAAGTATTCCGTTCTTCTTTGAGTTAGATCCAACTCTTTTGCATTTCTTCCCATGATGTTGGCATGTCAGGATGTAGGAGGGTGTATGGAACCTCTCCTTCCATAACAGGCTCTTTGATCAAGGGGAGAATGTAAGGATATGGCATCATAAGATTCTGGGTGCGGGTTCGTACCCACTTGAGGTAAGGCTCAAGGGGGATGGAATTCTTGTGCCCTAGTGTCTTACTATCCACTTTGTTGGGCATCCTCCAAGCTCTGATGAACCTTTGTCGAAGTCCTTGCGCATCGGTGTCGAAGTCAAAAACTAGGTCAGGAATCAACATGTCATGAGGGCCATCCCTCCGAGCATATCCAAACTGCCTTAGAGCTAAACAGGGGTTGTAGGTGATGCCTCCCCTAATGCCAAGTAGTGGGACATTAGGGAATTCCCTACAACGATCAATGATGATGACATTTTCTCTGGACCGAGAACACCAATGTACATCAGAATGTGTGAGGGTCATCAACCGTTGTGACCACCTTAAACCCTGCTCATTCTTCAAAACTGATTGTGGAAGGTGAGAAATAAACCACCTTTCTAGGAGAGGAGTACAGCACATGAGAACACCTCTTTTCCTCATTGTTCGTGTGTAAAATGAGTGTAGGATGTCCTCAAGCAATGTAGGTATAGGATTCTGGGATATGAAAATCTTGACAGCATTCATATCTATAAGCTGATCAGGGTTTGGGAACAAGACTAACCCATAGATGTGGAGTGCCACAATCTCTTCAAAGGCTTGTAGATCTAGAGAATTCCATCAGTCTTGTGCCTTCTCAAACAGAAACTTTGCCAAGAAACCCTTGACACCACTTTTGGTTTCCCAATGTCCCTTGATGTCAGATGGTTGCAAGTGTAATGCTTGAGCAACATCTTCAGGCTTTGGTTCTTTTTCTGTACCGTTGTAGGATAGTTGATGAAGAATAGGAATTCTCAGGAGTTGAGAAAATTCCTCCAAAGTGGGTACTAGTTGGTAATCAGGGAATGTGAAACAATGGTGTAGGGGGTCAAAGAACTGGAAGAGAACTTTCACCATGTCTTCTTCAATGTTGGAGTTGACCAAGTTGAGAAGTCTACCATGTCTTTCACTGAAGAGAGAATTCTCTGGAATCCTGGAAGTGAGCTCCTTGAGTTGAGGAGGGATTCTCACAAGGTTGACTTGAATTATTTTCCTGCGAAGAGATTCCATGACCTACAAAACAAGAACAAAGATGAAGATCCAAACCCTTTAAATGGTTAGTGGATGCATATGATGCTTTATGATGTTCATGATGTATGCACAAACACATGTACAAGCAAGTCACACAAAATCCTAGTTTCAGGCTTGCATGAGGTTTCATAGGTAAGTACCCTCTTGAGTTTAGTTGGCTCAAACCTGTCATATAAATAGTAACCGGGTTCTAAGGAGCTCAATATCACTGGATTGTTTTCTATGTTCATTGTTTTGGTTTAGCCACTTAACTAGTGACCAAAATATTCCAAGAAAATAACCATCAATGAGTGTAGTATCGAGTATCTACCAACTTCGGACTGCACCAAAGCCGGTCATCTCACTACCCCTAATAAAAGGCCAAGATGGTCAAGTAAGGTTCTAAGAGTTCATTAGTGCTTTATGACATCACTCAGCGGCCCCGTATTCTCTTTGATTGACTCAAAGGCTACTGGTACTCACAAATATGTCGCACTAATATAGCTATTGCTTCAACCATTTCGGTATACCCCACACAGTTTCCACAACGTATTGCTATTTACCTATGAATGTTTCCCAAATCCGGGTAGAGGATTTCAAGCCCAAACAAGAGAACCAAATGTAAAGCAATAAAAGCAAACAATATAATCATGCAAAGGGTGATCTAAGCCCTAAGGTTACTCCACTTTTAAAAATTTCCCCAGCAGAGTCGCCAGTTCTGTGATACGGTAGGAGAACTGACTTGGCATTTTGCGTTTGTGTTCGCAAATGTTCAGTTTAGCAAGAGTCACCACCGACTTTTTATTTTATCCAATGGAAAGGTAAAAAAGCACAGGAAATACCTTTGAGATGTTTTCTTGGGTTCATGGAGTAGATTATAGAAAGGGAAGGTATTAGCACCCTTTCTATCCATGGTTATCCATGGGCTCTTAATTACTTGCTTAGATCACTTGCTTTGCTTTTCAATTATTTGAAATGGTGATTTGTGTGTGGTTTTGAAAGATGTTTTGAAAAGAGTCCATCGTTGTGGCAACCTTTGTAATGATTCTTGTTTGAATGTATACAAAGGTGTTTTTTGTCTTTTGAAAAGTTTCCAATGTTTGAAAGTAGGGTTTTGAAATTGTGTTGTGAAGTGTGTTTTAAAGATAGCAAGGATGTTTTTGCAAGCTTTGATCAAGTAACTAAGAGTTGTCTACCCTATTTTACTCAAATATCTTTCTTATGTTTTTAACCCTTTTAACAGTGTTGCTTCACCATTGTATTTGGTGAACAACCTTGTGTTAGGATGTTAAACGGGACAGGCGCGGGTCATCGTATAGACCATGATAGCAATGGTGTCAAGTATTTTTGGCAATTTTCTTGAGGGACTTGATCATTTTGTTTAGGCAACTCAGATAGCGTCATTGAGGGACTATGATCTTTTGTTTTGTTTTTGTTTTGCCAAAGTACTTGACATGCATATCATGCCCCATTTTTTAAGGCAACAAGTGGATTGAAACCCTAGGGGTGCAAGTGTGCATTTGTGTTATTTTCATGCTTTGTTTTTTATTAGTGATTGTCTACTTCTTGATTTTATCTTGCCATACATATCCTATTTACTAGCAAGCATATAAAAGTAATAAAGCACAGAAAGATAAAATCCTACACTATTACAACCATATTGAATTGCATGAAAATATAAAGGCAAAAATAAAATAAAAGCAAGAAAAATGAGGGTCTTTCGATTGAGGCAGAAAACCCTTCGATTCTGCACTTTCTGGATCTCTTCAATTTGGCCTGAAAAGGGTGAAGGCATGTCTTTCAAATGAGGCCTCATGGTCAGCATGTTGTGCCTTTCGATTGGGACCAGTGGAACAGCATGTTGTGCCTTTCGACTGGTCCTGGAACCAGTATAAGATGTAATCTGCCTTTCTGCCTCCTTCGATTGGGGGTTGAAAGTAGTGAGCGAGTGGCTTTCGATTTTCCTTTGTCTCCTTCGACTGGGGGTTGGAGTCAGTAGAGTCATGCCCTTCGATTTTCCTTTGTCTCCTTCGACTGGGGGTTGGAGTCAGTGGTTCTATCTTTTGTTTGAGGCATGGAAACTGAAAGGTTATGGATTTCGTCTGAGGTCTGGAAACAACAAGGTTCTGGCTTTTCCACAGGCTCCTTGCTGACTCCTTGTAAGCATATTAGGCCCTCGAATTGTGATTCGAAAGGCTTGTGCAGTTAGCCAATCGAAGGGTATAACAAACCTGTCTCAAGTTCTTAAAATGCAACATCCAAACATAACTACAGTCCAGGGGTTAGCACAAAAACCAATGGGTCTCAAAGTCCAAATTATAACTATTAAGGTTGAGTTTTCAACATAAGAGCAGTCAGAATCTAATGCTAAAACATGGTCTAGAAATATCTACATTTTTCTTTATTGGCATGTGCACATGATGTTTAAATGAAAGAGTTCCAAGTTTAGAGATAACTTACCTCTTGAAATGTTTAATCGAAAGAGTTGTAGGTGACTTCTTTGATGGTGGAGGGAGCTTCGTTGGGATCTTCCTGAAGCTAGTTCTGTTACAGCTTGGTTTGGGCAGTCACTGAATCGAAAGAGAGTATATGATGGTGATGCGTGAATCTAAGGTTGCTACAGTTTAGGGGAAGTAAATCGAAAGGTACACTACTGAGGCCTTTTTACGAAAAAAATCTTAGAGTTTTGAAGGTTTGAGAATGTTGGAGAGTTTGAGAATATGGGAGAGTTTGAGTGTTTGTTATGATTTTTTCTCTAGCAAAAATCTGGACCCTTTCTTTGTCAATGGTTTCTCTATTTATAGAGAAAAGGTTTGGGAATTTAAACAAAAAGGTGGCTTGGATCAAACGTGAATATTAAGCTAAGTCAGATTTTCCAAGATCCCAAGGTGAAGTACTGAAGTTGTTGGTTAAAAGGGGCTGACTCCCCTGACTTATGGTGAAGTACAAATAGGATTTAAGCAAAGCATGGGCTTAGGACAGGATTTGTACTAACAAATTCACTTTCAAGAAAATAATCTTCTGGACAAAGGTTTAATCACCTGGACAATAACTTTATCCAAAGTGTAAGCAATTAATTATGGAGTGAAATACAAGCATTAAGGCTTGTAGAGTAAGATCATGTAGCATGGTCCAAAGATTTGATCAGTGTCCTTTCAAAATCCTATTTTCCACTTGTGTCGAAGATTTCTATAAATGTGCTAAAGAAGACTGCGTCGAAGGATTCAGAGTTGGGTTTGAAAGATGCTGATTTGAAGGGAACCAAAACTCCAATCGAAGCTTTTGTTTGAAGATGGCTCATGTCCAGTTGAAGACTTGCATGCTAGGGGTTACATGTGGTCAAACAAAAGAGTGTACATAGAGGGTCCCTGTCTTGTGACTTCATGCCAATACGTAAAAGATCTATGTTCGAACGAAGCTTGTATAAAGGGAACCAACATGTCCAAACGAAAGGTACTTGTAGGAGGACAAAATGTTCAGATTCGAAAGAGGCATATAGGGAACAAAAAGTGCAAATCGAAGGATCCTAAAAGAGAGCCTTTTGCCTTGGAAATGAAATAGATTACAAGTGGCTTTTTTCCTTGTGAATCCAAACCAAAATGTGCCAGAGGCCCATGCCCAGTCGAAGGATGCAAGCCAAGCTTGTATCAAAAGAGGCCAAAAGGCCAATCGAAGGAGCTGAAACAAAGAACACTTGTATTTCTCCAAATTTTGTCAAAATCATATTTTTATCTGTTTTCTCCCTTTTTGACAGTTTCCTTTTAATTTTGGTACTGGAAAATTCCAAAGTACTTGTTCAAGCTTGACCCTTGAGAATCCTTGTGAGAAAGGCCTTGAAGAATGAGAGGGAAAATTTTGTGGTACAACACTAACCTTCTTGTTAAAAGCCTTGATCATACGTTTTTGGTACATCTGACCATGACAGACAACTGTAAGCCTCTTCTCATCAATCAAATTCAACTGGTCAAGTCGAGTTTGGATCCAATCATCTTCATTCAGCCCAGCATCCTTTATGATTCTCAGATAAGGTATTTGGACTTCAATTAGTAGAACAGCTTCCATGTCGTATACAAAGGAGAAGGGAGTTGCCCCTGTTGATGTGCACGTCATGGTACGGTAACCGTGGAGAGAAAACGGTAACATCTCATGCCAGTCCTTGTAGGTCACTGTCATTTTTTGTATGATCTTCTTGATGTTCTTATTTTCGGCATCGACAGCGCCATTCATCTTCGGCCTGTAAGGGGAAGAGTTATGATGCTGGATCTTGAATTGCACACATAGTGCGGTGATCATGGTATTATTGAGATTCATACCATTGTCTGTGATGATTCTCTCCGAGATACCATACTGACAGATGAGATTATGTTTGATGAATCGGGCCACAACATTCTTGGTAACGGAAGCGAAAGAAGCTGCCTCAACCCATTTTGTGAAGTAGTCAATGGCCACCAAGATGAAGCGGTGCCCATTAGAAGCTGTAGGTTTGATTTCTCCAATCATATCGATTCCCCACATCGTGAATGGCCAGGGAGCAGTCAGGACGTTTAACGGAACTGGAGGCACATGCAGTTTGTCAGCATAGATATGACACTTGTGACAGGTTCGTGAATGTTGATAGCAATCTGCTTCCATGGTAGACCAGTAATACCCTGCCCGTAGGATCTTTTTAGCCATTGTGTGCCCACTAGAATGGGTGCCAAAAGTTCCTTCATGTAGATAAGTCATGATCTTTTCTGCCTCAGCCTTGTCTATGCAACGAAGAAAAACAGAGTCGTGGTTGCGCTTGTAGAGAATGCCATTACTAAGGAGGAACTTAGCATAGAATCTTCTCAAGAACTTCTTATCATTGACTGGAGCTCCTTCCGGATACTCTTGAGCCTCGAGATACCTCTTAACTTCATAGAACCAAGGCTTGTCCACTATCTCTTCAGTATCAATCTCGTGACAGTAAGCTGGTTCATCCATTTGTTCGATGCTGATCAGGGGAGCCTCGTTACCCCACTTGAGTTTAAACATGGATGACATAGTGGCTAGCGCGTCCGCTAGTTGATTTTCCTCTCGTGGAAAATGCTCAAAGGTAATTTTCTTGAAATGTGGGATTAATGTCAACACATGTTCTTTGTAGGGTATGAGATTAGGGTGCTTCGTGTCCCATTCTCCTTTGATCTGACTGATGACTAAGGCTAAATCTCCAAATATACTTAAGGATTTGATTCTCAAATCCATCGCAGCTTTGAGACTAAAATACATGCTTCGTATTCTGCCATATTATTAGTACAGTTAAAACAAAGTCTTGCAGTGAAGGGAGTATGACATACTTCAGGGGATATGATTACAGCACCTATGCCATTGCCGAGTGCGTTGGAAGCTCCGTCAAAAACCATGGTCCATCGGGATCCTTGTTCAGGTCCGTCATATGGTCTGAGTTCTTCAAAATTGCTTACCAACATGATGTCTTCATCTGGGAACTCGAATCTCATGGACTGAAAGTCATCCACAGCTTGATGAGCAAGGTGATCGGCTAGCTTTATGCCTTTTATTTCTTTTTGGGTAGTGTACTGAATTTCGTATTCAGTCAGAATCATCTTCCATCTTGCTATTCTCCCAGAGAGGGCAGGCTTCTCGAATATGTATTTAATTGGATCCGTCTTGGATATCAATAAGGTAGTATGGGTCAACATATATTGTCTCAGTCGGCGAGCAGCCCATGCCAGAGCGCAGCAAGTTTTCTCGAACAGTGAATATCTTGTTTCACAGTCGATAAACTTTTTGCTCAGGTAATAAATAGCATGCTCTTTTCGGCCAGACTCGTCATGTTGCCCCAGCACACACCCCATTGAATTTTCAAAGACAGTTAGATACATGATCAAAGGTCTTCCCTCGACTGGCGGCATCAAAACAGGAGGCTCTTGTAGGTACTCTTTGATCTTGTCGAAGGCATCTTGGAATTCATCATTCCATTTGACTACTTGATCTTTCTTCAGTAATTTGAAGATTGGTTCACAAGTAGTGGTTAAGTGAGAAATGAATCTGGCGATGTGGTTAACCCGTCCTAAGAATCCTCTGAATTCCTTCTCGGTGCGAGGAGCGGGAATTTCTTGTATTGCTTTCACCTTGGCAGGGTCCACTTCGATACCTTTACCGCTGACGATGAAGCCTAAGAGTTTACCGGACCTTACCCAAAATGTACATTTATTCGGATTCAACCTTAGCTTGTATTTCTTTAGCCTTTCAAACAGTTTCTGCAAATGGTCAAGATGTTCCTCTTCAGTATGAGATCTGGCTATCATGTCATCCACATAGACCTTTATTTCGTGATGGATCATATCATGAAATAGAGCTACCATGGCGCGCTGATAAGTTGCCCCAGCGTTTTTCAACCCGACTGCCATAACCTTGTAACAGAAAGTTCTGCACTGTGTGACGAAGGTTGTTTTCTCCATGTCCTCAGGTGCCATTTTGATTTGATTGTAGCCTGAGAAACCATCCATAAATGAGAACACTTTATGATGTGCGGTATTGTCAACCATAATATCTATATGGGGAAGTGGGAAACCATCCTTAGGGCTTTCCCTATTCAAATCTCGGTAATCCACACATATGCGTACTTTGTCGTCCTTTTTAGGCACGGGAACAACATTGGCGACCCATTGTGGATAGGAGGTGAAGGCTAAGAATCTGGCGTTGAATTGTTTCACGACTTCAGTCTTGATCTTTTCTGACATGTCTGGCCGCATGCGACGGACTTTCTATTTTACCGGAGGGCAGTCTTCTTTTGTCGCTAGACGATGGACCACGATATCAGCATCAAGTCCTGGCATGTCTTCGTACGACCAGGAAAAGACATCAACATAGTCATGTAGTAACTGAGTTAAGAGCTTCTTGACACTTGGTTCAAGATTGGATCCTACCTTGAATTCTTTCTTGTCATATTTGGTACCTAAGTTAACCGTGTCCATTGGTTCTTCGTGGGGTTGTATGGTCCTTTCTTCCTGTTGTAGTAACCTGGCTAGTTCCCCTGGCACTTCACAATCTTCCTTACCTTCGTCTTCGGCTTGGTAGATTAGATTTTCAAAGTCACAATAGGCCATAGCATAATCGTTACCCATGGGATCCTGAGTGGATGTAGATCTGCATTTTAATATGTGAGTGTGTGTAAGAGCATGGCTATTTTTTGAAAGAAATAAAAATGTAGAAAAAGAAAGACAAAGAGCATAAAGTTTGCATGCAAAAACGTCCATGATTCATTGATGACATATTAAAATGAAGTAACAACCCTTACAAATGGACTGTTGTGCCTCGGGTAAGACACAAGGTTTTTAAAAGTCTGAATTGTTTAATTATTACAAGTCTGACAAAAAATTAAAGACAATTATTGTTGGATAAAAGTAATTGGGACAAAACCTTTGGCTTCCCAGTTTGTGAGTCCTACGTTGATGGTTGGGAAAATCCATTCTTCCAGGTCGTAGTTGTCATCATTATCCCCCACTGTGTTGACTCCTTGGTTGCTGATCCGCAAAGGTGGTCCCCCGGCACGAGCATGACGAACAGCTTTTTGGGCTCCTAAAGTGAAACCCAAACCAAATTTGTCAGATTTGTAAGGGATATCTGGGAGTTAGCCCTAAATAGTACACCCACCTTCTTCGACTACTGCCTTGGCATCTTTCGGTGAAGACATCTTTAGCGGAGGTCTGGTAATCTTCGGGACTCGGGAAACAGTCTTGGTTGTTGCCACTATTTGTGGGACTTCCTCGAAATGTTGACACGGAGTTTAGATGAATTCACCATCCATTTCTACGTATCCGAAGGAGTTCAAGTGACTAACCACATATTCCTCCTTTCCATGGACAGTAACGATTTTTCCCTTGGTTGGGTATTTTATCATCTGATGTAATGTAGAGGTGACAGGCACCAGCGTCATGAATCCAAGGTCGGCCCAATAAAAAGGAATAGGAAGGGCGAATGTCCATCACGCAGAAAGTTAAATCAAAGTTTTGAGTTCCAACTTTAATGGGGATGTTCACCTCTCCATGCACTATTCTTTTTGAATCGTCGAAGGCCCTTACCACTATGTTGTTGGGTTTTAAGGTCAGACCTTCACAGTCTAGTATATCAAGAGCCTTCTTAGGTAGCAAATTCAAAGATGAACCAGTATCAACCAGGACATGGGCCAAAGTAGTGCCCCTGCATTCGACAGAGACATGCATTGCCTCGTTGTGTTTCCTCCCTCTAGGTGTCAGGTCAGCATCAGAAAATCCTAAACCGTTATCAGCTTTTAAACTGGCCACACAGTCTTGGAATTAGTCAGCACAGGTTTCCTGTGGCACGTGGGCAGTTTTAAGAAATTTCACCAAGGCCTTCGCATGAGCCTCGGAGCACAACAGTAAATCCATCATAGAAATCTTTGACGGAGTTTGCCCTAGTTGTTCGACTACGTTGTAGTCGCTTCTCTTTATAATTTTCAGAATTTATTCCATCTCCTTCTTGGAGGCTTCTGGTATAGATACTGATTGCGCCTTCATTTGGACAGGCTCAACCAAAATGCCTTTGCCCCGAGTATCGGTCGACTCGACGGTAGAGGTGTCAGTAGGGGTAACCATAGGGATTGTAGTAGTAGTATCAACAGGAACAAAAGCAGGGATGATCACAGGACCGGTAACAGTTTTCGGAGGAGCAGTCTCAGGGGAGAATACTCTTCCACTTCGGGTTATTTTGCTGGTTCCCACAATATTGTCGATGTCGGGGTAAGCCCTCTCAAACACTGAGTCTTCATCAGCCAGCCAATCCTGCTTGACACTGTGATAGTAGACATCACCCCCATAGTTCCATGGGACAGTTTTATCTGAGGGGTACGAGATCGGTCCTGGCATAGTAATTATCAGTGGAGTCACCTTAGGAACAGATGTAATCCTAACGGGTCTTTTGGTGGAGACCTTGGAAGGATTGGCGGAAATGGTTACTATTGAAACATCCTTGTAAGAAATGGTTGGAACGGGAGTCTTTTCAAACAAAATCTCTTTGTCATTCATTAGGCACTGGACACCTGCTTTCAATAAATGACAACCAGTTGGTAGGGATAAACAAAGGTGGCAGCCTTCTCCACAGCCTGTAAATAAACCGGCCTTTAACAGGTTCCTCTTGACAGTCAGGAGAGGAGTAACAAGTTCATCAACAACAGTAACAAACATATCATCTTCAACAGTGTTAACATCACGGCCATGCTTGGGCATAGGAGCGGTGATAAAATTTAGGATCTCAAGAGCATCAAATTCAATTTATTTTTCCTCGAGAAGGTCTTGCACCTTATTTTTCAAAGCCCAACAGTTGTTGGTATCATGGCCTGGACTTTCTGAATGGTAAGCACAGCGAGCATTAGGGTGGTAATAAGGAGAGGCGGTGTTGGGATTCTTCGGGGCTTCCTTCAAAGTTACCATATTATATCTCAACAAATGTGACAGGACTTGAGACAGCGTCATATTTATCCGGGTAAATTGTCTTACCGGTCTTTCTGTTCTAGGCTGGTTATTCTTTTTGAGTAGGTGCAGGCTTAGGGATCACGACGGCCCCTACCGTTGGACGTTGCTCAATTATGTCTTGATTCCTTTGAGGGTACACAGAACCAACCTCTTTCTTCCCAATAAATGGTTTTCTCACGGCACGGGAGGATACGTCCTTTTGGATCTTCCCACTCTTAATCCCAGCTTCCACTCTTTCCCCGGTCAAGATTATTTCAGTGAAGCCTACTGAGGAGCTTCCAATTAGATGATTAAAGAAAGGACCGGACAGGGTACCCAGAAACATGTCCACTAGCTCTCTGTCAGATAGGGGAGGCTGGACTCTTCCTGCTAAGTCCCTCCATTTCTGAGCGTAGTCTTTGAAACCTTCGCTTGAACCCATAGCCATACTCTGGAGCTGAGTACGGGTGGGAGCAAGGTCTGTGTTGTACTGATACTGTTTATAAAAAGTAGGGGCCAGGTCTTCCCAATTATGGAAATTGGCCCTCTCCAGTTGATAGAACCAATCTAGTTGAGTTTCGGATAGACAATCCTGAAATAAGTGGACCCACAAATCTCTGTCAGCAGTGTGAGGCGGTATCTTCTTCACATAAGATCGGAGGTGCATCTTGGGACACGAAACCCCGTCGTACTTAGAAAACACTGGTGCCTTTAACTTTGGTGGAATAACAATCCCAGACACCAAACATACATCTTCAAAGTCTAGCCCGAGCACTTTCTGAATCTCCATTGCACTTAGACGCTCTTCCAGATGCTTGTATTTGTCGTCAGTCGGAGGATACTGCTCTTCAGAGTAATCATCTTCTTCTTCCTCCTCAGATTTTGGATGGGAAATCACTTCCTTGTTTTTCCCTTCTTGATTATCCTTTTCACCTGATGATGTTGCGAAGTCTAAGGTCCGTCTGGCTGGCCCTGGGAACCTTCTTCCTAGATTCAAAACATCGGTTGCCTTCTTTGCTTTCTTATTCTTTTCTTTGATCAATAAAGTTTTCAAATCCTCTTGTCCTTTGGCCAGAGTCAAGAACATTTTTTGAAACTGAGTGTTCTACGCCTGGAGATATTTTATTGTCTGCTCAAGATCCATCTTACTGAAATAAACAGTAGAAAGATAAGGAGACTTGTTGTAAGAAACTTGCTTATGTTATGATGAATGAAGATGCATATGCAATGATTTCAAGGAAATTAGAGATTTAAATTGGATTTAGACCAAAAAGGAACACACGTTATATTAATAAATCAA
The DNA here is from genome assembly GCA_948472305.1 of Vicia faba. Lineage (NCBI taxonomy): Eukaryota > Viridiplantae > Streptophyta > Magnoliopsida > Fabales > Fabaceae > Vicia > Vicia faba. The sequence goes on from OX451740.1 coordinate 781,911,242, forward strand.
ATTTTGAGTACATCATGCTTCTTTGGGGTTACAAAGAAATACAAAAACTCTAAGATAAAAAAGTTGAACGCATCCTCTTTGGTGCGGTGTAGGCGTTCAGACTCCGCTCCTCATGAAGCTGCTTGGTGAGTTTCAGAACCTTCTTCTTGCTGGCGTAGAATTGGGCCTCGAAAGTGTCTCGCTTCCCCTTAAGTTGTATCTAGTCCCTTTGCAAGTCTTCGAGAGAGGTGGGCATGCCAGGATGAAGGATAGTGTATGGGACATCTCCTTCCATAACAGGCTCTATGATAACCGGGAGAATGGAGGGGTAAGGCATCACAAGACTTTGAGCACGGGCTCGTACCCATTTGAGATAAGGCTCAAGAGGGATGGAATTCTTATGCCCCAACGTCTTGCTATCTACCTTGTTTAACATCCTCCAAGCTCGGATAAACCTCTGGCGGTGACCTTGATCGTCATTCTCGTAGTGAAATACCAACCCTTGAATAAGCATCTCGTGTGGACCATCCCTTTGGGCGTAACCAAATTGTCTTAAAGCTAAGAAGGGATTGTAGGTGATACCTCCTATAATGCCAAGTAAGGGGACATTAGAGAATTCCCCATAATGGTTGATGATAGTAACACTCTCCACAGATCGGGAACACCAATGAATATCTGAATGTCTGAGCATCATCAACCTATGTGACCACCTTGAACCTTGCTCGTTCTTCAATACATATTGGGGAAGATGCAAAATAAACCATTTTTCCAAGAGAGGAGTACAACACATAAGGATACCTCTTTTCCTCATAGTTCGAGTATGAAAAGAATGTAGGATGTCTCCTAACAAAGTAGGCACCGGGTTACGTGACTTGAAGATTTTGACGGTGTTTACATCTATGAGTTGGTCAGAATTTTGGAACAAAACCATCCCATAGATGAGGAGAGCCACCATTTCCTCAAAAGCTTTCAAGTCCAAGGAGTTCCAACAGTTTTGAGCTTTCTCAAACAAGAACTTGGCTAAGAAACCTTTGACACCACTCCTTGTTTCCCAATTAGTTGTGACATCAGACAGTTGCAAGTGTAGGGCTTGAGAAATCTCTTCTGGTTTTGGATCTCTTTCCGTACCGTTGAAGGGTAGTTGATTGAGAATGGGAATCCTCAAGAGTTGGCAGAATTCTTCCAAAGTTGGCACAAGTTGATAATCGGGAAATGTGAAGCATTGGTGTAGAGGATCAAAGAACTGGAAGAGCACCTTCATCATGTCCTCGTCAGTGTTGGAGGTAACCAATTTTAGGAGGTGGCCATGTATTTCGGTAAATGGAGAATTCTCAGGAACCCTTGATGCTAACTCTTTAAGTTGAGGAGGGATCCTTACGAGATTGACTTGAATGGTTTTCCTGCGAATAGAATCCATGTTCTACAAAACAGAACAAAGATAAATCCCAAAATCCTTGAAATGGTTATTGAGTATGATGTTATGATGTTTATGATGTTATGTACAAGTAAATATATACAAACAAAACAAATAAGTCCTTAGATTTAGGCTTGCATGGAGTCTCATAGGTAAGTACCCTCTTGAAGTTTAGTTGGCTCAAACCTGTCCTAGCAATAGTAATCGGGTTCTAAGGGAGCTCAATATCACTGGTTTGTTTCCTCGGGCATTGTTTCAGCACAAGCCTCTTTAATGGCGACCGAAATATCCCAAAAACCAAACCTCAATGAGTGTAGTATCGAGTATCTACCAACTTCAAACTGCACCAAAGTCGGTTATCTCACTATGTCCTAATGGCCAAGTTGGTCAAGTAAAGATTCTAGAAGTTAGTTAGTGCTTCATGACATCACTCAGCGGCCCCGTGTTCTCCTTGACTACTCTAGGGCTACCGGTACCTACAAATATGTCACACTAACATAGCTATTGCTTAGACCATGTCAGTATACCCCGCACAGTTTCCACAACGTATTGCTACTTACCTATAAGGTATCCCAAATCCGGGTAGAGGATTCAAACCCAAATAAAGAACCAAAATATAAAGCATACAAGTCAAACAATGAAAGCAAGTAAATGTGATATATCCCTAAGGTAATCCCACTTTAAAAATGATCCCCAGTAGAGCCTCCAGTTCTGTAACGCGGTGGGAGAACTGACTTGGTTGTTTTGCGTTTTATCACAAATGTTGTGGTTTAGCAAGAGTCTCCATCGACTTTTATTTTATCCAAAAGGAAAGGCTAAAAAGAATAGGAAAGACCTTTGAGATGTTTTCTTGAGTTCGGGGGGTAGATTATGAAAAAGGAAGGTATTATCACCCTTTTCATCCGTAGTTATCTACGGGCTCTTAGTTGCTTGCTAGATCACTTGCTTTTGTTTGAAAATGTGCTTTGTGTAGTTTTTGAAAGTATTTTGAAAAGGGTGCCATCGTTTAGGCAAACTTTGTAATGATTCTCGTTCATAAGAATGTATACAAAGTGTTGATCTTTTGAAAATGTTTTCAAGTTTGAAAGGTGTTATGAAAGTGTTAGTGTTTGTTTTGAAAATAGCAAGGATGTTTTTTGTTTTGAAATTGAGCAAGCAACTAGGAACAATCTACCTACTCAAAAGTATTTCATGTTTATTTCCTCTTTCCTTTGACATTGTTATCTTACCATTGATTTGGTAAGTAACCATATCTTTGGATGTAAAAGGGACGGGAAAGGGTCCTCGTATAGCCATGATTAGCAATGTTATAAGATATCTTAGCATTTTCTTTAAGGGACTAAGATCATTTTTGAAAGGCAACTTTGATAGCGTCATCGAGGGACTATGATCTTGTATTTTTGTTTGTTTTTGCTAAGATACCCCACATGAATAATATGACCATTTTATAAGGCAACAAAGTGGATTTACCCTAAGGGTGTAAGTGTGCAAGTGTATTGGTTTACATGCTTGATTTGTCTTGATTAAGGTTTGCTATTTGTTGGTTTTAATCTTTTCATACAAACTGTAATTACTAGCATTTGTATATAAAGCATTAAATTGCGAAAAATAAAAATACTAAGTTATTACATCATTAGGGGAGGGGTGTACAAATTACAAATGGGGAATTGCAAGAAATTAAAACCCTAGTTATTTATTACAACCATATTGAATTTGAAGCAATGTACAAGAAATAAAATGAATATAACGTACAAGTATGAATAGATAAAGAATGATTTTTTTATGTATTAAAAGTCTTGACCTAATTAAATTAAAATAATATAATTGACTAAAATAAGAAAATTAAAATTAAGTTAATAAAAGAAATTAATTTATTAAAGAAGACAAGTTTTTTTAGGGTTTTTGTGAATTTAATTAAATTAGTAAATAAAATTAATCAAATAAAAGTCCTAAGTTCTAAATTGATTTTAATTTACAAGAAAAATAATATAATATAATAATTAAACCTAAATATTAATTATTAAGAAAGAAATTAATTGATTAAGAAATGTTTTTGTTCTTTTGATTTTATAAAACAAAATAAAATAAAAAAGTGTAAAAAATAATAAATAAAATATTTTTTTTGGGTTTTTATTAATAACAATAAAAAATAATATTAATTATAATAATAATAATAATAATAATAATAATAATAATAATAATAATAATAATAATAAAGAAAATAAAAATAAAAATAAAATAAGATGGGCCAGGATGTATGAAAGTGAAACAGGGAGGTGATGATAAGCAAAAATGCTAGGCCCAGTGGGTTGAGGCCCAAGCGCCTGATTCAACAAAAAAAATGAAAAATGAAAAAAAAAGTGAAAATTGCAAAAGGTCCCGCTGGGGCTCGAACCCAGGACCTTCTAATACGCGTGCGCTTCTTGTACCACTGGAGTGACCTGTTTCATCCGTTCATATAATAAAAGCATAAATATATATTAGAAACTGCTTCCTGAAGACAGCTTCATCTTCAACCTCGCGCCTAGCCAGACCACCTGTATCTTGTTCATTTCTCATCCATTTGCAAAAGTGTAAACATGAATCTTGTGGCAAATCCCCTCACGATTTCAGAAATGTAAAGCATTAAAACTATAGATCAAAGACAAACATGAATTTTATTGGCCCTAATCTGAAACCTAACTTTTCCAGAAACTTCAATCTTAAAATTCTCTAACATCAAGCAACATAAATGAAAAATATGGACATGGTTAGCTTCAGGGCAATGATATCTACTTTTTTCATTCACAAATTAAACATTAATGATGCCTATATGAAGAGTTCAAAAGTCAGAAAACTCACCTTGCAAGAGGGTATCGAGTTTTGAGTTTGAGCAGCTTTTGATGAGTTCCAGTGATTGGGTTAACTTCCTCAAGTTCCCAGGAAGCTAATGTGATGCTTGGCTTGAGCTGAAAATGGCTGAGGAGTTCTGGAGAAGTCAACTTGCAGAGCTCTATTTTTGGTTATGGTGGTTGGTGAAAACGGAGTTACAGTTATGAAACAGGGTCAGGGATGAGTTGTATTTGATGTTTAGAAGCTTTAGGAATGGTTTGGAGAGGAAAAGCACGAGTGGTTTGAGAGATAGGAGTGTAAGGTCTGTTTCTGCACAAAAAATGGAGTTTTGTGTGCAATCTGAGTTTGTGTGAGTTTGAGTGAGTTCAAGGGCTTAAGCATGCATGCCTTAACTCTTAAATAGTGTCTCTATTTATAAGCAAAAGGTTTTGTGTGCTACAACAAGTCAGAATTTGATCTTATATGTTTAAGCTCAACATGTGATTTTCTTGACAAAACAAGTTTCCATGTCTTTGTACTTGCTATTGTAGAGTGGTTGGACCTTTTACAAGCTTGCTTCTGACTTTATGGATGGAGTGTACTTAAAGAGAACAAGTTAGGAGCTCAAGAAGCTGACTTTGTGCATAAAACTTGCTTTACAAGATTGGAAATGGTGACTTTCTCCCTAAAATGGCAAAATGCTTTGGACAATGCTTGAATCAATTAGACAATTGATCAATCAATTGTGTAAACATTAAATTAAGGAGTAAAAAACAAGTTTGAGGCCTGCAAAGTGAATATTATGCAGCATGGATATGGATTTGGTTCATGTTGCATCACAAATTTTACCTTGCAAAACAACTTGAAACCCTAACTTCTGGCCTTCGATTCTCCTTGCTCGCAAATGATCTCAAGGAGTTATTTGCAATTTTGGAAAGCTTGTAATGTGATCTACAACCCCTATTTGAATCAATTTTGCAAAATCCAAATGGAACTATATGAAACTTGTCCCAGAAGTTAGGTCAAAATCCTAACCAAAGATCCTCAAAATTTCTCTAAGTGTTTTAGTTTCATGACCATGACTTCATGGATTAATAACTTGATATCCAAGAATTTATAGGAGGAGTTGTGTAAAGAAAAGTTTTAGATCTCATTGAGATCTACAACATTCATTTTGAAAGTTTCCTTTGAATCATCTTGCATCATCGTGAATAATTGGCTCAAAGTTGTGAAAAAATATGAAGTTTTCAACACTTAGAAAAATTTCTAAGTTTGGAAACTTTGACTTTTCAAAATGAAATCTTGACTTTTTGATTTCTTGATGAAAAAGTTTCATGTTTTGACATGTTTTGATGAATTGTGATCTTTGACACTTGATTTTGACCAAAAAGTCAAAGTTTGACTTTTCAGTGTACAGTTGACTTTTTATCCGTTGACTGAAAAATCAACTATCAATCAAATGACCTTGAGCAATGTTTTGAGTCGTGCCATTAGGTAAAAATGATGCAATTGAACTCTTGAGATCATGTCTCAAACCAATTAACCATTTGCTAGGTCAAAAATCATAAATTGCCCTTTCTCAGTCAAAACCCTAATTTTGACCATTTTGCCCTTTTGATGATCTGATCAAATTTCTTGAGGAATTGTTGTCCAAACTTTATCAAATGACATATATGAGTTTAAAATGTTGATATGGATCAAAAATTATGAAGTTTGACTGTAAATTAGCCACAGTTGACTTTTTCCCCAATACAGCTGATTTTTAGGTCAACTGATCAATTGACTGAGCAAAACTATGATCCAAAACTTGAAACTTGACATGAGAAATATTGGGGGTCCATAATGATCCATGAAAGTCATATGATGCATTAAAATTTCAATTATCCTTGTGCAATATCAAACCCTAATTTCAGTCATCAGTGCTTAAGGAGATGTCTTGAGCTGATCAATCCTTGTGCAGTCTTGAACCAAAGGGGATTTTGTGAGAAAAATTTTGATAAATGAGAGGAAAAATTTTGGGGTACAACAATAGGGTATCCCTAGTCTTAGCTGATATCTAATATATTCTAATCATACAAAAACCCTAAAAATTGAGGTCCAGCTAATTGTTAATCATAAATCAATCCTTATTGGTTCAATAAAGAAAGCATTAAAAAACCTTGTACGATCAAATTAAATATGAAAAACAACTTACTGAAATTAGGAATTAAGATTCATTAAAAAATCAAATCAGGGACACCCCCTAGCATTGGGGGGTTTAGCTACTCATATTGTTCAAAATAATCACAAGATAAAATATAGACACATTACAAGGATTGGGATGAACTTTGATCTCCAATTGCAACCGCTCAAGAAAATCTTCCACTCTCCAGAAACCTTTTCTTCTCTAATCTTGAATCTTCTAATTTTTATCTGGAAAAAGTCCCTTCATTACTCGTCAAAACTCTCTTAAATAGTGAAAATCTATTGGTCTCGATCCGGAATACCCAAAACGCCCCTCCAGGTCACATATAGTGAAAATCAGGAAAAATAAGGAAACTCAACGTCACTGGTCAACACGGCCCATGTCAGTTGACACGGGTGGCGTGTTGGCCCCCTGAACCTCCAAAAATATTTTCAAGTCCCAGACTTGCTGACACGGCCCGTGTCAGGTGACACGGGTCGTGTCAGGTGACACGGGTCGTGTCAGGTGACACGGGTCGTGTCAGCCCCCTGAATTACCTCTCTTTTGTGTTTTCTTGGAAATTCTTTATCTTGACACGGCCCGTGTCAGGTGACATGGGTGGTTGTGTCACGCCTTCCGTAACATTTATTTTTACTTCCTCTGGAACTTTGAATTTTGCACTTTTTCGCACCGATTTGTCCCAATTTATTCCTCTGAGCCTAAAAACAGTAAAGCACACAACCAACCCATAAAATATGGACAAATGAAATAAAAAACTTGAAATATAAGAAAAAGACAACTAGAATCAATGGTAAATCAGTGTAAAAACCACTGGTCTTTGGATCTAGTTGGAGAAATTCGACCAGCATCTTCAAAAGGCAAAAGATACATTTTAGTAGGGATTGATTATTTCACTAAATGGATCAAAGCCATTCCTTTGTAAAATGTAGATCAAGAAGTAATAGTCGAGTTTATCCAAAGGAATATAATGTACATATTTAGAATTCCTGAGACCATAACAACTGATCAAGGGCAAATATTTACTGGTCGAAAATGTAGTAATTCGCTAAAGAAGTTGGAATTAAACTACTAACAACCACGCCTTATTATGCCCAGAAAATTGGTCAGGTCGAAGTGGCAAATAAAGTAGTAATTAGTTTAATAAAGAAACATGTGGGAAAGAAGCCAAAGAATTGTCATAAGGCCCTGGATCAAATCCTTTGAGCCTACCGAACATCTCCTAAAGAGGCTACCAATGCTACACCCTTTCGACTGACATATGGTCATGATGCAGTATTACCAGTCAAAATATGCCTTCAATCAACCAGGATACAAAGACCATATGAAATTCCACCGGAACCATATTAGAATATGATGTTAGACAAATTGGTTGGTTTAGACGAAGAAATATTAAACGCCTTAGAGTTATTAAGAAGGAAAAAGAAAAGAGTAGAGAAAGCCTATAACAAAAATGTTAAACTAAAGACCTTTTTGATTGGTGATTTAGTTTGGAAAGTGATCCTACCTATGGATCGAAAGCATAGAAATTTTGGAAAATGGTCCCCAAATTGGGAGAGTCTATTCCAAATTATTCAAGCCTTTTCAACAATGCTTATGAAATCGAAGAACTAGAAGAAGATTAAAGACTTCTAAGAGTAAACTGTAAATATTTGAAAAAGTATTATCCTACACTACAAGAAGTCAAAATATTAATGGGGTAAATTTGAATGCGTTACAAGTGCCAAAATGGTAAGATGAAAAGTGCCAAATTATTGGTTTAATTATGCGTTACAAAAATCCAAAATATTCGAATTCATAAAATGAAGAGTAACATATTTCAACCAGTTTTGAACTCAATTGGGAGAGAGTCCTTCATGCACTTATACTTTGAAGTAGACATTAGCAAGCGACGCTTAATCACATATTAGTTTTTCTTCAAGTCCTCAATCTCGGTCTTCAATAGGCCTTTTCAACATGTTGGACGCCTACCTTGATTTCATCATCAAGTGGTTGACACTGGAGTTTACACTCGTTCTGACAATCCTTTGCCTTCTGAATGTCCTACTTCAATTTTTAAATTTGCTTCTCCTAAGTTGAGATATTATCTGCATAAAGCTTGAGTTCTTCATCATGTTTGGAAAAATATTTTTCTAATATTTCCACCTTAGTGGTTGACTCAGTGGCTGCAATACATTCAACTATTTGAGTTTCCATTTTGTTTGTGATCTGGTTTGATACTTCTTGTTTTTTGGTGTAGTCTACAGATAGATAGTAGAGGAGGAACCCAAGATCAACTATGACATCCGCAACTTCTTGCGGAATGTCTAATATGTTAACCTGTTTCAAGAGTTCTTTAATGCCATGGTAGGCATTGATATTGGTCTCTGGAACTTGAATCAAATCAACATCAAAGGTTTTCTCTTTGATTTACTGAATAAGTTAGCCAACAGTTTGGGTACAGGAGCGACCACCAGAGGCATTTGAAGAAGTGGTACATTTGTCAGACAAACTTCCCCCCGCGCTCATCATGGCTTTAAGGTATCCAACATGATTAGTCACTTTCAAATCATCTAACTCCTCTTGTGAGAGGAGTAGGAGTGACATTTAAAGAAGTCCTAAAATCCTTAAATGAACCAAAGGGTTTGTTAGTGTCGCCTACATCCGTCTTTTTGTCCTTTTCTGTCTGAGACCATCCTTCGCCATGATGTTCTTCGCCATGATCAATGTCATCTTCTCTTTGGATTTCCCCATCAGAAATTATCATATCCACATCTTCATCACATGTTTGATATTTGTTTTATTGGGGGATTATTGGTGAATAATTCTCTGGTTGGTCTTTGTCTTGGCCCTTGGTGTCTGGAATTTCCTTGACAATGGGCCTCTCTTTATCACTTCCAGTATCAGTATCTGATGATTCATTTTAATAGGTTAAAGTATGAGGAAGAATTGGTTGTTAAACTTCAGAAAAGGAGTTTGATTTTTATTCGACCCTTTGTTCGATCCTTTATTTGAGTTAGGATGAACGGAGCGAGAATCAGTGCTCCTGGGAATGTACTTTATGCTCAAAGTTGTGGTGCCAGTCTGGTCACCCTGTAAAGGAAGAGATTTAGTACAAAATTGAAAGCTAAAATTACAGCAAAGAAAAAGAAATAAAATCAAGTAAAGTACCTTAACTCCTTTATCCCCAAGGCTAGAATTTTCACTTTCGACAACATCAACAGTAATGTTTGTTGTTGGTGATTCAACATCTATTACCCTCTACACAACTGGCTTTGATGTTGGAAGTTTGGTGGTGATCTTTGTTTGGATGGTAGAGGTGGAAGCTTTGGATTTCTTTTTTTTGGAGCAGGTTTCAAAAAATCTGGAGATAGGTCTTCGGACCTTGATTCAATTTGAACAGTTTCTGGTTGTGTTGTTTTGCATTTCTTTGGAGTATGAGGTGGTTTCTTGCTTGTATGAAAAAGTAAAGGTATTAGTAAATTTCCAATAGACATTTAATTATTTTTTACGATGCAAATAATTAGATTTGTAGTAGTTTTTACAACGATGGCTCCTTCACTTTGCTTGCCTTCTTTTTAGGAAGCAGCAGCCTTTCTTGTAGCAGTAGTTTTATCCTTGATACTCTGCCTTCAATCAACTGCTAAAGAATACAAAGAAAGCAAAGTTAGAATAGCAGTTTGAAGAAATCTTTTTGATTGAACCAAATCGAGAGATTCTCCCATCCCACACCTTTATATATTGGAGAAAGTATGCGAGCATGTTCTATATCGACATGAAGGTGACCTTTGAAACTGCCTAGCGTATGCTTAGTCGGAACCACGAGTTTAGCAGGTTTTTGCAAATCTTGTTGTAAAACCTTCATGTGAGACCCACATACGAACCATTCGGGGAATTGAGGTACAAATGCAAATCCGAATTCAACATTTGGAAATTTTGTGATCTTGGAGGTTCGAGCTTGAAAGCTAGCTCATACTGTTGTTCAGGTCTAACACACGAAGGAAGATTAAGATTGGGAATCTTTTTAGAAAAATTCTCCTTGAAAGTTACTTCTGCATCACATATGGTTCGACTAAGATTGTATGGTTTAAACACAGTGTTGTACCCAAAAAATTATCCTCTCACTTATCAAGAAATTACTCACAAGATATCATTGACTCAAGACTGCACTAGGGTTTGATCAGCTCAAGACACCTCCTTATGCACTGATGACTCAAAATTAGGGTTTGAGTTTGCACAAAGATTTTTGAACTTTCTATGCCCCATATGATTTTCATGGATCATTATGGACCCCCAAGGTTACTCATGTCAAGTTTCAAGCCATGGATCACATTTTTGATCAGTTAATTGAGCAGTTTACCTAAAAATCAGTTGTATTGGGGAAAAAGTCAACCATTGCCAATTTACAAAAAAACTTCATAATTTTTTATCCACATCAACATTTTAAACTCATATGTATCATTTGATCAAGTTTGGACCATAACTCCTCAAGAAATTTGATTAAATCTCCAAAAGGGCAAAATGGTCAAAATTAGGGTTTTGACTGAGAAAGGGCAATTTCTGATTTTGACCTAAAAATGGTCAATTGGTTTAAGGCATGATCTCAAGAGTCCAATTGCATCATTTTGACCAAATGACATGGTTCAAAACATTGCAAGTCCATTGGATTGACGGATGAATTTTGCAGTCGTCTGATCAAAATTCAACTATACATTGTAAAGTCAAACTTTGACTTTTTAGTCAAATTCAAATGCCAAAGATCACAATTCATCAAAACGTGTCAAAATATGAAAACTTATTCCTCAAGAAATCAAAAATTCAAGATTTCATTTTGAAAAGTTAAAATTTCTAAACATAGAAATTTTTCTAAGTGTTGGAAATTTCTTATTTTTTCATAACTTTGAGCAAAATTTTCACCATGATGAAAGATGATTCAAGAGAAACTTCCAACATGAAATTTGTATATCTCCATGAAATCTACAACTTTTCTTCACACAACTTCTCCCAAAAGTGCTTGGATCTCAAGTTATAATTTTATGAATATGTGGTCATGAAACTAAACACTTAGTAAAATTTTGCCCTAATTTGGTCAGGATTTTGAACCAACTTCATGGAACTTTTTCATATATTTACAAGGGGAATATTCAAAAGCAATTCAAAGATGGTTGTAGCGCACATTACAATCTTTCCAAAATGTCCAAGAACTCCTTGAGATCATTCTTGAGTATGGAGAATCGGAGAGTTGAAGTTAGGGTTTTATCAATTTAATTACAAGTCATTTTAGTGATAAGCAAAATTCAAATTCAAGTTGTTCTGCATTAACTCTACTTTACATGCCTCAAACTTGTTAGGCACTCAACAATTAATGGTTTACACAGCTTTTAGAGGCCTCACTTCAAGCATTCAATTCATGACATGCTTTTTATCCATTTTTGGAAGAAAGGTCACATTGTCATTTTGATAAAGTGACTTTTTGTACAAAACTTGTTCTTGAGCCTTGCACTTGTTCTCTTCTGATCAAACAGGTCCTATAACTCATGATAAATGTTTCAAACACTTACAGTCACCCATCCCATGCTTGTACCTCTTCTTGAAACTTATTTCCCTCTTTTCTTCAAAATCAAGTAACCTAGCCAAAAGCTAAGAACTTGTACTTCTGACTTGCCAATGCACTCAAACACTTTTGTTTATACATACACAAACCATTTGGACACAAAGACACAAATGCTCAAGCCTTGAAATAACCTATAACTCAGAAACATATTTCACACTTCCATTTTCACACAAACTGACAAAAAACTTGAAACTCATAATCTACTCATGCGTTTCTTGGCCTTTTGGTTTCTAAAGTTTCTAAACATCATATAGAAATGATCCCACACCCTGTTATAGAATTACAACCCCATTAACACCATCCTTCATTTCCAAAAACAGAGCTCTGCACATTGACTTCTCAGACCATTTCAGTCATCCATTGCTAAAGCTAACCAATGCATTAGCTTCTTGGGACCTCAAGGAAGCTAACCTGATCATCAGCATCACTTGAAACAAGCTCAAACTCAAAACACGATTTCCAATTTTGAGGTAAGTTTTATCAACTTTGAACTCTTCATATAGGCATCATCAATGATTTATTTGTGAACAAAACATGTAGATATCATTTCCCTGAAGCTAACCATGTCCATAGTTTCCATTAATTTTACTTGAGCTTAGAGAATTTTGAAACTGAAATTTTTGAGATTTTTAGGGTTAAGATTAGGGCCATTAAAACTCATGCTTATCTTTGATCTATAGTTTTAATGCTTTACATTTCTGAAACCGTGAGAAAATTTGCTGCAAGTTTCATGTTTACAGTTTTCATTTTTGATGAGAAATGAGCAAGTTACAGTTGGTCTGGCTGGAGGTTGAAGATGAAGTCATCGAGGCGCGTTTTGCCTTGTATATTTATTTTTTTGCTTATCTTAACGGATGTATAACCACCTCAGTGGTAGAAGCGCGCGCCTGTAACCTATGGGACCTGGGTTCGAGCCCCAGTGGTACCCTTTTGTATTTTTTACATTTTTTTTGCTTTTTCTGACTTTTTTTTGCAGGCGCTGGGCTCCAGCTTTGGGCCTATGTTTTTTTTGCTATTCCTCACCCCCTGCAGGCTATCTGCACCTTGGCCCAATTTTATTTTATTTCTTTATTTTCATTTTATTTATTTTCTTAAAATATTTTCCTAATACTAAAAAATCATAAAAAATACAAAAAAAAATGTTAGATTTTAATTTTAACTTAGTTTATTTATTTTTCTCACACAAAAAATTATTTTATTAATCATACCTTATTTATTTTTTACTTATTATCTTGTAAATTTAATTAAAACTAGGTTATTTACTTATTTTCTTTTACACCCATTAAATATGTTATTTTAATATAAAAAAGGCTAAAAATATTTTATAACACTATAAATATTTTCAAGCCATAAAAATACCAAAAAAACATTTTTCTCATTGTGATACGGTTGGAGAACTGACTTGAGGTTTTGCGTTTGTGTTCGCAAATGTTTCGGTTTAGCAAGAGTCGCCACCGACTTTTTATTTTATCCAAAGGAAAGGTCAAAAAGCACAGGAAAGACCTTTGAGATGTTTTCTTGGGTTCGGGGGGTAGATTATGAAAAGGTAAGGTGCTAGCACCCTTTTCATCCATGGTTTTCCATGGGCTCTTAGTTACTTGTTTAGATCACTTGATTTTGTTTTTCAATTGTTTGAAATGGTGCTTTGTGTGTGGTTTTGAAAATGTTTTGAAAAGAGGCCATCGTTGTGGCAACCTTTGTAATGATTCTTGTTTGAATGTATACAAAGGTGTATTGTCTTTTGAAAAATGTTTCAATGTTTGAAAATTTGTTTTGGGAAATGTTTTGAAATTGTATTGTGATATGTTTTGAAAATAGCAAGGATGTTTACAAGTTTGATCAAGTAACTAAGAGCATCTACCCTATCTACTCAAAGATCTTTCCTACACATTTTTTAACCCTTTTACTTTGTTGTTTTACCATTGTATTTGGTAAACAACCTTGTATTTGGATGTAAAACGGGACAGGCGCGGGTCATCGTATTGAACATGATAGCAATTGTGCTAAGTATCTTAGCAAGTTTTTGTTTGAGGGACTAGATCATTTTGTATAGGCAACCAAGATAGCGTCATCGAGGGACTATGATCTTTTGTTTTGTTTTTGTTTTGCCAAGATACTCAACATGCATACCATGGCCATTTTAAAGGCAACAAGTGGATGAAACCCTAGGGGTGTTTGTGTGCATTGTGTTGTCAACTTACATGCTTTTATGTCTTGTATTAGGTCTAGCTATTTGTTTTGATTTTGGATATTGCATACAAACCCTAATCTCTATCATGGCATATTTGAAAGCTATAAATGCATAAAAGTAAATCTACCACTATTACAACATTGATATGGGGAGGGGGATACAATTTTGAATAGGGGATTATTTGCAAGGAAATATAAAACCCTAAATCAACTATTACAACCAAATTGAATTCTTTATTCAAATAATAAATTGACAATATTTAAATATGCAATCAAATAAATATGCAATATATTATAAATATGCAAAAAAAATGTTTTTGTATTATTTTTATATATGTAAAAATAAACTATTTAATGCATTAAAAATAATAAAATAAAAGATTATTTTTATTAAAGGTGGAAACCCTAATTTGTTTATATATATATATTATATATATATAT